>JARYHS010011408.1:127688425-128036378 GCA_031002005.1 Vandiemenella viatica | reverse complement strand
CGAACAGCCACCCGTATCAGAGCCGGACACATCACAGTGTCGCACTCAGCTGAGCCAACGGGGAGGGAAAAAAATTACTGTATATAAAATAGGGGAAATCATTTTACGATTTTTTTCTCCGTGTAATATAGAATGATTTTTTTTCTGGAAAAACGTAAGTGGTGAGCATGGGGCTTGGTTTGTGGTCCTCGTATTGCGGGTGTTGATGGGAATGTGTTAGCTCGCTTAGGACACAGGTCAGCCTAGGTCCTGCACAGCCGGCTGGGCAGGGGACGTCGTCTTATTTTACGGCCAGTAAAGCGTCGCGACGCCGTCCAGGCTATCTGATACGAATTTCAAATGAGTCCTCGGGCGGCGTATCCTGACACGGCGTCCGCAGACATTCGTTTCTGCGGGGACCTCGTCCTTAGGCGAGGACTCGCGTCCGACCGAATATTACTTTTCCACCTACGACAAAACTCTGTTCACCCAACTGAAGCCCGATTAGCGGTTCGAGTCATGCGCCTGAGATTTTAGTGCGGCGCGAGTAGTTTAAACAAGTGTTGCGATCGTCTTTCAATGCCTATATAATGTTCAAAATAATTTTCTTTAACTTCTAGGATAGAATGTCCTTGAGATCTAAAACGATTATTGCTTTTTCTTAGTTATCACTCAAGAATAACTTGACACACATATGCGGCACGTATTTTAGAGCATTTCAAGCTTGGAAAACGTTGTTTATCAGTATAATTTATCCTGTGATTTCAAGCACCGAAGCTAGTTCAGATGAAATGCGGCCAGGATTCTTTTTTTTTTATTTTTTGTTGACATTAAAAATTTTGCAGGCAGTTTAAATATTCCTTTCATGAAAGTTGGCATCAGCACACTAATTTCCAGCTATAAGCAAGTATTGCCGGCGAAGAGTGGTGGTTATAAAAAAAAAAAAAAGGTTTGTTCCAGAGGTTCAAGGCAAATATTAAACTCTCAATGATCTCAAAAAAAGTTTGTAAAAAATTTGTACTCTCTTATTTCATTAGAATTCATTTAGTATCCATCACTGAATTGCGGTAATAAATTGAAATCGATTTCTGTACGTTCTCCAAATAATGCAGAATTACAGTGGTACTTACCATTGACTCAGGATCGTAATCATCCTCTGTAAGACCGTGTATCAACACCCAATCATTGTTAGGGAAGTAAAATTATGCCAGAAATCTACACATTGCAAGCATGTCTTAGTTCTAACATTACTACTTTCTTTTTATCGTTTAACACTGCAGTACTGAAACTGGTTATTGATTACCATTAGTTCCTAGAAATGGAAAATTAGTTCAACCAGAAACATTATTACAAACATCAGGCAGACATAATTTTTACTTTATCCATATTAAATGGACTTATGAAAGTCTGTAACTGTTTTCAATTGACATGTGAGCAAATAATTTTTCTGCAACACAATTACTTTTGGTGTGTTTTATTACGATTTGTGTGATGCGTTTCGAGACCTCAGTCTCATTTTCAAACGCAAAATTAATACATTTTTAATGTGCGAAGTGCTTGTGTTTGTTTCTGTTGGGCATTGATAAAACTTTTGTAGTTTTCCTGGAAATAATTTTTTTTGGAGTGCTGTACTAGATCAAGAATTCAATTAAGTAGATATGGAATAATTTTATAATCGAACTTTTTGTGGGTTTCTTGAAACATGCCATCATAGAAACTTACACGTGCACATTCTCAATACATTAAATAAAGGTATTATATGAAATACACTGTTTGAAACAAACACAAGCACTTCGAATATTAAAAATATATTAATTTTGCGTTTGAAAGTGAGACTGAGGTCTGGAAACGCGTCACGCAAATCGTAATAAAACATCACGAATTGTGTTGCGGTAAAATTATTTGCTCACATATCAAGAAATAATTTTAATTGCTCCTCAGATAATAAAACAGTTAAGGAAAGAAGTACATTTGTCAAGTAATATGAAAAACTAATTCCATTTTGTTATTTTTCTAGTTTTCGTAAACCACTAACTGTAACTAAAATTATTTGTGTATGACTAGGAATAAAACTATTGCAGCACTTTCCGGTAACATGTTATTAAAAACAGCTCACATGTTTACTCTGAAGATACCAGACAAAAAAGTACTGTGCAAAAATAATTCTCTAATTGTGTACCAACCCATCAGAAAGATGGTGGGATTTCGTCATAGGCGATGATGCAAGCGGCAAACTACGAAACGAGAAAATTTAGGAAAATATGATGCCCATCACCTTGTACAGAAAAATTTAAGTTTCTTAAGCGTTTTGTAAATGTATTCGTTATTACTAGTTTGAATAATCAGCATACCATTTACTGTCAACGTTTTTTTTTTGACGGGAGAGTGCAGTGAAAAAATAAACCAGTATAAGATATCAGTACACTTTTTTATAACATGAACTCAAAATTATTTTTTTACGAATATTTTCTGTAAAAGAAACGAAGATAAAGAGTGACTGAGTCAGGCTTATGTAGTATCAAACTGTTGATAATTGTAACCGATGTACAAAGCACCTGAGTGAATGATGGCAGGTACCTGAGAAAAGCAACGACCGCAGCACATCTCAGATCCGGCCATCCGCTGTACTAGGCGTGTCAGAGCGGAGGAACAATAGGACGCTTTCTCTCAACAGATCGTGTCCTTCTCGAACGCAAATGAAATATGAGCTCCAGCTGTACAACACAGCGCCGTCGACAGGACTTAAAATCCAACAGCGTTCACACTGCGGCGGCAACGTACAAAGGGCTGCTTCTGAACGGAAATAAGGAGGCACACACTGGATGAGTGCAGCAGGCTTTGTCCTCGTACAGTGCTGGCTGTAGTTACCAACACTCACTGCAGTCTCCTTGCTACAGGCTTCTTTGTAGCTCACAAAGGCTGCGACCATTACGACATACGGTCTATAATTAAAGGCTAATTTCCCGAAATATATCGAAGGATCCATCCAACGTAGGTAACATGTCGTGTGCTCTCACCTCATAAGCATTCAAGAGAGAATTCTGACGTAACACTACATTTCGGAACACAGTGCAACGAAATGACGAAAATGGGTCATTCCGAACTTTTTTATATTTAACTTATAAAAAGAATAATGAAAGGAATAATTACGGGAAAGCCTCGCTAGTATGTGCAGCGGACCACCCAAAATCAGACGCGCCACAGCGGCGACAGTCACGCGGTCTCATACACGGGAAAGACTGCCTTGTTCACCCACGCAGAAGACCGCCGGCTTAAGGGAATTTCTCCCGCCCCAGGCGAACGGACTACGCCTAAGCCCATACGCCACCAGACGTTACTGAAGATCAAAATGTTCCGAACTTTTCCAACTGACTCCCACATTGTGCACGTATCCCGAAGTCGAGTCGACCAATCGTTTAGCTAAGTCAGGTGGAAACTGTAGTAGGAACCAATCAACAGCGGATAATTCTCCGCGCTCTTCTAATTCCTGGGAATTTCTCTGTTTGTTAAAGACGTCCTGGCAATGGTCGTGGCTACAACGAGCGACGGAGAGGAATGTTTACGGCGGACGAAGAGAAGGACTTGACGTCCAGCTTTCAGAGTGGAAGGTGTGCTTGGCTTCCAGCCCTCGAGGTTAGAGCTACTCGATCCCAATCTTCCAATGTTCTACCTTGCATCGAATCCGAGGGTTCGAAACAAGCGTACTGTGGCAGTGAGGTCGTTTGGCAATCAGTCTGTACGTTGCTTGAAGGACGTACTGCCCTACCCGCTATAGCTAATAAGCTATAGCATTTTCGCTGTCGAGGGACCCATATCGCCATCACGGTAGTAATTCTACGAACAGTACAGTGTGGTACTTACATGCCATCATTTGGTACAGTCATTGGGTGCAACCCTGTAACGACATTTCAAAGTAAACTTTGAATGAGTGGGAGTTCTCGCCTCCGGCAAGTATTGAGCTAATTGAGACAGACTTCGGGATCTTTCCTATAACCACACTTGGTGGATAATTTAAATTATCCTACGCACTCGACAGTTGCAATCTAATGTAGTTCATGTTAGTATTTGATATTTCGAAATTAATTCCCGATTGTCATTCAAACCAAGTGTGAAGCTTTTGTTGTCTAAAGGAATTAATCATGGTGAATTTGTTTCATGATCACTTAGTAATGTGGTAGTGCTTAAATTTTGTTGTTTCTTTATTAATGTTGGCAATTGTAAGGCGAGGCTTTAGTTGTTCCCTTTTATGATTGAAAGTGTTAATGTTAAAAATAAATAAGCCTCAGATTGTACGCCAGTACGAGTACCAAATATATTAGCAGCATAGGGTTTTTCTTTAAATGATAAAAAGAGGAGTAAGAAGCTTTCACCCTTTCTACCGCCCAACAAGCACCTGCTACAACAGTTTGTTGATTTCGTTTCGAGCATCACTACTGCCGGCTAGGTCCCGATGATGAAATTTCCTTCACCACTTAGGTTCAAACCAGATAAAGCAGTGTCATGCACTAAATGCGACCATTGTATTGCAATGACCTTGGCGTATTGGCGGAATTGCGTTCATCATAGCATTTCGATTCTTGCAGTCTAAATAGCTACTATTTAAAGAATTTTATCACTTCTTTTATAAAGCAATACAGTAACACCTTTCCCCCAGGTAATACTGCGAACCGTACCCGGCGTGCTCGAATTGGTTCAGCGGGGGTGATCTATCCATAACGGACAAAATAATCCCTGCTCTTTTTTTTTTGGGGGGGGGGGGAAGGGGGAGACTTGACAATTCCGACTCAAACCGTTCGGGACAATCATGTCTTGTGAATAGGCTTTCATGGTGGATCGAAGGCCTTTATTGGCAGATCTGAACCCGTAATATCCCATTCTGATTTCGCTCTTACCATGGTTGCCCGGAATCACTGTGAATGCTGCGATGGTTTCTCTTATAGGCCTATACCACTTCCTTTTGGTGCAGAGACACTTGATGTCTATAGCAAACTGTAGTGCCCTAGGCTTGCCCGGGGCATCGCGAACCTCCATTTTTATTTTATTTTTTATTTTTATTTTTTTTTTTTTTATTTTTTTTTTTGTTGTCGATTTCTAGGTATGGTCTCAGGAACCAGATCTCACCAGAGAAAGGGGGGGGGGCAGATCTCACGAAGTCTCACCAGAGGGGGATGGGGGGTCCGGAAAAACACCTCACGTAATTTATGGATGCCCCCTGGGTTAGATATTATAAAAAGACTACAAGTCAGAGTATGTAATTAAGTAACAATCAGCAATAAATGGATCTAAAACTGTGAATTGCGCAAGTAATGATCTACAATGCCATGTTACAAAAAAAGTAAGGTTTGAGTTATAATTTTTGACATCTGCAAAATATTTTCATTGCGTTTTGTGATTTTTTACTCCATCGTCTGTGGATTTAAGGAGACTCGAATTAATACCCCCATAAGTGAAACTTTTCATCAAGAACCTCGTGAATAATTCGTTCAGGTTGTTCCTCAAACAAGGATTATGTATAGCACATGACGAGTAAATGCGAAAGAGCAAAGTATATTTTTATGTACCGTTCTTCCTTCGGTGATAACAGCTGCTGAGAGTTAAGTTCACGCGACAGTACCGCTCCTACCGTCGAAAATTTGACATCACGTGAACACCCACACGACGCCAAGCTAAGGGGAGTGGGAACTTGGACAACTGTCGTGCTCGGCGCTCTTCGGCAGTGTTCGGGCGCGCTCGACGGACGCCGTATCCATCACGGGCGACAGCGCATCATTCAGGCGGGGCGGGCGGTCTCCACGCGTGATTTATCACGGCGCTCGGAACTAATTTCGGCGGGCGGCCGCAGCCAGGGCCGTTTAACCCGGCTTTGTGAACTCCGACCCCGGCCGGCTATTGTCGCGGGAGCCACCGCCAAATGGCCGCGAAATTTTTATGGCCCGCCCTCCCGGCCGCCTGCAAGGCGGTGAGGCGCTGCAAGTGAGCTAAGAAGGCGAGGGAATCCCACGACACTTCATTCGCAGCAAAGGACCGGCTCCATTTAAAAATAAAAAGGAAGCTACGGGCGCAGGGCCAAGGAGAGGAGAAAAAGAGCCCTTCACCACAACCTCATTCTTCACTCCGTCCATTTAAAATTATTATCTCCGGTTAAGGTCGCTATAAATTATAAATATATGAGAGCTGAGGAAGTGTGCGCAATAAATCAAGGACCATTCTCTGTTTTCTGAATAATTAAGGACGTTTTAATAATTTCTTATGCAAAAGGAGAAATTTATTTTACACGTAGTTAATTTCAATTTTCACAGTTGGATTACACGGAGAAACATTTTCAAAATCATCAATTAATTGATCCTACAGAATAAATCACTGTCTTTGTTTATAATCGTAACAACTGATCATTTACAAATAATTTGCAGCATTAAAGTTTTTAGACCTCTACACACTTTTTGGAATTCGAATTCCCTGGTAACTGAGACACAAACATAACACAATGTTTTTTTTTTCTTTCCTTGTATATCCTTTGTAGTAGCTACATCTGTACACTGCGTCATGTGACGAGAAAAGCAATATTTCTACTAGTGATAAAAGTGTGAAGGACCCATCGTCAGATTAGCTGAGTGCTTGCAGAATTGGTTTCCTTGGGCTTTAAGGTGGAGTGGTCTTCTAGGTGGAACTTAACTTACTTCGGGCTTCTTTGAGGATCTATTATTTAATATCTTCTGGTCTTGAGACATCTTGATCTCTTCGTTCTTAAGGTCTAACTATTGATAGGATATACGTCAGGATTGACACCACTCCATTATTGGTGAACCAGGTTAAGGGAGGTTTGCACGTGTTAAGCCGCGTTCTCACGACCTCTTGTAACGGAGACGGGACCTCATTAGCCGAAGTGTAGGGACGAGCGCGCGCCGCAGGTTAGCCCTCGCAACCTCGCCACCACCCCTCACCACGTCGCCTAGTGTCGTTTGGCACAGAACACTTTACAGCAACAGAAGGGGTCCGCACCGCTGCTGCAAACCGATGGCAACAGCGCTCCACTACGCACGCCTGTGATGTTTACCGACATAGAGTGGATAGCTGCGTCTCGTCCCCGCTAACAGAGGCGGCGCTGTTCCCAGGGCGTGTTGTTGAGTATCCGTCCCGTCCCGCTTCCGTTACAAGACGTCGTGGTAACGCGGCTTTAGGTGGATAGCTGAAGTAAGAACCGTAATATGAAGAATATTAGGCGGCATTTATTGATCCCTGATGACTGCGCACAGGCGTTACATCTTCAACTTGTGTTACATTTGCCAATGCTTCATTGTCTGTTTTAAATCTTGTTCTCGCATGGGTATACTCCAAAGTGTTGTTGTATAAACGTAGTTACCAAATTAATTTAGTAGATTGTCTTCGCTTGTACAATCAGCAAAATATTTCAAAATTGATTCCACAAGCATTTAATATAACAATAGCTCAGAAATTTCATGTTATGTAATGACTTCTGTATCTGTTAAGCAGATTCATGGGACACGGTCTATTTTTCAGCTGCTCCGTGACATTTGCGTGACTGTGGAGCTGTTAACACCTGTTCTCTCCGAGGATTACGACGAGGGAGAGTTTCAGGTAGTTACTGGATAGTCGCATCAGATGAGCTGCAATCAGAAGGTAACTTTCTAAAACACATTTCATGATGAAGCTGGCAAGAACCTCTTTTGTTCGTGCGTGAGCACCATTTATTGGCTGTCGTAACTTTCTGTTCCAACCGTCTCGCATAAACGTCAAGCTGAAAGTGCCCTCTCAGCAGAAATCAGCTTCTTCACAATATACAGGGTGTACAAAAACGACGAACAACAGTTCTGCAATTTTTATAGCTTTTAATAGTCTACTAATCCCGAACAGGAAAACGGATCTGATGAAGTAATTCCTATCTGTAACTGAATCCACCTTTATCTTGACTATCAAACCTAATCGATTAAGTCTACCAGCTAAACCATAGGTTCCGAACTTTTCGTGACCTACCACCCTCTTTTCGAAAGAAATTACTCACCACCTCCTGTTCGACAAAAAAAATAACCACTCCCTTTCAGATCAAAAAATTACTCACCACCCCATTTTCAGAAAAAAAACCCAGAGACTTCCCTTCTTGTAATAAATAATTCAATCCAAAGTGTTCGAACTTTTTTGACTCAAAATTTACTTTTTTAAACAGTGATTCGATGGCGACCATCATAAATGAAATGTATATCATCATATATACAAAAAAGGAGAGATTTCTAAAATTACTTATTTAAAATATATTAACGATACTAGTGTATTTTACACCATTTGATTATCAAATGCGTATTATGAAAAAATATTAATTAGATGCCCGAGTCCGGTGTAATGATATTAATTTATCTATGTATGGTGCCTTATTTGTCACGAGCAATTTTAAATCTATTTCTTTTCTTAGCTAATAATTTGCTGACTTAAGTTTTTCATTGCATACTTCTTCGATGCAGCCCTTAATGCCGGATATAAACAGGAGGGTGGAGGTTGTTCCTCAACGCCCCTTATCTTAGCCTTTATCCAGAAACGCCCCCTCTGATCTCTTCAACCCGGCTGGGACAACTGGCTAAAGGAAACCTATATGTCACCGCGGTTTCCGAAACACGTAAGCGTTTTAGTTTACTTCAAATGCAAAGGAAGCATTAATACGGATTAAATACACGATCGGTGAAATCCGAGAACAATCTGGATTAAAATCACACACGGAAGAAAGATTGAGTAAGTGTTTCACTGGAGTTTAGCAAAGTTTATATTAATTGTGGTGGAATGCTTTAGTAGTTCGGGTACCATGTAAAACTATAATATCCCATTACTAGTCTGTACAGAGGGGAAAGAAATACTTCTACATATAAGTAATGAAATAACAGAACAGATAAAAGATTTCAAATAACTTGACTTCGTAGTTATGAAAGGAATGCACTGTGGACAGGAAATAAAATTCAGAATTGCACTTGCTAAACAAGCTTCCAAAAGAAAATAATACCCTGCTGTGCGGTGTCCTAGGAAAGGATAATGGAAAACAAATTAAGTTTTTCTTTTGAAGTTAACTGGTCTCTACGTAAAGGAGACTATAGTATTTTTGGGCCAGTTAGATGGGTAATATAAACAATAAGATGATTGTGATGACTCTGTGAAGGTTATTAAAATTAGAAAGAAAAATTGGTTGCTGTTGGACACTGAAGATTTCAAGTGGTCTATGACATCAAAGGACAGAACAGCTACACTAGAATAAAGAGAATGGCAGAAAATAAAAAGGAGTGGAGAAGATATATACAAGACATGCCTTGTGAAACCTGCCTGATTGCCAGCCAGAACTACCGGTTTAGCACGAATGCCAACTGCAGTGGAAAACTGCACAGTGAATTGAGCTGCATCATCTGATAGGTCAAACAGCTTTTCTTTACGTTCCTGCCATTAATATTGCATTCGTAACCATTTTCTACTGGTATCGCAATAAATTAACTGTTAAACATCCTAACCAGAGACATATCTGAATGAAGGCCACAAGGGCCACTGAATGTAAGAATTGCTAAATTAACAAATTATTGCTAGTTCGTATCGTTTTCCCCCTGTTCTGGTGGATCCGCTTTTACTACATAACTGCGGCAATTCTTTTTACTGTCTGGCAAGTTGTGAAAGCAGTTCGCAAGCCGGAAGGAGAATTCTATTGCTGTAATCTGCATCTGATACAGCTATTTATAATCTGTGATAGTAGTGGAGTTATTGAGACGGAAATCGGAGTCCCTCCCAACATACACAAAAATGCTTTTTTTCTGTTAGGGCTTTACGTCTCGTTGGCGTCGAGGTCGTTATAGGTGGTAGGAGATGGGAAGAAATTCGGTCATGGCCTTTTGAAGGAACATTCCCAGCATTTGCCTCGAGTGATTTCAGAAAACCATGATAATTTGAAATCTGACTGGTCGGAAGGGGATTTGAACCCGCGTTCCCCCGAAGGCCAGGCCCGACCGTTACCGCTCACCAACGGTTCGGTACAAAGATGCTTACGGTAAGTCGCTTGAAAATCCGTAATCAGGATGCGCGCTAAAACCTTGAACCTGCCCGATCAGATACGGCGGCGGTTTTATATGCGCGACCAAACTTGCGGCTGTCGTTATATTTATCTATAATTTGCAATTTGGTGTTGCAAAAAGTCCATAGTCCATTACCTCATACATAATCCTAAAATGAATATTTTTGTCATTTGTGTAACATCTAAATTCTACGACATCGCTGAGGTAGCTTTGGTGCCGTATAGGAGTTACTTGATGCTGCAGTTGCCACTTCCATCGTATGTATTATTTATTAAAGGTGTATTTTTTTGTTTTTTGTGACGGGCCATCTCCCTTCATATTGATCCTAACTCGGTAAATGAGGTATCGTCTTAGAGATCAAGTTCTGCGATTTGGCAACATTATTAAGAAAGGAATGTTTCGAAATCAGCCCGTAAAGTTATGAACATAATATGAAGGATAAGTCTTTCCCAGCGTATCTTGATACAAATTCTTCACAGGTTTGCCGCCGGATTACATTTTTTAATGACAAGCTTTCGGCGACTTTCACTTATTCATCGTATGTCAATCATCCCGATGATGGCGGCAGTGCAAGTTATGAACAATCAAGGTCACGGGTATGCCATAGTTCATAGTCTAGCTGCTAGGCTTCGCTGGCATCGATAAGGAGTGATCGCTTTACCGCTAGATAGCTGCAGCACAAATCACAGAGATATTAATAAACTGTGTGTATTCTGCAGAGCAAGGAATTGCTGTTAGGGGATACATTTCATCATTTCTAATTGTTTCGTAAGAAGTTGTAGCGGTTTTTCTAAGTTACCTATTTTCGTTGAAAAATCAACATTTGCTACATATGAGGAGGTTCTTTTGTCATCCTACTTCAAAACTCAAATCTTGCTATTACTATTATTATTACTCCGCGATTCACTAAAAATGGGTGAGTTGCACCTATCCTAATGTGTAACCGTTTGTGCAAAGGAAGGGGAGGCGCCCAGGGGGTATTTGGAGCAACCATCCCGACATTCGCGTGGAGCGATATGGGAAAACCATGGGAAGCCCAGATCAGGATGACCGGAGCAGTTGCTCGAGACCTAATCTTGTCGGATTCTAAGCTTTCTCGTTCGATAAATCCTTCCTATTCCGTTCCCTAATAGCTGTAAAAAATATGGAAAAGAATCAGTTCTGGCCGTGATTTCTCTTATTCATCGTATGTCAATCATGAAATTTTCTCACGGGCCACCGAGTCATTGATAAGTCAACTTAGACCTAAATAATGAGGCTGGGGGTTATCAGATACAAGGATTGCAGTAGTGGTGGAGGCGGACCCACCTGGCGCGGCGTATCTGTCGGCAGCCACTGAGGTGGTGGTCGTTATCGGTGTTCCGGGTGAGGGCTCAGAGGACACGCACAATGGGTCATTAGGGCGGCCGGAGTGGGGGGAGACAGGCGACGATACGGCGGCGTCGGCAGGGAAAAAAGTGACAGGCGGGGCGTCGGCGTCGATACGGCCCGGCGCCAGTGACCACGACAGGCCGGCGTCTGGCGAGAGTCTCGACACGCCACAGCAAGTAAAACCACTGTGCGGACACGCCACAGGCTGTCATGAAGACGGGTAGTGCACAGAATTAGCGCCAAGTATGGAGAGGATCAGCCAGACTACAGTTTACATAGTTCTCTCAAAATAACTTCAGTTTAATGCTAGGTTATCCAAAATAACTTCAGTTTAATGCTGGGATACTGCCTCTTAACGACCATTATTGCTGGCCGTTTTCCATCCTGTTAATTGTCAGCAATTCTTTATGCCAGTGTTATCTACTTGTGGTCCGCGAAATTGCTTCACGTGGTCCGCAGACAGAATATTATAAATTTAGATATTGTGTTCGTTCTTTAGAAGGCTTTAAGCGAATATAAGCTATATACCCAAATTTTTAAAAGCCACGAATGCATCAATGACTAGGCTAAAATCTGGAATTTGCAGGATGAGGATGGGACAGCATTCTTCCTAGAATAGTCTATTCATTTCCAGTTGGTATCAGAAAGAGCGCAGTTCGTTTAAGAAATAAATTACTGATCGTTTTCTGAGGGTCTTTATGTGTGAGGGACCGCAGTCTGTGGTAGTGGCGAAGTAAAAAAAATTAAAAGGTGTCAGGTTTAGTTTATTTTATTTTGTGCACGCAAGTCGGTGGCTTAGTATAGTATGCATTATTATTCATTTGATTAATAACTATTATGGTAAGAATTTGTTCAATACATAAGTCACTTTTGATAGTTCACTTCTAATTTCATAGATTTGTTTCAGTAGGAATTCAAAACATGCCCTTGGATTTATTATGTTATAATGACACAAAAATGTCTCATATGTAAACATAGGTAAAAAATTAGACTCATATGAGTTAGTGGTACGCAGCATTATTTTTACTAGTCCTCGGGTTGAATAAGGTGGAGAAACGCTGCAATGAGATGATTCCACTTCTTGAGGTAATAGCTGTTTCCTGGTAATAACATGGTGGGCTATATCGCAGCACTGTTTTGACTGCACATTTTATTATTCTCTAGTGGCGATTCTCAGCCCTTTCATGCTGATCGGTATTGGAAACTTTCTTGTTGCATTGCTTAAAAAAGACCTAATATATTACTGTCTTCTTTGGGCGCTAAGTCTAATTTCAGCCTTTAGATTATAACGAAAAGGAATGTCCTTTTATTTTGTGATATGATATCTCTAGAGAAATAACACTCCTGATATTCTAGTAGAATAGATTTATCCAGTAATTCTCTGACACCTGAAACTGTATCTGCATGCACTGTAATGTATTGTCCATTCTATTATCTTGCTCCACACTGCATACTGTCAATACTTCGGGTTAAATGACCACTCTGACATTTACATTTTGACTCGCTTCAATATTCTCACAATTGACGGCGTTAACGTGCTTGCTTCGCGTAGTACTGGTCGCCGGTTCGAGTCCGGCCTAGGGCGAGAGTGGCTTTAACAAAGTCTTGTTTTCGTCTTGTGTTGTCCTTACTAGATAAAGAATAATAATAATGAAGCTAATACGATATGAACACATTGAAAAATCACGAACGAATACATTGAGCTGGCTGTATGGCTAACATTATCAAATGCCATTTACAAAACTAATAATTATAATAATTCTCACTGTGCGCTGTTACTCCTAAATTTTTAGCTTACACAGGTAGCGTCTACCTTTTAACTATTCACTTGGTTTTGAACTTTCCGAGCAGGTGGCAAGAAATTTGACATCCAACAGTCATTATCAAAAACATACAGCCAAAACGTGCGTTTCCATATACTGCTGACGAGCAAATAATCCTTAACTTACAATACTGTCAATTGCAACGATTTCTAACACCAGGGTTCACATTCCATCATTGTGATACTTCAGTAACCTACAGAATGCCTGCCTACTAAATCAGTGATTCTTGAGACGTTTCTGCAAGTCTTCAACCTTATTACTAAGAATGTTACTTAAGATAACGTTGCAAGGAATGAGATAATAAATATCGTATGAGATTCCTTTTTATTAAGGAACTATTTTTTCTTTCAACTTCGTGACTAACCACATTTAGGTTTCCAGAAACGGATTCAATGTTCCTGCCACCGAAAAGACCTACGAACAAGGAGCAAATATAAAGGATAGCGTTTATTACACAATGAAATTTGAATACAGAGGGAGGGTTCGAATTCTTGCTCACGGTTTGTTCATAGTTTATTGTGCATGAATTTTACTAGTAAACATAGTTTTCGGTTTACGCCAACCAAAAAACATTGTTATCATTATTATTACTATTATTACACTAAAGAGACAAACTAGACAGGCACCTGGATGCATTTACAAAGCAACATAAATGTTAAAGACAAAATCCGTTCCACTCTTGAAATTTTCCTGCTTGTTTCCCATAAATTTCTGCTTGCAATTTGCAGTAGACAATAACTAGCTTCTTCCGAATGTATATTTCGTCGTTCCAAAGCAATAAGGACGTGTTAAGTTTTTTTTAAGGTAATGTCTTAACAGTTTGAAAACTTTATTTTTCCTGACTTTCTATCTTTGCAAAGTGAACAGCAAATCGATCATTCCTTTGAAATACTGCATTGTATTACGAAGAAGATTTACGTAAATTTGTAGTTCGTTTAATTTGAAAATTACATAATTATAGACTTCACATCTACGTTAATTTCATTTTCTTTTCTCTTGAACTCCTCAATTTAAGATTTGTGGGCGGTAAACTGCATCTGATAACAGTTAACAATCAATTGAAAATGTATTTTTTATTATTTTTATTGAATGTACAATATTCTTTTTTAGCTACCGCTTTTATGCTTTCGAGCCATTTTTTGTGAATCTTAGTGTTTTCGGTATCTAAGAGGGGTTGTAATAAGAGGAAAGAATAGTACAACAAGATCTACACAGTAACAACAGAAGTCGTACAGTTAAGAACTACAACTTTCATAACAGTCTGTACTCTAATTATTTTCGTTGATGCTTGCTTGCGGTGAAAACGATCTTTTAACGTTTAAACAATTAAAATTTACGACCTTGTTTTCATTTGCTTAAAGTCCATGTTACCTCTAAAACGCCGACGAAATAGGTAAATTATTGGTGGATTATATTTCGGACATTACACATTTACGGAGTACGAATATTACCTGTAACATGTTTTGACGTGAACAGTAAATAAAATTAGTTTCTTCCATCCAAAGAACGGGTTTGTCAGCATGTTCCCGTATGCTAATTTTCCGGAAATAGTTAATAACCAGGAGCAAGGAATGAACTTCGCTACACAGAAAGTGCGTGTAATGGTGAACCCACGCCAGCGCATTCCGACGGACTTGTTAATGAAAGTCTTAAAACGTGTCTATGTTCCTGGCTCTCCATTAAGAAGCAAGTAGAAAGTAATAAGGTACTTGGTCATGCGGCGTGTCGGCTAATGCGGGTACGCTGTTCGGGTGAGGGAGATTGAAGATTACCACACTGTCCCGTACTGCCCCTAACAGAGACAGCATTTTGTTGTGGACGGGTATTACAAAATGAGTTTACACTGGAAATCGAGCCGTGATATAAAACATGTCAAATAAATTAATTGACGACCAGGCAGGCCTTGACGTGTTTTTTTGTTAAGATTAATCTGAGCGTGTTTACTATTCTAGACACGCACCGGCCCGCTCCGAGAGATGCCGTTGCCCCAAGTACAGTCCCGTCCGAACTTAAACGACCACCTTCTTTATCTAACTGAAAGGGGCAGTCGCAGAAACATCACATATTACTACATCATTTTCTACCACCACCTTCAACATCTTCCACAGCCTTCACGGGGTGTCCATTAATTACGTAAGCACAAATATGGGCAGGGGGGTAGGGGATCTGGTAAACTCTCACCGGGGGGGGGGGGAGGGAGGAATCTCGACCGAAATCTCAACATTTATTTTCAGACTGCTGCCCTTCGAACAAAGTAGTAGCTAAAAAACTAAAAAAGAAAAGTCTAAAAATTACGAGATTGATCTCACTTTGGGGTGTGGAAGGGAGTCCAGATTTACGAAAAAAACACGTCACGTAATGAATGGACGCCCCTTGAGGAATACGCAAAACGTGAAGAGGACATGTTGACGAAGCGACTGATGTAAATTTCAACAGGTTAGTACCAGTTTCTAGCAGGTACCGAAAGTGGTGCAGTTCCCGATCTTTATTTTTCAGAAAAATTAATAATGATTATGTTTACTTTTATTCGCTTAGGGGGCGCCCATTAATTTACCTGAGGTTTTTTTTTTTTTTTTGAAATCCGGACCCTCTCTCCCCCCCCCCCCCTTGGTAAGGTTTGGTGATATCGACGCTGGAAGTCGTTTAGAGACTATTTTTAGCTCTCCTGTTGTTCCAGGAAGTAAAAAGAGGACATGAGATTCCTGACGAACCCCTTCCCGTTCCCCCTCCTATTTAAGCTCACGTAATGAATGGATGCCCCTTACTCAGTCCACTGTCATCGAACTATAACAACGAAGAAATTTCATTACGAGAAACATGAACCCTAAATTCTTTATTAGCTGTAGACTCTGCGTCTACTTCAAATGCCTCCATGCTTCCATCCATCAATATTTTTACTGATTCATCAGAAACTGAAAATGTAATATTAAAACTTTTTTTTTAAATCTGGAAACAAGCCAATGTTTCATCTAGAGAAGAAGATCTAACAGAAACCTTTCAGTCTCTCTGAAAGGAATACACACAGAATCTAGTAATGAATAATTATGTTTAGGCTAGATGCTCGTAGGGTATGGGTTAGAATTCATGTCTTCGGAATTTTGATTTTCAAAAACTATCCCGGAAAATGGCAGCATAGTTAATATATACAGATACACCACTATTTCTTGTTGAAAACATTCCTGTAGCAACTGTATGACGCGACCGTCGACGAACCGTGAATTCTGACTCAAGAAATAATTCAGTACCAGTTACAGTGTCTTAACTTAATATCACTTGCTCTTGTGCTTTAGTAGCAACCCCTAACGTAATTTCGGCGGGAGCGGAATTGCCGGAGAGCCGTAACGTTTCCTTCACCTCCATTCTAGATTCCTTTATGAAATAAGCCATGAATCCCAACTGTTTCAAATCATACTTTAAGTTACAGGTCTCCTACCCGGGTTGTGAGTTCGTCAGATCAGGTAACCACGGCAGGAGTAGAATGCGAGGAAAACCTCCCATGTCACCGAGCGGTCAGACCTATGGTTCTAATTACCTGAAGGTTTTTACCAAGGAAGGTAACAAAAGGATTAGTCAACAACAACAGCCGAAATATGAGTAACGTAAGGAAGTTTAAGGAAAATTCAGTTTAAACAGTAGCTCACGATATTAAGGTCATTTTTCACAAATCTGGTGTGAAAGCAATTACAAAAATGCTGCAGTAATTCAGAAAAATACATGAGATTTCTTTAGTAAAATCTGTATCCTAGGCAACAAATACAAAGTATTGTAGTGACGGGATCTTCAGATGAACTAATTATCAAAGAACCTTCATTGATACAAGCGCAATTGCTAAACCATGAATGAAGCTTGTTTATGCGAGTGAAAGTGGATTAAGCTTATTTGAGTTTGCTTAACATACCATCCAACACAGTCACGTGAGGCGAAGGTAAGTGATTCAACTTGCCAACTAACTTCCTTTCTTCAAGACCACCGTTGTCTAAAGTCCGAGAACAGTTCAGAAATGATCTTTCTAGGATTTACCGTTTAGCTGATCCCCTCCCACTGTTATCTTTCGGAGGAAATTCCATTCCACCAATGGTAAGGCTTAACGATTCCGTCATCTTTCTGGCAGGTAGTTTCTCATAGAGTAAATTTTTACGACAGTTCACGCTAGGGCACCCTTCTGATTCTACACTCGAGGTTTACAACGTTAGCTTCCAAAGACTAGAGTGACGGAAAATTATCAGCTGCAATTCACTTTCGCAGGCAACCTTTGGTTTCTGCTGGGACGTCACCAGTTTAAAGTAACTCACATAGTTCGATGATTCTTTGATCACTTCGTTTTTATTCCTCCTTTGGTAGCGAAAGATGACGAAATGAAACTGTAAATAAGTAGGACGATACCAGTAGCGTAGCTAGGTCAACAAGGGCCCCGGTGCAAAAAATTTATTTTGGGTCCTCAGGCCAGATGGGCGACCTTTTTTTTTTTGCTTTGCGTTGCTGAGGTAAGGATGGGGCCCTTGAGTTGTGCTTAGGGGTCCCCTGAGCAGTGGTTAGGGGACCCCTGAGCAGTGAGAGGGCCCTTAGTGAGGGGCTTCCTGTGTCTCAGTTTGCCATGAAGGATCGTGAGCCTCTGAACTATGCTTGGGGCCCCCAGAGGTACACTTTGGGGTCGCCCGAGGTATGCTTGGGGGCCCCCTGAGCGTAGGGGCCCCGGTGCACTGCAACTCCTAGCCCCATAGTAGCTACTCCCCTGGACGATACACCTTGAACATCTGTAAGTAATGTCACTCATCAGTTATTTCCTTAATGTAATTGAACACTATGAGTTACAAATGCCCGACACCTTCTAATTAGGAGACGCGACAGTATGATTCCAGTAATATTGCAGTCTCTGGCGAGATGACTGATTAAACGTGGGAAATTCGCCACACAAGCAACGTCGGAATCGGTTCGTTTAGCAGGAGGGAGTTCTCCGCTACCGGCAGCTGTTCAATATTTATCGCACGCATGCCTGTCGTTCGCGAGAGCGCGTGAAATGGCGTGGAAGGGCCCGTCGTGTTTTATTGGAGTCTCTGAGAGCAGCACAAAGCGATGGAAATGCTACGGTCCGTACTGGCGGCAAACTTTGGAGGTGCGGCTATTCGACGCAAGTTCTGCCACGTATCTGTTCCGCGCATAACTCGCATACATATCGGACATAGCTGGAGGGCAAACGCCCTCTGCCACGAAGAACTTGGTGCGCGCTCCACAAAGGAGAGGGCAGGAGCGGCTGGCATGTAGCGAACATCCCAAATCTTCGTTCCGTACAGTCGTTCTTCACCGGAACTGAAATACATTCACGAAGTCAATATAGAACACTGAGATACCAGTATTCTTTCTGGAATGCCAAAGAACACTTCGCTATTAGTGGTAGGGCAAAATATAACGCAACGCTTATCCTTGATAACTGTTAATACTCAAAATGAGGAATAGTTAAACGTGGTGTACGTCAGGGTTCAATTCTAGACCCTCTACTGTTCTTAATTTACATAAATGATGTCATAGAGAATATTTGGTGTTTTTTTTTTTCAGATGATAGGTACTAGCATTATTGAATCACCCATCAGAACAAAACCTTGAAAACACAGCAAATGATTTAAAAAAAAATTTAACAGATGTTTCAGAGCTAAAAAATTAATACTTAATTTAGAAAAGACACAGTTACATCAATTTATTACAATAAATAAAGCAAAGGAGAAGCACAATCAATCAATGAAAACACTTTCACAAAATTCCAGGATGTATATAAAGATGACAAGTTGAATAGGACAACGTACTTACCAAATTCTTAAAAAAACTTAATTCTGCAACATTTTCATTGTTGATAATAACTATAATAGCGGATATAGAAACGAGAAGGTTGATATAATTTGCATATTTTCACTCCCTGTTCACTTACGGCATGTCATTCTGGGAAAAACTCTTCACAAGTGCATAATGTTTTCAAATAGCAAAAATGTGTTCTGAGAATTATTTGTGGAGCAAGCCCACGGAAGTCGTTCAGAAGTATGTTTAGAAATCTAGGTGCCAGCACAGCACAGTGTATACACTCCCTATTTTTTTTTAAGGGAAAAACCTAACACTTCGTGCATAGCCATAATATTAGGAATACATATAACATTTACAAGGATTACAAGTCATTGTCAGTTGTACAGAAAGGGATATTATTCACAGGAGCTTCTTTATTCAATGTCAAAATAACAAAAAAGTTATCTACGAAAACCTGACACTTTAAATCCAAACTAAAAGCGTTTTTGCTTCCGAACCTATTTTATTCTGTGAAAGAAGATTCTTCTTGCAATTTGGTAACTAAGGATGACTGATATATATTTGGTGTAAGGAATTACTAAAATGGTGTATTGTTTTCTTTGCGTTGAAACCGATTACAAATGCAGCAATTACTTTATCTGGAAATTGCACAAATATATAGTAACTAACAAGGGATAATACATATGTGACTGTAGGCTTTCCCGGCGAATAACTGACAACAAATCTTCTCGGGTTTGCAGCCGGATTTTAGCACTTGGATGGGTGACGGCCGCCTACCCCGTCTACGGGGGCTTCCAGGAGCGACCGACCACAGCTAGGCTCCGGCAGTTAAGCAACGCGGAGCGTTGTTAGTACTTCGATTGGTGACCGCCGCCTACGACCAATCACAGTGAAGCGGAACTGCGAGAGTCGAGAGGTTGCTAAGAGACACCAGTAAACGTCTGGTATTCGTAACGGCTAGATCGCCGGTACATAATTGACCTGATGATGGCTGCTGAGCTAGTCGCCGAAAGCTTGTCGTTTTTTAATAAAATCCGGCTGCAAACCCGAGAAGAGTTGTTGTCAAGGAATAATACATATTTGCAGATTACAATGGTATTGTACTGATGGGTTTTTAAGTAATTAACCTTTTATTAGTACTTACATATTTATTGATTTGTTAATAATTGTATGTAATATTTCACGTCCCCGAAACTAGTCTCACATGAGAAGAAAGTGAATATATCTAAAACGACTCTTTCCACTGCAAACATTTTGTAACCATTACCTCTGATTACAGTTAATGTACTGCATTATTAATAAGGTACACGCAGGAGTAAGAACTTAAATATTATTATTATCATTATTATTATTTGGTTCTCCCGTGGACTATGGAGACAGTAGGGGAGGGGTATCACCATAGTATAAAGAGATTTGTTAGATCTGGAGCATTTAACTTAAGGTTCTTCATTAATAATTCTTGAAAGTTGCTAAGTTCCGAAGAAGTCCGGAAAGAATGAACTAATTATCCCTAGCTAGTGCTGTGTGTCGTAACAGGTCAGCAAGCAAACAGCCTGTTAGCGCTAACAGAACATTACGTAGACTCGAGCTTGTAATGACTATTAACAAACCGAAGCTGCTTGCAAATATTACCAGGATTGATTACCATATTTATCTCCCCACATAACTCCTTCTATAGTATCTTATGGGTTATTATAGATTCCTTACAATATTTCGCATATGTCATTTCTAAGTCTCGCTTAGTACCGCAATCAGACATTTTCCGCAAATCTACATGCCGTTAAAGTCTTGGCCCAGCCACATACGAAATTTTTTGTAAAAAAAAATCGAGTATTCCCACGTTATTCACTGGTAAAAGACGAGTGCTACTGATTGGCACCTCTTCGCGTGAGAAATCTTCAGTTTGAAGTAGAAATTCAAATACAAGATAATTTTTAAAACTTGCAACTGTTATCTGCTCACACATTATCCACTGCAAGGTCAGCAAATTAATGTAAAATACGTTGAAAGTAATGCTAACCACTCGCAACATGATTGAAATTTACATAAATAATGTTTGCATAGGGAACTAAGATATTTTGTAGCAAGTTCTTTCTTTTCTATCTACTTACCTGATTGAAAAAGATTTGGATTTATAATCTGTAAAAATCGATGTGAATTATCGAATGATTCCTCATTATCCAATCAAAATATCCCATTTCACAACACAATGACATGATAAAATCTGTTCCAGACTTAGAACTTCGTCTTCAGTTTGTAATGTCTTCAAAGTCACGGACATCAATCAGCGGTGAAAGTGGATTGTACCGGTTAGTTTTTATATATTATATTATTAGTGTTTTATCCGATTTTTGTAAATAAATTATTTTTAAATAATTTTAATAATCTTTAGTTAAACAATGCATAAAAATTTTTTGTAGCTTCAACGTAAAAATGTTCTTTTTTATTGGTTACCTACTAAAGACAGACTTAGCTGCAGGGAATTTTCTACAGAACACGTTACGCTGAGAATATCTCCATACTACTTGGCAGTATATTAAAATCACGCGTATCAAGCCGTCGTTGAATATGGACTGAGTCCAGTGATACAGACACCGCTAAATACGCCTACTTTATCTAGCGCGATGAAATATACAATGGCTTTGAAATGAACCTACAATTCAATTACAGAGAATGTGAATTAGGTCAGTGTATCTAAAGTTACAAGCGGAATTACGCAAAGATAAGGTGCTTTTTAATAGGAGATGGTAAAGTCTTGTGGCTTGCGACTTTGGTGACAAAATTTCTGTTTGTCGAACATTCCGTCTTTGTTATGGCTCAATATTGAATCCTAACAAAGGAACGTCCTGGTGTAGCTCATTCAATCAGACAAAACTCTTAAAAAAATAAAAAGTTCCTGACCTCACCGGGATTTGAACCCGGGACTTCCTCCCCCCTCCCCCCCCCCCCCACACACACACACTCACTTTGAACACAAGCGCCTCACCCACTGAACTATCTGAAGGTTAAATGTTTTTACCAAGTATTTTGCACCTCATTTTCTTGTTCCTGTGTCACTGTTGTTGCGTTGTATACATAAAGACAGCTTTGGCACCAACAGGATCTCTGATCAAAGTTGTGCCTTCCAGCGACGCGAAGTATTTATCAGTGAAATATCCTGCCTGGAGGTCAGGCATAGTCACCGCAAGGGGAGTGCGATGAAAAATGCAGCAGCGAGCGAGGCAGTCGCTAAGTGCCTTCCCGCTCTTAAGCCGGCCCGCTTGTCTGTCGTTAAATCAAAACAAGGCCCCGCCGCTCGTCTCGAGGATTTGAGGCCTTCCTATCTCCTAATTCCGGCCGGCTTAGGGAGGAGATCCCGTCAGCAGCCCGCGCCAGAGAGAGGCATGCTACGTAGAGTCGCACTTATTAAACAGCACTATAGTATTCAGGAGCAAAGACGCCATGTTAACGTTCTATAGCTTCTAAACCCGTCAAAAATGGTAGGTTTAACTCAGATTTCTGGCTCATAACTTAAATAATTTTTAAAAGTTTAAATAACTTATTCTTTCTGCTGTAAAGACGGCAGAATGTGAAATGCGCATGCGCAGAACGTTAAGATCGTACATGCGCAGAACGCTGAGGCGCATGCGCACTAAACACGTAACGCCAACAAATTTTCCCACTACCGCGCTAAAAGAAGTTTCAGCTCAACAAGTAAAGAACTATTGTTAGTAACGATAATAGTAATTTCAGTGGTAAATCAGCTTACTGTTAATTCTATGAAGTTCATTCAATCTTCATCAATGCCGAGGATTTTTCTTCGAAGATCAAATTCCAAAACGACCTTCCTTGCCCAATCAGGATGCAGTCAAATAAGTGCTAGTAAGTTAATAGGGAGCTCCATCTCTGTGAAATTCACCCCCCCTCCTATCCCCAAATCCTGCTTATCATTGACCCGAGGGCGCATTGATGTGAAATATCTAACCTTAAATTATGATAAATTCCAGCAGATTCGATCCTGTATGATGTTTACAGTTTTCCTCAAATGGGATCACGAAAACGTCGATTCTTAGAACTATCAACGATTTCTTACTGTTTCGAAGCTCGCATTACACACATTAATAAAGAGTAACAATGAATGATGTCTTGTGGATGCCAGCAAACACCGGGCATCGTGGGTATGCGGTAAGGCTCTGGCCTCGCATTCGGAAGGACGCAGGTTCGAATCCCAGTCCGACCATCCACATTTTTGTTTTCCATGGTTTCCCCAAATAACTCCAGGGGAATGCAGGAATTTTTCCTTCAAAAATCCATGGGGGAATTCCTTATAGATCCTTGCCCCCAGTCCTTTCCCGCCTCTAATGACCTCGACGTCGACGAGGCGTAAAGCCAAAGGCAAGAAAAAAATAAATCCAGACAAACCGGTTTCGAATTTCTGTTCAGGTAGAATAACAGGATAATTTATTGATAATTCTTCTACATTGCTTGGGAAAAAATGATTGGTCCGCTTTCAATGACAGTCATTAATAAGACTAGAGTGATAAAGAATTAGAACCAAGTAACAAATCCAATGTTTCTTTACGACCACGGAACTGGTAACGACGAAGCAATCCGAAATCTCAGTCCAACTATTGAATTTTTCCTTTTCACTGGTATTCACAGGTGAAATTGAGCTCCAGCTGTAGGCTTTTAGGAACGAGGAAATTTCTCTCTTATGTTATACGACTGTCAATTGCTTCTCGTTCCTTGCCAGTAAATAAGTCAATCGTTGAGTCGTAATGCCGGAAGTATGTAAGCTACTGTGGCAACAAACGTTTACCCATCACAAATAGAACATACTTCCCATTCAATTACACAAAAATCCATTAAACCGAAACTTTTCTTTTTTATCTTTCTTCATTCCTCCAACATACTCATATCGATGTTGTGTTTCTGCGAATAAGATAAGGGTATATCAGAATTATTTTTTAATGTCTAAAATTTAACGTTTGTCTATGTCAGACATATAGCCTTTTCAACTATTCTAATGTTTTATCCAGTGTCTACATATATCATTATTATTAATATGTTTTCGGTAGTAAGGACAATAAAATATGAACGTCACACTTGATTAAAACCACCCGTGCCCTACAACGGACTCAAACAGGCGACCCTTGCATCACAAAACAGAGACTTCAAATTGTTTGAATCTTTTGTTTTGTCCAGTGTCTACATATATCATTATTATTAATATGTTTTCGGTAGTAAGAACAATAAAATATAAACGTAACACTTGATTAAAACCACCCATGCCCTAGAACGGACTCAAACAGGTGACCCTTGCATTACAAAATAGAGACTTCAAATTGTTTGAATCTTTTGTTTTGTCCAGTGTCTACATATATCATTATTATTATGTTTTCGGTAGTAAGGGCAATAAAATATGAACGTAACACTTGATTAAAACCACCCATGCCCTAGAACGGACTCAAACAGGTGACCCTTGCATTACAAAATAGAGACTTCAAATTGTTTGAATCTTTTGTTTTGTCCAGTGTCTACATATATCATTATTATTAATATGTTTTCGGTAGTAAGAACAATAAAATATAAACGTAACACTTGATTAAAACCACCCATGCCCTAGAACGGACTCAAACAGGTGACCCTTGCATTACAAAACAGAGACTTCAAATTGTTTGAATCTTTTGTTTTGTCCAGTGTCTACATATATCATTATTATTAATATGTTTTCGGTAGTAAGGACAGTAAAATATGAACGTAACACTTGATTAAAACCACCCATGCCCTAGAACGGACTCAAACACGTGACCCTTGCATCACAAAATAGAGACTTCAAATTGTTTGAATCTTTTGTTTTGTCCAGTGTCTACATATATCATTATTATTAATATGTTTTCGGTAGTAAGGACAATAAAATATGAACGTAACACTTGATTAAAACCACCCATGCCCTAGAACGGACTCAAACACGTGACCCTTGCATCACAAAATAGAGACTTCAAATTGTTTGAATATTTTCTGCGTGTAGGTACCTGTACCTGTAACCAGAAGCAGTGAATCCGACATGTACCATTTCTTTGTAATAAATGTTTAATCTGAGCCTGGGAGTGCGGTTGCATTTTTTGTGTGTTGCGGTAGCTTGGCGCCAATCGCTAATGGAAGGACGGCGGCTGGTCTGGCCTCGTCTTTGATAAGTGTTAGAGGGGGAGGGGGCTGTACCCTCCTACCTGCTGGGGCACACCATAACGCGAAACATTAAGTAATATGGTCGCTGCATCATAATCTTCCGCTCCTGGAGTTCACTTTATTCCTGTCGAATAAAACTACGATCGGTTCTCATTCAAGAGACCTTACCGTCTTACCATCGTTTCCTTGTCAACAGTAATTCAGTAACGTTTCATCAGTAGCTTCGATTGATCTCTGAGCACTGTGAAAAGTTTGTTGTAACAGACGAAATATTTACGTCCTAGTATATTTGTGTGTCTTTTAGATTTTCTGTGTGCAATATTTGCAGCATTGTGGAAACAAAGATTGGGGCTGAAGCTGGGTAATCGCGTTTTCCGGAACTAAAACATTATACCTCATTGTTGGAATTCATCGTGCCGGGGATAGTTTAGATTTCGTGACAAAGCTTCCATCAATTTTACCTTGAAATACGTGCTCCAACAGGCGGAAGTATCTACCCTGTTTGATATTACAAAAATATCCCGGCTTTCTTATCTTGGTGGTATCACTAATAACGGTCTTTTAGTTCCCTGATGTAAATCTTCCGCACTGTTTAATTTGAGTGTCAAAGGTATTGTCATCGTTCTTTGATACGCCCTTTTCGCAAATTCTTCTTGCTTTCTGTACAAAGCGTTGTAAGAGTTTCCAAACTTCAACTACATGTGGATGATAAAAAAAATAATTCCGTGCGGTCGTAATGACCTGGTGACAGGGTTTCTACTGGCTGCGCATTCCACCCCTTTCGTAGCCGTCTTAACCTAACCCGGCAATCCTACCGGGTACAGGGAACCTACAGTTTAACATGGAACCCGAACCACGCAAGCGTTCTGGTGTACTTCACATTACACAACAAGCTGTGCGAGAGGAGAAGGTCGGGTAAAGTGCCTATGATAACCTCCGCCCAGGCAGGGATTCAAACCGGGGACCTTTCGATCTCCAGCCAGACGCCTTATCCACTGAGCCATCAGACCGCTAACAGGATGATGAATTATAATAAAAAAATTATTATGTCATAGTCTCAGAGCAGTGATGACAGAAGTCTTTCTTGCAGATGGTGGTGACATAAAGCATACGATGCAAGTTCAGAGTGTAAATTCGAGATTAAAAAAGATATATTTAAAAAAATGTTTTATCAAACGAAATAGTGTACATGAAAATGCTCAGGTTGTTCATGAACTTAGTCCAGCTTGAAAAAAGAAATCGGGTAGTCATAGTTTAAAAGAAATATAATTTGCTAAACTAAAGACTTTATATGATAAATCGACTAGCAGCTCTACATCTATGTTTCATCACATTAACCTTAAAAAAAAAAAGGTCTGAGGACCTTTAAGTACTACCTGGTACCAGTGTCTTGAAGGCCTTACACCATATCAGGGGCTTACCATTAATTTATAAGCAGAAAAAAATTAATGAAGTGCTCAGTAGCGAAGTTATGCTAGCAATGCGCCAGGGATAAAATAACGACAGTGCGAGTTCTGCTCCTTCCACGAATACCCTTCTTGTTTTCCATCGACGGTGCCGTCAAGGATTTTTGCAAAAAACGGGAAGGAAGATTTCATGGATTATATTAAGGAAACATTCACTTGACAGAGAAATCCTGTGATAATTGTAATAATGTTGTAATAAATACAGATGAATGCTGAAGATTAGCTTGATGGATTATGTCACTAATGATGAGATATTCAGAAGAGTTTCCGCGGGACGAAGTTTCTTGAAGGACTTACAGCAAATATAATGTTTTGCTTAAGGTGATCCTTGAATGAAAGGCAAAAGGAACAAACTACAGAGGTAGATCAAGCTATAGGAACAAAATTATGAAAGACATGAAAAGCAGCAGTTACGCAGAATTAAAAAGGAAGGCAGAGAAGTGCATACATGGAGAATAGCTACAAACTAATCTTCGGAATGATAACTAAATTAGAATTTGTAATGAAAGAGAAGTTTGTAAAAAGGTTTAATGACATTTTATTTAAGGAAACGTACCAAGCAGGGAAGAGTAATGAGAACTGAGGTTGACCAGAAGGAAGATATAATGGTAAATGAAACGTAGAAGAGAAGATGTCTATAAAAAAAAACGAAAAAAAGGTGATGGTGGACTATATGTGGTTCCATTTATATAAAGAACTGTTATCGACCAAGCCAGACGATTACTATGAATTGATGTCAATTATGTGAATTCCAGAGTTTGATAAATGTGAAGTTTGTTGATAGAGAAGTGGTCAGATATCGTTCAAGATTTAATCAGCAGTAATCGGCAAAAGGAAGACAAGTCGCGTTGCAAGGGTCACCGGTTCGAGTCCGGCCTAGGGCATAGGTAGTTTTAACTACGTGTCGTGTCCTTCTTGTGTTGTCCTTACCAGATAGAAAAAAATAATAATGCATCTGACACGATATGTACACATTGGAAAATCACAAAAACATTGGGCTGGTTGTATGGCTAACAAGGTCAAATGCCATAAAAAAAAAAAAAAAAAAAAAGGAAAGACAAGATCGGAAGGAAAAGAGAATTTACTTAGAGATAGATGCATGTTAAATATATAGAAATACATAACATGAGCCTACATTCGTCGTCTTTAATGTATAAGAAGGACGCAAAATGTACTGGCTTATGTGAGAGGGAAAATGGAATAAATCAAGGTAAAAATGAGTAAAAGCCAATTGTAAGTAGAAGCAAAAGAAGTTCAATAAGAGATCTCCAATAAAGCCTCTTCAGTGTATCGTATAGGCAAGACTTTGCTTGGCTGTATGATGAGCATATGACACGTTTCCGCTACTTCACCATTCAATGGTTTTCTCGTAGGCACCCTGATAAGTTGGCCTAGGAAACCGTACATGACACCCAAGGAAAACAGAAAACTGGATGGCCTAAGCATATTCTCGAAACTTGGTTGTGTAGAGTTTGAGAGTATTTGCTACCTATTAGCCTCCAGTGACCCCGCGCTTCTTTAGCGACTGCTGGCGCCCGGTCGCGTTTCCCTAGCGCCGCGCCTCGCCGGTGTCGCAGGAAGAATGCGAGCCAGGTAACTGGATACGCGAGGGCAGCGTTTTAGCGAACCAGGGCTCTTATCGGGCCGCCCATCTCGGCCCGTATTGAGTTGCGCACGGGTCTTGGATTACCTCGCGATCGCAGTTCTGTCTGCAGGCTGACAAAGGCGGAGCAGAGAGCATGACATGTCAACAGGAGTTCTGCGACTCGCCGGGAATGAAAACACGACACGGAGTTCAGCAGAAACACAATGGACCAGTACGAAGTGGGAAGCTTTTATCTGCTCGTTCCAACACACGTTGCCTTTCACAGTAACATTTCCCTGACGAATAGATCGATGGGCTCGGCTTGGAATTCTTGTCATAACATCTGACCTTTTCACAAGCGTTGTACGAATTTGGGTTTATAACACAGCAACTGCCAAGTATAAGACGTCGTTGGGAAGCCTATATGACAAACCAACCGGCGTCATACGCAAAACTTTGTTGCCTCAATTCCTTGTTCCTGTGAAGTTGGATAGACACAGATTTCATGCACCTAGTTGAACTCTTCATTGTGAAAATATGTGTTATCCGATCTTCCAGAAATAATTATCAGTCGACAGTATCGTCCCTTAGAATTGGGAGAAACAAAATGTAATACTCTTGTGAAAATTTAGGGAAAAAAGTTGTTATAATTACAGAATGTCTAATCGTTTGGTCAAAATTAACAATTCAGAATCAATGCTACTAATGCTACTACTAAACAGAGCAACACCTTTGGCTTTAAATGTTCGTATTAATTTTAGCAAACAGAAATGGGAACGCATTACATGTAAGCTGTGACTTGGTAGGTCCCCTCAATAAGCAGGCAATGTGTATGTATCACGCTTCTGAACAAATATCCGGATCTCGTAATTATAAATAAATCTGATACGTGGTTCGTTTCACTGGTTCGTCAATTTCGGCACTAATAGATATATCAAGAACGTCATCCATTTCTGATTGTACTAGGGTTGGAACTTAAATAGTGGCAACTACTTATTCACAACCGATACAAAAGCGTTACATGTTTGCACCTGTTACTGTCCTTCGAAGTAGTCACCAGCGTTGTGTAGAACCCGTTACCAGCGATGTAGTATACCGTTAGCAGAGCCCGTTCTGTTGATGGTGCGAATGGAGCGGTCTACTGCCTGTCGAATCTCTGGAACAGTTCTGAAGCGAATGCCACGAAGTCGTTCCTTCATCTTCGGATCAAATCAAAGTCACAAGGACTTAAGTCCGGGGAGTATGGTGGATGGTACAGTACTTCCCAGTCCCATAGACCGTACAGAGCAGCCACAAATTGCGCTGTATGCGCCCGCGCAATACGTGCAAAATGATGGGGGGGAGGGGGTGCGCAGAAAGTGATGACACTCTCGTGCTGTACGACCTCTGGCACATTCAACCTTGATCTAGATCCGTTGTTCCTGTGTCGAAAACATAGTGACACCGTAACGTACACCGCTCGCTCACAAGTGACTGCGTTTCCCTCGATTGTGCGCACGCCGGGGACGTGGAACGGGCGAGTCCATTTGCTCTGAGGTAATGTAGGTATGTCAACAACGTGTGCTATGAGCGACAATAGTATATTCCATTGCATAGTGTCTCCACAGCAGTGTTGCCACTATTTAAGTTCCATCCCCAAACGATTAGACAGGAAGAAAGTTACCACATTAGATAAGTCACAGGGGCCGCAGACATCTTGGGGGGAAAAAATCCTTTGAAGTGACAGTGAGCAGGCCGTATTGCTCGGGGGAAAGACGAAAGATGGACGAAACCAGCGTTAGAGTGTAGCCAAAGAGATCATCAGAGACCATGAGGAAGACCACGCACTGGTGACATATGCCGAGGATCGCCCAATATCATTTGACCTGTAGCTCTACCTGAACTCATAGCTCTAAGATGTCACATAATTTAATTAATTACCTGGCTGTTTACTATGATGAAGAACCTAATGATTCGTGAAACTATTTTAAAGTGTTAACACCTCCACAGACCCTGGCGAAAATAATCTTCTGGTACGGAAGACATCTCAAAAATAGGGTGATGGGGGGAAACCCAGTATTACCATAAGTTTTTTTTTTTAAAAACTGCTTTACGTCTCTCAACAGCGGGGTCTTTAGAGACGGGAAAGGATGGGGGCAAGGAATGGGAAGGAATTCGGCCATGGCCTTTTGAAGGAAGCATCCTGGCATTTGCCTGGAGTGATTTGGGAAACCCAAATCTGGATGCCCGGACGGGGATTCGAACCGCCGTCCTCCCGAATGCTAGCAACGCAACGCAAAAAAATATTTTCTCTGATTGAACTGAGATGGGTCCTCCAAATGTAAAAGCATTTTTGTATTACAAGCAGGGCTCGGGTGAGTTTGTGGCGTGACTGCGTGCGCACCAGACACTTGTTGGCTGACGGGAGACTGCGTCCTGAGGGACGGGCCAATAAATACATTAGCCCTCAACCGTCGGTCGGCCTCGTCCAATTACTAGCCGCTCGCACGATATGGCGTCCACCGTGAGAATGGTCCATGAATAAAAGACAACGCGGCCAGATGCATATTTTACGGGAGAGGTCTTGCGGGGGAAGTACAGCTGCCAGCTGCCCCTCAGGCGGCTAATTTAATAGGCTGCGAGCACGCAGGTGGACGGACAGGCAACGCGTAAGCACGCTGCGACCAGACTCAAACCACGTTACTGAGCCACGGGATTGACGCAGCTAGACCGTTATTCGGGTATTAATCTAACTGATGGAGCGTAAATATGATACTCGCAGATGTAGAGCAGTCTGACACGATTGGGCTACGTAGAAAAATGGAGGGGGGGGGGGGGGTTCCAAGCCAAGCAGCGTAGCACACAGTTGTCACAGTTAAAATACGGTACAGAATACGCAGCAGTATATGGATATTTATTTCCGTCGTTTAATTATTTACGTATTCATAGTGTTCGGATCGCACGGGCCCGGCGGGTTTTAAACTAACCGATACGTGACGGCGCGTACGCACGCGGTACCTAGACTCGAATTCGCTTAAATATGTCACATGGGATTTTCCATGTGATGTCACAAGACATTTGACGCCATATTTAGGAACTTTAAGAAGTAGTATTTAATTATAGAATAAGGATAGGATTAAGTAATTCCAATTAGGGAGCGAGAGTGAGGCGAAAAATTTTTTATCTAAGATTTTCAAGTGGCTACAGATTACTGCCATGGCGGCTAAGCCATGCTGGAGAAGTTCGGGCACTCTGCTCCCGCCCAGAGTTTGGCGGGGATAAGGATGGTACAGTAGCCACCCCACAACCACAAAAGTTACCTCTCGGGTGGGGTAGTATCGGTGGAACTCTGTGTTCCCTCCCATTTGGCAGAGATGGTCCTCTGGCCAACGGGAAAGTAAGAATCCAATGTTGGTAGTACTCCCCCCAGTAGAGGATCAGCCCACCTGAATTCCGTTAGTTGGGTATTATATAAGGCCTCACAATGGGACCAGAGGCCCTGTCTTGACCAGTGCTACGCGGTAGTAGTTCGCGATGTCGCTCCACGAGGGTTCATGATGTAAGCCCATATTAAGTTCTGTTTCTCTCTCTCTCTGTATGTATCTGCCATACATCACTCTCGCTCACAGTTTGTAAAGTAAATTAAGTATATGAAGAAGGAAGTTGTAATTGTCTTATCAAGACGTTGATTAGTGGATTCTATGTGTTTGAACAGAAAACCTATAGTGTGTCAGAGTGTACAATTTATCAGAATATAACTCAAATCAGTGTGGTGCATCTAACTAAATTTTATTTTTCTTTGTAATTGTTCCACCTCCTTTACCTGGATTAAATGATGGAATGAACGTAGTCAATCTTCGGCAAAGAGGTCTGATAATAAATAATTAATAAATAGGCCGGAAAGTGATTAGAAGGAGGGGTGGGAAAGTTACATCCACCACCACGACAGTTCCTATTATGTTGATGTTATTTTAAAAAAGGTGTTTTGATTCGGATCGCCGCACACCACCACACCATTCATTCCTGAAAAAACAAAATTAGAATTATTTTAAGTGAATTTCAGTATATCTTTAATTATAGTGCTCACTGAAGCGTTGTTTCAATTTCAAAGTGTGGTATGAAATGGCGCTATGTTTGTAACTTATTATTTCTTTTAAAAGTTTACGATCGCCAGAAAACTGATACTGTAAATAATTGCAGCACTCCAATAAATGATGGCAGGTAACCATTTAAACAGCATCTTTCTCACCTTGGGTATTGGACCTCACTCTAAATAAACTTTTAATGTTAAAGCAGATGACTCAGAATGAGTGTTGTCCATTCTTTGAACCGTGCTAAGATAGCATTATGCTATTACAGTACAAACCGTATATTTTTCCTGCGGAAATTACGTGGCTTTCACTTAGATGGTTCCGATAAAATGCCTGGATATTCATATTGGGTTGACAAGTGTACAAGCGACGGTAGGAGATTTTTCACGGCGCCTGTTCTATCATCTTAAGTACAGTATTGCAACACCTAAACGCACTTAGCCACAATGTTGCGGCTAAATACTGTAATCAGGGTAGCCAACTCTCCGTCGCCAAAGACCGAACTGAACGTAAGTGCGGTGTTATAGGCACCCTACGGCCCACGAATCGAAATGAGAGTTTCGTAATGGGTCGGGTATTACATTCAGTTTAGTCAGAACAACGTCTCCAAACGTGCTATGAACTGCGTTCGTTACAAGCATTGAATTGACGGCACAGATCTGTACTGCAATTCACAGTTTTCAATTCCCGTCAACCTGGCCTGGTACAGATACGTAGCAAGTGAGACATCCCAATCGCTCGGGAACCACTCCAGTGGGCTGACAACTCGTGATTTATTGTTAAACCGCAACCATTTATCACAAGCCAAAGTTTAGGAGCCAGGTATGCGATGATTTTGCAACATATACCTTCAGTATGATGTTCGGCCTTGGCATTTAGAGGGCTACGCTTCGATTCTCGGTGTGGTCATCTCCCATAGTGGAACCCTTCCAACTGTTTAATCAAATAACTTTGATATCTATGATTTTTTTTTTTATTATACCGGACATAACTGAGGAAGTTTCATCGTGACCCTAGAGATACCCGATGCATGTATCTTGAACGCAAAGTAGGAGAAATAAGTTGTTAAAGGACTTGGGGATTTAGGCCGAGCTCAACAATCCTTTTGTGAAGCTTTTTAGCTATCGCAGTTTATGATATGAAGAAGCAAAATGAGTTTTTGTTTCAGACAAAAGATGCGTGTTAATGTCCTGATATGATGTAACTACTTGGTTACGTTTTTGTGTTGGATCAGAGGTGCGTGAACCCGCAAAGTGGTTCTCTGAGTGCCAATGACCTCTGAAAGCGCTGCAGCTGTGTCGTGGATGGTATGCGATTCGTTGTTTAGACAAGCCAGGACAGTTGCTGGATCCATAAAGTCCTGCGCGGAAGCTGGAAAGCGTTTGTCACAGTGAAAGAATGCGTCTGCTTACACAACCTGCCACCAAATAATATCGAGGAATGAACACAAACTTACCTCGAGAAATTAATGATCTCTAAACATGTTCCGGATAAATTAATTGCATTTCCGACCACCATCTTTCAAACGAACTTGAGTTGATCTTTTAGGCTCTATTCCTTAACTGTTTTAGTAATAATGGAGTGTCTTCGATTGAATAAATAGAAATGCGTATGACAAAAGCGTTTTTAGTTGTACTAGATCAAGAAAAACACAAAAACATCATTTCTCAGAAAAACTGATGAGAGAGACTACTCTACGCTTCTAGGTAAATTGATGCAGCAGTTCTCTTCTGATTTTCTGAAACAAACATTCTTGCATTTACAAAATGATTGATTTATAAAGGAAGGAGAACTCTTTGCACAAACTTTAATTGTAAAAACTGATTCTATTGCTCGTGTACATGATCGATGAAACAGGAGTTTAGGAATAAAGTCAATGGTGTTTCAAGCATGAAACTTCTCGGACAAGATACTTTTGTCATACGAAAGTAGGTATTTACAAGTCGCAGTATTTAAATCGTGTTACAAGTTACAATAACGAATCATAAAACACTTAACGGCAATGTTAATAACTAAAGTGTACTGCAGAAAATATTTACGTATCATCAGTGAATGATTAAGTAATGTATGAGTTACGTAGATAATGTCTTACATTAGAAATACGCAATACGTTCATGACGTACCGCTAACCCTGATACGGCATAAAGTTCTCTTACAGTTCTACATGGAATAACATATCCCAAACACATTATATTTGCCGCAAGTGGAGATCGGGTTTAAAACCTGAAATAATTCAGGCAGCTCCAGAACAAAAGATTTTATTCCACTAACGTAAAAGAGATACCTGCAAGCAACTGTAGGTAGCTATCATCTTGAAACAAAACAACAAAAAGTGAATACCTGCCCAGAATAGATGGTATTACAGTATATAATGGTAACTATGACTGATGAAGACTGCGAGTCCCTTTCCGCGAAATAAGTATAGTATCTGGTGCCTCGCATTCGGGAGGACGGCGGTTCGAATCCCCGTCCGGGCATCCAGATATGGGTTTTCCATGGTTTCCCCAAATCACTCCAGGTGAATGCCGGGAGGCTTCCTTCAAAAGGCCATGGCCGAATTCCTTCCCATTCCTTGCACTCCATCCTTTCCCGTCTCTAAAGACCCCGCTGTTAAGAGACGTTAAGCAGTTAAAAAAAAAGTATTTGGTAAAAATGAAATTTAACTGTCTGATACTGTAATGAGTGTTTTTCTTCAAATAAACGTGTACAGAAACAATGGAATAATGACTTACATACCGTAAAACACAACTTTTTTGTTTTATATATATATATAGAAAGAAACTGTAATCACTGATGAATACATAACCTGCCTACTGAAGAGGTTCCCAATTTTTTTTGGCCATGGAACCCTAATTAATCATACATATTTTGGTGGATCCCCATTTTTATAAACGTAAGCTAAAAAAACACTCTCGCATCGATAAGTCGTCACAAACGGAAACAGAACCATGATAGGCTTCTCGCGGCGTGGTTATGACTATTTCAAATAACATTTTATTTAATTCTCGGATGGAACAAGGATCCCTTATGACCCTTCCCCGGAAATTCAAGGTTCCGCGGACCACCATTTGGGAACCACTGGCCTATTGTACTGTACATTACAATTTCTTCAACAACAATCTATTTTACTGATGAAAACTTATTTGTCTTGAAGAATGTATAATATGATATCAGTTCGGCTAATGTATTCCATAGAGAACTGCCGAAACTTTGTTCGTCGTAACACAACACTTTCGAACTGTATTCAGTTCGAAACCTCCAACACACTTCGAGAAAAACAACTGACAGCTACTTCAAAAGCATGTTTTGATCATCTTCCAATGAGAATCCAGTTTCCGATATCTCAAACGGAACACATATTATTACAACGTCAGCCTGGACGTGGCTATCCTCGACTGCCAAGCTAGTGATAAACACGTCTTTAAGAAAGGCGAGCGCATCTATAAATACGTAATGAGCTGTCAGCGCACGAGAGTGACGTCAGCAGACTACGCCCGACCCCGCAGGTAGACAGACAGGGTGTCCGCCCTAGTGAATACCTCGCGCCTAAATATAGACCAGTCTCAACACAGGGGTAGCCTGCTAGCATTACGCAACCTCTGCAGTTAATATTCCACTTCCAATTGGAGCGGAAAATAATGTTGCGATCGGAATACGGTCATTCTCATATTTTATGGGATATCACTGTTTCCTTGAGCGATCTGGCGGATCAGAAAAAAAGGTTGGTTAAGGCGCGGGATGGCGGAGCGAAAGGTCCATCTAGGCTGGAATTTTTACGACCTTAGAAAAGATGCTTACCTCTGTCAAACCTTTGCTTTATCACGTGAAGTACAGTCGAACGCTCCGAGGTTCGGATACCACGTAAAAGTGTAGGTTCCCTATGTCTGGTAGGATTACCAGGTTAGATTAGGGTAGCCACGACAGAGGCAAATGCGCGTCAAATCGAAACACTGTCAATCGGCGGCCGAACTTGATCTCCAGGCTAATAATGCCGTACGCCCTATATCAACTGTTTCCCTCAACTCCCAGACCACCTCGCCACCAGTGAGCTAAATTCTCTTCCTCTTAGCCTTCCAGGCAGCTTTTATTTTTGAGAATCTTTCTTTATCTACGGAACGCTTTATTTAGCAGATCCACTCTGATAGTTTCCCCTTAGTGTTTGTAAAACTTGAAATCTCATTGATGTGAGTGGCCGTGATCTCATGACCGCACTTGTGATGTTGTTGCGTGTGCTATCGCCGCATCGCCTCGATGCGAATGGTCCTCACATCACGACGCCGTATCGGATATCCGATGCATACGTGCGATACGCGCTTGTAGGGTACGATCATCTCGTCCGGGCGGAAATGGATTCAAGAGGCATGGAAAAGTAACATATAGCGTTCCTTACACGATATTTCATCTATCTCCATCGTATTATCCAGTTAGAAACTATGGTAAGGAGTTTTCTCACCAAATTACCGAAATAAACGCACCAGCTACTAACAATATTACCATCTACAAGTCCCGCATTGTAGCAATTTGTTGACAGACTGCAATCGGAGTGCTGCTTTGAAATGACGGACGCGATGGTTGAAAATATGGGGTTAGGTTCGCGACTAGGGCAGCCGTCGCAACTGGGCAACTGCAGGACAACTGGTAATACACAATGACATCTTATAGACACACAGAGCCTAGTTAGAGTTGACGTTCGGGTCTGTCATTAAGGTTCAAAACTCGGTCTAGTCATCCATATCTCGATTTTCCGTTGTTTCCCCATATCTCTTCCGGCCAATGGCGGTCACGCTCGGAGCTGGTATGCGGGAGGACTCAGGTTCGTTCCCAGGTCTATCCAGGTTTCGGTTTTCCGGACGAATGCGCAAAGGTCTCACAAAAAGCCATGATCGAATTTCGAAATTTTAAGGAAAAAACTTAATGTTCCACAATAAAGATTTCACCATTGATGGTTTCTACAAAGTGCAAACATGAACAAAATTATTGCGCAATAATTAAGGTGAATTCTACAATTTTCAGCAAGATTAATTCGACTGATACTTACAGTGTATACTGTTGCTGCAGCAGAGTAAGTTAGATATTGGTGCGAATGCCCGTCCGGGTATCCAGATTTGGGTTTTCCATGGTTTCCCCAAATCATTCCAGATGAATGCCGGGATGCTTCCTTCAAAAGGCCATGGCCGAATTCCTTCCCATTTCTTACCCCCCATCCTTTCCCGTCTCTAAAGACCTCGCTGTTAAGAGACGTTAAGCAGTTAAAAAAAAAGATTTGTTGTGTGGATATCGTTTGAGAACTGGCTTGAGCATAACATTCTCAGGAGAAAAGATAAAAATGATCAATACCAGAAACATATGCTACTATCTTGCAGAATTTCTCTATATTTTATTAAGGCGTTTCACAAAACTTGATCATAATTGTTGTTTTGCGATGATGCGTCCCGTTGACCTAGTGACAGATATTCCGTCCTCTGCTTTATCCACTTAATCCAATTCCGTAAACATACCGGATGAAGAGATCTACATTTTTTCATGATATCCAAAACACGGAAATATAGTGGCGTACTGTACATAATATAACACACATTGCCAAACGTGAAGAACAGGTTATGGGCCTTTGAAAATCCGAGACCGGGATTCGAACCGGAAACTTTTCAATACTCCATGGAATATCTTTGAACTGAGCTAGCAGATCTGGAGCGAATATCATGATGTTTCATTATTCTACAAGCTTTTGGGAAAAATAAAATAGAAAATGGAATGGTTTAGAGAATAAACCACAGGTTCCCTACCTTTTCTAGCCTACTGCCCCCTTTTCGAAAGAAAATTACGCACCGCCCCCTTTTCGCCAAAAACAAAACGAAAACAAAAAACCACAGACTCCCATTCTTGCAATCAACAATGTAAACCACAGAGTCCGCCCTTTTTTGGTTTGTAACCCACTTTTTTAAAAAAAATGATTCAATGGTGCTCCTCTTAGGTGAAGTATCCAATAACATTTACAGGAAAACAATAATTTTTAAATTAACTTATTAAAAGATATTAAGAATACTGCTGTATTTTTCATAATTTGATTAACAAATGCATATAACTAAAAAATAGTATTAATTGGAGGACTGAACTTGGTGTAATGACACAGTGTTTCTATAATCTTAAATCGCCGCATTCCACTGTTGAAAAACTATTTATTTTCTTTGTTGGTAAATTTCTAACTACGCCAATTTCTCTTTCACCTATTTATGATCACGGGAATGGAATTAAAAACTTCTTTCATGCATCCCTTAAGGTAGCAAATAATATTAAAAAGCACTGGTGGCGGTTGGTCTTCAACACCCCCCACCCCCCAAATTTTGCTTTAACAGAAAAGCCCCGTTTGATTTCTTCAACGTAACGCAACTGGTAGGCGATACGCCTCCACTGGGAACCAGTGAAATAAATGTACCAACTATAATTTTTTTCGAAAACGTGATGCAGTTTAGATTTCTGGACGACAGATGTATGATCTGCGTAACATGAACTATGATTCAAATTGTTGTTTCTGCAGTTCTTGGTTACTAGGTAACGTCTATCGACTGTGCGTGATTGTATGACTACCCACAGAGGAGATCTCAATATGTCCCGGCTCTTTTCCCTTGTTCATTGTCCCGAGCCCTTTCATTTAGAGCAGTGGGGAATTCTTCGGGGAGTATCCCTGCGCGTCCATAAATCATTCAGGATTAATTGTCGGAGCTATGGCCTGAAATCAATTATAGACGATCAGCGGGTAGGCTGGCGCGCTCGCCTGTGGCTGCTATCCATCCACCAAATTATTCCTGGCGATATGCGCCCCTCCCCTCGCTGAAAACACCCTGCGGGGCGAGCGGCTACAAAAAATACTGCCAGACAGATAGAAAGAAATATACAGCGGCCCCCACCCAGGGGCCCTCCCCCAACTCGCCACCTTTAAAAATTCATCAGAGTCCCCTGTGTGGGGAGAGCAGTCGAGCCATCGCTGTCGATGTGTGTTCGATAGCTACGGGCGATGTCTCGAAAGAGCCCCGCCGTCTTCGCTTAGGTACGAAGTCAGGCAGGAACTGTTACTAGGAATCCAAAGAAATCTTCCCCACCAGGAATATTTATATGTAGAAGGGTGTCAGCTGTTAGGAACATCCCCCACCACCAGCTGGTCTCTGTCCTAGCATCTCGTCTCTCGCAAACAGTCGTCGTAAACAAACTGAGAAAACATAACACAAGCCTCTAAAGCCTTGACGTGAGTAAAATGTTCGTATGGTTGTTTCTCTATTACGAATGTGAATGTCACCATTCGTACCAATATTTTGCGCTATGTTTCATCATGTGCAGAATTTCTTTATTGTTTTTTTGTTCGTGGTAGTTCCGATCCAACGGTCATAGGAAAGTTTTAGTAAATTTTATTTTTGAAATTTCCGTACTAGCTTTTCCTGCAGGCGAAATATTCTAGCCGTGGTTTTAACTGGAATTCTGTATTAAAATGATGTCAAATAAATATGGTTGAAAAAAATCTCATTAAAAAAAATGGAGGTTAGTAATACTTCGGGCTAGCCTGCGGTATTAGTAGGTGCTACATGTTCAGTAAATGTGGTTGGTTGAGCGATTTCTTATTTTTTCTTTCCGTCGGCCGCGGGCATCTTATATTCGCGGCGGAATAAAGGTCAGTGGGCATAATTCAGATATCCACTGGCCTATGCAATATTTGCGTGCCTTGTTCCACAAGGAAATTATATATGTGGACTTTTTTTGTTTATATGAGTGACTATTATTGTTACGCTCACGTCCGCGACGATTAAGCTCGCGTACAAATCATCATAGCGACTTAAGCTATTTATTTGACTGTCGGCGAGTTCTGCCACAAGTTTCGGAGTAAAGAGTGTTCTACAACTCAGATTTCGGTGCATCCTGGTTGCATCTTGCTACAAATAATAGCTGGTGTCATGTTATAGTATTAACATGCAAATTGACGCCACAAACATAAGGTGAGTGGATCTCTGTTTTTTGCGCTATTACTGGCCGAATCGCTGCCGCCGAATTTCGGGTGTCTGTGGTCGGCGGAAGTAAAGAGAAATCGCTCACCAATTAATTAATCACGGTTACGTTCCCTGCGGGAAGTCACTATTTATACGTGGCTTTCCCAAGATAGATTATCCAACATCTATTTTTTTGTCTGGATTTAGCTGGAGCAAAGCAAAGGCCATATTCTCTCCTTCCACAATATCATAATCTCGGGAAGGAGAGAATATGGCCTTTGCTTTGCTCCAGCTAAATCCAGACAAAAAAATAGATGTTGGATAATCTATCTTGGGAAAGCCACGTATAAATAGTGACTTCCCGCAGGGAACGTAACCTTGTCTGTGGTCGGCGGAAGTAAAGAGAAATCGCTCACCAATTAATTAATCACGGTTACGTTCCCTGCGGGAAGTCACTATTTATACGTGGCTTTCCCAAGATAGATTATCCATCATCTATTTTTTGGTCCTCCTGGTGTCGGATATGACACGATCAGTTTGATTAATATAATCTTTGTATAAGCAAGTTACACTACACTTCAATCATATTTTACAATATGGCTTTCGGGACAAATGTTGATTCTTTAGAATTCAAACGGAAGCTAGCGTTATTAACTTCAAAGTCGGATATGATTTTTGAGAGAGTTAATAAATTGTATGAGATTTCTATGAACATCTCTTCGTTTGATTCCCGGACCAATGAAAGTTTTATGACTGATTCTGAAACAATTGATGACCTTCAGATCAAGTTTGAATCTATGATAGATCAGATTAATGATTTACATTTGACTAAAGATCCTGAATATACACCTGATTATACCCCATTAGCTGCATTTGAGGATTTGTACACGCGTATTAAACGAACTCGCAACAAAATTAGTGCCTCTACCGTTACATTGTCATCGCGTCCGAGTGACCGTGAACACATTAAATTACCTCCTATAGATATTCCTAGCTTTGATGGTAGTATGGAGAAATGGTCAGTATTTTATGAATCTTTCAAAGCTAATATTCATGAGAACGACCAGTTAACTAACTCACAGCGTGTGCAATATCTTGTAAGTAAACTAACAGATAATGCATTGAAGTTAACTGCAGGTATTGTACCTACAGCAGAAACATACCAAATAATGTGGGAAAATCTAGTAAGAAGATACCAAGACAAACGCCTGTTAGGTACTCACTATTTAAATATCATTTTGGATATAAAGCCTAGCAATAATAATCCAAACAGCTTGGATACATTTATAGAGAAATATTCAGCAGCAAGTTGCAAGCTTTTGAAACAGTTAGGCATTCATGATCTTACAGATTTTATTTTAATTTCAATGTGCATTGCGTAAGATCGATGCTCAAATTGTACAAGCCTTTGAAATGGTCAGTACGCGATAAAGAAATGCCCCACTTACAACGAATTAACTTTATTCTGTGAAAGATTCAGGTTTAAAATTTCTAAACGTTCAAGCAATATGAAACAGTGCAAGTTCGGGATTATATTCTCGCGCTTCAGATAACATGAACAAGCGACTCACAGAAAATGTGACTCGTGGACCGTACTTCCAAAGCATTTCTTTCTAAAGAAGATAACGCAATAGTCAGAGACAATATGGCAACTAAGCTTATCTCTGGATCCTGTGTTTATTGCAAGCAAACAGATCATACATTACTCTATAATTGCTCCCACTTCAAATCTTTGGGTTCGCCACAGAATAGATATGAATTTGTAAAATCAAAAAGAGGCTGTGTGAACTGCCTGGGAATTTCTCACACTGTTTCCAACTGCAAATCGTCGTCTGTTTGTAAGTTATGCAAGAAACGACACCATACTCTCTTACATTTTGATAGGAAAATACGCAGACTCATTCCACTCGTCTCAATACGAGTGAGAATTGCGCGTTGCAAGCCATTTCCGACAACAGTGTAGAACAGACCGCGCCAAAACTTGCCTACTGATGTCGACACCAACTGTTCTGGTCCAGTGGTCGCATCATCGGCTCATATAAATAAGGCTTCACATAATGAATCTCCGCTTTCCTTGAGCGTTAGTGTAAAGACTAATTTTCATATATTACTTTCCACAGCTCAAGTGTATGCCAAGTCCACTGATAATAATTATCAAGTAATTAGGTGTCTAATTGATAATGGATCACAAAATCATTTAATTACCATCGATTGTTGTAAGTCATTGAACCTACAGATAATTCCATTAAATAATTCCTATGTGAAGGGTATAGGTTCGAGTTCGCGACCGATATGGTTATGTGAATATCGAAGTACAATCCCGTGTATTTAAAAGTAACAAATATAACATTCAAGCTCTAGTTGTTGATTCTATTACAGACCAATTACCTTCTCATTTTATAGAAAAGTGTGACATGTCATATTTGGACAACCTACCTTTAGCTGATTTAACATGGAATATTCCGGGTAAAATTGATCTTGTGTTGGGTGCTCAGCTTTTTCCGTATATTTATTTCGGAGATAGAGTTGAATCAGGTACTATGGCACCACCTGCTTTACTGACCGCCTTCGGTTATGTGTTGATGGGAGAATATTCTAGTATTCATACTCACCCAACATCTTTTACTGCTCTAGCACTCAATGAATTGGTGCAAAAATTTTGGGAATTAGAGGAGATATCTCACAAAAAATTCCTAAGCCCTGAGAATACAGAGTGTGAGAATTTATATACTCTATCTGTGACTAGGAACAGTGAAGGTAGATATACTGTGGCTTTACCGTTCCTTTCAGATCCTAATGAGCTTGGCAATTCTCGTTTCAATGCTTTACGCCGATTTATGGCGCTCGAAAGGAAATTTAAACTATGTCCCACACTCCGAGAGAGCTATAATAAAGTTATTGAGGAATATATTACAAATGGTTACTTAACAGAAGTTCGTGAATCAGAGGTTAGCGATGACGGGTATTATATTCCCCATCATGCAGTCATCCGCCCTGATAAACCCATGCCTCGCATTGTACTTGATGCAAGTGCTAAAACTCATACTGGTTTGTCATTAAATGACATTTTGCATACCGGTCCTAATTTACAGGCCGATTTATTCTTGCTTTTATTAAACTTTCGGTTATTCCCGATTGCTATTACAGCGGATATCAAGCAAATGTATTTGCAGATTGGTGTTGTTAATGACCATCGCAGATTTTTGCGAATATTATTTCGTTTTGATGATAGCGAAATAGTTCGGACATTTCATTTTAACCGTATTCCTTTTGGGTTAAAATCGAGTCCTTTTCTAGCTATGCGCACTTTGCGACAGCTGGCGGCTGAAGCGAGTTCTCAGTTTCCTGAAGCCTCTGAAGTCGTCGAGACTAAAATGTATATGGACGATTTGGTTCATTCTGTTCCTGATGAGGAAACAGCTTTTCGTTTATCCCGAGAACTAATCTCATTATTGAAGTCTGGAACTTTTGATTTAGTAAAATGGTCCAGCAATTCTTCTGGGTTACTCGATAGTCTTCCTGATTCTCATCGAAGCCCAGTAAACTTTTCAGAAGGAAACGTAGTGACGTCAGCTAAGGTTCTGGGGCTATCATGGAAACCTTCAGACGACGTTTTCTACTTCACCACGACCCAAGTTTGCGAAAAGTGCACGAAGCGGAACATATTATCTGTAGTGGCTCGTTTGTTTGATGTTTTGGGTCTGGTTGCTCCGGTTATTTTGTTAGCCAAGTTGTTAATTAAAGAACTGTGGCTAAGTAAAATTGATTGGGATGATACCCCGCCCGAGAGTGTGTTACGCCGATTTGCGGCGCTCACTCAAGAATTACCTCTTCTTTCCACTATGGAAATCCCTCGTCATGTAGGTGCATCAAAGGACTGCAAGGCCAATATTGTTGCCTTTTGTGACGCAAGTATGAACGGTTATGGTTCTGTTATATATTTACATACTACTGATGCGTCTGGCATATCTGTTCGACTATTATGTGCTAAGTCCAAGGTTTCACCTACCAAAATAACGACACTTGCGCGTCTCGAGTTATGCGCCGCGCTTCTGATGTCGAAATTAGTTAAATTAGTTAATGAAACCTATCGAGATCGAGTCCATATAGTAGGCACCTATGCCTTTTCAGACTCTACGGTAGCTTTGTCCTGGATTCATTCTTCCCCGCATCGTTGGTCTGTTTTTGTGAGTAATAGGGTCGCTCAATGTCAAGAGAACCTTGCTCCGCAAAACTTCTTTCATGTTGCGGGAATCGAAAATCCAAGTGACTGCCTCTCTCGAGGTATGTTACCGTCACAATTAGTTTCTCATAGCTTGTGGTGGAATGGACCGCTTGGATGCATCGTCCCACTTCTGAGTGGCCCATTAAAACGTTTTCTCCGGGTGATTGTAAGGAATTACCGGAACACAAGACGAATGTTTTCACCATTACTACCACTCAACCTGAACCTTCCGTGCTGTATGGTTTATCTCAGCGCGTGTCTTCTTGGGACAAATTATTGAGAGTTGTGATTTACATTTTTAGATTTATAAAGAAGATTACCCCTTCTGGTGGGGTAAAGAATTTGTTCTTTGCTGAAAGGGCAATAATTCGTGCGGTACAAGATGTGCACTTTGCAGTAGATATTGCTCTTCTAAAAAAGAATAACTTGCCTTCGAAGAAGCTGCGGAATTTGTCAGTATTTCTTGATGAAGAAGGTATTTTACGAATTGGTGGACGACTGTCTAAGTCGGACTTACCCTTCGAAGCTAAACATCCAGCGCTACTTCCCAAGCATGACCATGTTGTGCATCTTATTATCAGACATTACCATGTTTTGAATTGTCATGCAGGGGCTGGTCTGTTAATATCGATTTTGCGGCAGCGCTACTGGATTTTAGCTGCGAGGATTGTTGTTAGGTCCATGGTACGTAAATGTAATTTTTGTTTTAGAGTTAACCCTACTCATCCTACTCCTAAAATGGCAGATTTGCCTCCCTGTCGCATACAGGAAGCTAAGGCTTTCGTTCATACTGGAGTAGATTACGCAGGTCCGATTCCTATAACCCTTACACGACGCCGTGGTCAACACTCTCAAAAGGCGTACATTTGTCTTTTTGTGTGCCTAGTCACTAAGGCTATACACATAGAGTTGGTCTCAGACTTAACGTCTGATACATACTTAGCCGCATTCAAGCGCTTTATTGCAAGACGAGGACCTGTTTCTTGTCTATATTCAGACAATGGTACTAATTTTGTAGGTGCCAAGGCTCAGTTAGAAGAGTTGAACAAAGCTCTAAAACCTGAATTAAGTAGTCGCCGTATCGAGTGGAAAATGATCCCTCCGCGTGCTCCGCATTTCGGAGCATTGTGGGAGTCTAATATAAAGAGTTTGAAGACCCATTTATTTAGAGTGATTGGAAATCAACTTCTCACTTATGAAGAACTGCAAACGGTTCTAGTTCAGATTGAATGCGTTATGAATTCGCGACCTTTAAATGTAGTGTCGTCGGATCCATACCCAGAAGTTATTACTCCTGCACATTTTTTGATGTCAACTCCACTACAGTACTTACCGGCCGCTGACATGTCTTGTTCGAATCTAAACCAACGTAAGAAGTTGTTAGATCAGATGGTCCAGTCATTCTGGAAAAAATGGCGACTTGAATATTTGCACACCCTGCAAGTTAGACATAAATGGTCGACACCGGATAACCCTGTTCAAGTGGGTACAGTTGTAATCGTGGGGCAAGATGATTCTCCCCCTTTGAACTGGCCCTTAGGGGTGATTATTAAAACTTATCCTGGTTCAGACAATGTCACTCGGGTGGCGATGGTGAAGACACGATTCGGCACTTTCAAGCGTCCAGTGGTTAAACTTTATCCCATACCAACACAATAATATTTTTTCTTTCATTCATTCAAATTTATTAATAGCCTTTTATTTAATCTTTCGTCAATCCTACTCTTAACCCCTATCTTCATTATTGCTTTAAATCAGTAAAAGTTACATTAATTTTTATGTCACAACTTAGAATATCCCATAATGTGAGGGAAAATTATTTTTATTGTTTGAAAGGTCCTAAGAACTTTCAAGGGGGGGAGCATGGTTGAGCGATTTCTTATTTTTCTTTCCGTCGGCCGCGGGCATCTTATATTCGCGGCGGAATAAAGGTCAGTGGGCATAATTCAGATATCCACTGGCCTATGCAATATTTGCGTGCCTTGTTCCACAAGGAAATTATATATGTGGGACTTTTATTTGTTTATATGAGTGACTATTATTGTTACGCTCACGTCCGCGACGATTAAGCTCGCGTACAAATCATCATAGCGACTTAAGCTATTTATTTGACTGTCGGCGAGTTCTGCCACAAGTTTCGGAGTAAAGAGTGTTCTACAACTCAGATTTCGGTGCATCCTGGTTGCATCTTGCTACAAATAATAGCTGGTGTCATGTTATAGTATTAACATGCAAATTGACGCCACAAACTAAGGTGAGTGGATCTCTGTTTTTTGCGCTATTACTGGCCGAATCGCTGCCGCCGAATTTCGGGTGTCTGTGGTCGGCGGAAGTAAAGAGAAATCGCTCACCAATTAATTAATCACGGTTACGTTCCCTGCGGGAAGTCACTATTTATACGTGGCTTTCCCAAGATAGATTATCCAACATCTAGTGGTTGAAACAATTGCTAATTTTTATTTGTTATTTATAATATTTTTAAATCATTTATAATAATTTTGCATTATTTATTTATTTATTTATAATGTGTTGTTTGCTACGAGTCAGAAAATTTTCGCATGTCCTTTGATCGCTTTTCTTAATATTTTCTTTTACACATGGCAGCAGCAAATATAATAGTTTTCAAGTATTTTGTGAATCCTACTATATTTTTATTGGAAATGCCTATTTCAGCTGATAAAATAGTTACTCATTGTGTTAATCAGTTATGCATAAAATAAAATACTGGGCATAGATAAAGTGGTTTATAAGAATTCGTGTCACTTATTGTTCTAACCGAGATTTCACTGCCGAACAGAGAATGTCGTGGAATACAGAATCCGTTCAAAACGATGTATAACCAGCCAAGAGGAAAATGGTAGCATGTTGTATATTGTGAAGGAAATTGTTGCAGATTTTCATTAGTCAACCGTTCATTGAATCTGTAACATTTAAATTACAAGTATATTAGTTATGGGAACAAAATATATTATCGTTCTCGTATGATAGACCTTACTTGTGCTACTATCAGTAATTTTGTAACGGAAACATTATGAACATTAATCAGGTAAGACCTAGAAATCTTATATTATGCTATCAATGCGTTAATTTTTTTTTAAGAATGCTTGAAAAAAAGAAGCCAGCAATACTACTGTTTGAATTGCATTTTAGATTTTTAAAGCTATTCCATTCATCACGCCATCAAAATAATGTTAAGTGATGTAAATATTATCTGCTTTTGTGGCAGTTGTGATTTGTAGAATTTGTTAGTAATGTTGATGAAGACGATAATATAAGTCTTAGTAACAACTGCAAAGTACACATGTCTACAAAAAAATTGAACCCAGAAGACATGGTCGGATATCAATGATTAGAGTAGCGGTTAGAAGCGTTTGTGATGTGGATGTGGAGGAGGATGGAGAGGATAAGCTGGGTGGATAAAATAAGTAATGTTGAAGTGCTGGACAGGGTTAGTGAAAGGAGAAAAATACTCTAAGTAATAAAAGAGAGAAAGAAGAACTGGGTGGGACACTTGTTGAGAGGGGAGTGCCTGATATAAGACCCCTTGGAAGGTCTAGTTTGTGGGAGGAAAATAAGAGGAAGAATGAGGTGCAAAATTATAGACAACAACAGGGAAGACAGCAACTACATGCATCTTAAAGAGAAAGGCAGAATATAGAAGAGCATGGAGAGCAGCCAAGTGAAAACCTGCCCGAGGGCAGAAAACTGATGATGATAGTTGGAATTCTCTGTGACGGGTAGAACGAGCACCAGACTGCATTTGTGTTGTTGCGAGGCCTGGTAGGGTGTAAGATACTGAAAGATCATTGTGAAAGAGATGCCGCGTACTCGTGTCAGGCAGCGTTAAGCCGCATTCCCACGATCTCTTGTAACAGAGGCGAGACGGGACGAATACTCAACAACACGCCATGGGAACAAGGCCGCCTCTGCTAACGGAAATGAGACACAGCTACCCACTCTGTATCGGTAAACATCACAGGTGTGTGTAGAGGTGCGCTGTTGGTATCGGATTGCAGCACAGGTGCGCACCCCTTCTGTTGCTGTAAAGTGCTCTGTGCCAAACGACACTAGGCAATGTGGTGGGGAGGTGGCGGCGAGGTAATCTAGGGCTAACCTGCGGCCCGCGCTCGTCCCTACACTTCGGCTAATGAGGTCCCGTCCCGTCTCCGTTACAAGAGATCGTGGGAACGCGGCTTTAGAAGCATCCAATAGTTGAAAGAGACTTCGTTGTGGGTCTCCATTTGGCACAGCGGTGTTACTCCTGCCATTGTGATAGAGGAGACATCAGTTGTGTTTTCAGTAGTGGTTGGTAGTGACTGAACGAAACCTTACGGCACAAAGGTACGTCACTGCCATCCTATCTCACCTCTCATGCGACAGTGACGTTGTGGCATTTTTCAACAGTACAGTATCCACATACGGCGCGTTTCTCTATAAACTGTCTACCTGATGTTGAGGTACTCCTGTGGCCAGCAAGATTTTGAGATCTGTCCACGGTAGAACATGTTTGGTACCATCTCCCGGACGTCAAATCCCTCCCAGTGTCAGTATGCAGTATATCAAGAACCAGTTACAATAGTTGTAGTCCAGCTAGCTTCAGTAGAGGATAATACAGTATTGACACCGTTCCCGACCGAATCAGTGCTTTCATCCAGACCAGAGGGTGTACCGTTCACACGATCTCTTGTAACGGAGGCGGGGCGGGACGGGACCTCATTAGCCGAAGTGTAGGGACGAGCGCGCGCCGCAGGTAAGCCCTCGCTTACCTCGCCGCTACCTTCCCACCACGTTGCCTAGTGTCGTTTTGCACAGAGCACTTTACAGCAACAGAAGGGGTGCGCACCGCTGCTGTAAACCGATGGCAACAGCGCACCTCTACACACGCCTGTGATGTTTACCGACACAGAGTGGGTAGCTGCGTCTCATCTCCGCTAGCAGAGGAGGCCCTGTTCCCATGGTGTGTTGTTCAGTATTCGTCCCGTCCCGTCCCGTCCCACCTCCGTTACAAGAGATCGTGGGAACGCGGCTTAAGAGGGCTGGTATGTCCAAGTTCTTTGTAAATTTGAGTCGAGTTTGGAATCGCTGAAATAACGTAACATACCCGTGCAGTTTCATTTCGTTTCCTTCTCCCCTTGTGAGTGCTTCACTGTTTTTGTCATACATTAATACCCATTTATGCCACCAGCACACAGCTACTTTTAGCATAGTGCACAGTATAATATAATTTTAAACTCACCTCTCTTGTGCTTCACAAGATGTGAAGCATCTTTAGTTCCGCCTTCCGGTTTTCTGAGAATCACAAAGGCGTGATGCCAGAGCGCTCTTCTCCCACAGTATTTCACGGAGGCGGCTCTGTTTTTTGCAGGTGTCCGAGAAACAATGCGGCGGAGAGGTTGGAGGGTCGCGCGATCACCTCGGCGCTGATGACCCCACCAGATCGGCCAACAGGTGCGCTGGCCGCCGATTCAATATGCCATTAACGCGCCCACTGGGAAAATGCCCCGAGGTGCTATTGTGGCCGCAGATAAAATCGGCACAGACCTATGCGCTCAAATGCCTCTTATTCTTCTGACCGTGATTCCGTAGTTTAACTCAGCTTCAACTGCGATCTTCCAATCTACAACCTAATTTACGCAAATATTCTTACCTTAGATAACAAAGAGCTATAAATCTGAGTTATGTTCATTGTGACAACCCAAGCGGAGCGAAAACTTTTTCTAATGTCATTTTTCATTACCTTCAATTATGCAACAACGTCAGGTAGTGGTTTACCCTCCTAGGATGAAACACGTGAGGTGTTATTCGTGTTTTAACATTTATGTTACACCCAAACGTCTTTTCAGGTCGTTAAATTAAACCAAATCGTTGACAGCTGTAACACAGTGACGGTGTCTGGCGAAGTTAACTGTTTCTAGTCCTGGTGTCTGAAATTATTTTTATAACACGATAGGTGAGGTTACCAGATTCTGGCCCAAAGTGCTGCATTAAATCCCAAATAATTTGGTATATTTGACAACACATGGTTTCATGGTACACACTACCTCCTGCAAGATAATTATAACTTTTCAACAAAACGATAAGTCATACACTAGTGATGTTTATTGGAATTAAATTTTAAGTAGAACAATCATAGTTATATTTTAGCACTGTAAAGCCTAGCGACATCCTGATGTTTTTATTTATTATCTCTGGTCATAATTTAACATATTAACGTGATAATACGTATAACTGTTAATAGCATAAATTCATATTACTTTAACAAATTTTATGCCTAAAAATGACTGCATATATGTTGCTTGTTTGGTATTAATATGTTTGAAATTATTAACGTAGTTATACTAACAAACAAAAAAAAAAAAATAATAACAAAATCTCTACGGAATATATTCCGGAGAAGCACAAATTTCAATTTGTCGTAAGTCAACACAAATTAAAACTAAATGAGAGAGTTGGGAATTATTTACTTCGAGATTACGAATTTATGTAACATTTGATTACTTTTAGGGAAAGATTTGTCTCGGAATTTTATAATTTTAACAGCCAAAATTTTAAAATATTATTGGTTGAGAGTAGAAAAGAGTATTACCATCCTGACGTGAAGAAAGCTATGGTTACATTACAAGAATGCTTCATGAAATTTCAGGACGTAAAGCTCTCTGAAATATCGAAATTATACACAATTGTTATTTTCTATGTGAAACCTTTTTACCCAACAAAAATTTTACTTGTTAATAATATTGCACTACAATCAACAAGAGAATCTATCCTTATTATTGCTTAGTGGTAAATATGTATATAATTTGCAGTTCTTTTACCGTTTAATGCTCTATTTTACAACGTTACAGTACACAAATGTCAACAAAATAGAAGCTAACTCTTTCTCACACTCTCCATCAGAGATATTCACCTCACTAAACCTATACTCGTAGTAACATTATACTGGATGACCCATGCGAAAATTTCGCGAATATAATGAATGGTAAGGTTGGGGGGTTTGTAACAGGACGAATGAAGAACCTCCTCATTTGTTTCAATTGTTTAGTGTAATAGGTAAGAAACAAAAGTTGACGCCGCTGAAGCAGTTTATTAATATCTCTGTGATATGTGCTACAGTTATCTAGCGGCTGGGCTCTGAACTGTCTCATGCGTGCGACATTCACAGTTATTACTTTTTTCCTTTAAGCGTCAAATTCCGAAAACTTCGTTCTCAACTTATAATATTGCCTGAGGTGAGACCTTAATCTTTTAAATAATACCTCATTTATCTATCTAGGCTAGGAGTCAATGGAGATAAATGACTCGAAACAAAAAAAACATTTTGTGGAAATAATGATACTTTTGTCCTTGAATGGTTGATTTCAGAAAAAATTCCTTTCTTAAAATATGATGTGATCATGGCGGAGAACTTAATCCTTAAAATAATAACTTATTTATCTATATCAGTTAGGAGATAAATGACTCATGACACAAAAACGAGTTGTAGAAATATTGATACATTCGCCCTTTATGGGTTGAATTTCGAAAAATTCCTTTCTTAAAATATGATTTGACCAAAGCGGAGACCTTAATCTCTAAAATAATATCTCGATTTCGGTCAGATATTAAGGGACAATAGCTCATAACAAAAAAAAAAGTTATGGAAATAATGATAATTTTGCCCTTTAAGGGTCGAATTCCAAGAAATTCCTTTATTAAAAAATGATGTGACCACGGCGGAGATCTTAATCTTTAAAATGAAACCTCATTTTTCTATATCAGTTAAAATCAGTGGAGATAAATGGCTCGTAGCACAAAAATGCTTTTTAGAAATATTGACACTTTTACCCTTTAAGGGTCTAATTGCACAAAATTCAAATCTAAAAAACTGATTTGACCAAAGCGGAGACCTTATTGTCTAAGATATTACCTCGTTTCTCGATTTCGGTTAGATATCAAGGGAGATAAATAGCTATTGATAAAAAATACGTTATCTAAATAATTGTAATTTCGCCCTTTATGGGCAGATTTTGAAAAATTCCTTTTTTAAAATATGATGTTACCACGGCGGAGTCTATAATATTTAAAATGAAACCTCATTTATCTATATCGGTTAGACATCAAGGGAGATAAATGGCTGATGACACAAATACGCGTTACAGAAATATTGATACTTTTGCCCTTAAAGGGTCGAATTCCGAACAATACCTGTCTTAATATATGATGTCGCCAAAACAGAGATCTTAATCTTTGAAATGGTACATCATTTAACGATTTCAGTTAGGTATCCAGGGAGATAAATGGCTCGTGACACAAAAAACAGTATTTTAGAAATATTGAAATTTTTTCCCTTTAAGGGTTCAATTCCGAAAAATTCATTTCCTAAAATAAGATGTGACCAAAGTGGAGAACATAATCTTTAAAATTACACCTCATTCATAGATTTCGGTTAAGTATAAAGGAAAATAATGGCTTGTGACAAATAAACACCTTATAGAAATAATAAATATAATAACCAGATTTGGTTGATGCACTTTCTTGAACTGGGCGAAACTTATTCTGTTGCTCTTCGCGACATGTGAGAGATGCGAGTTAGCCAAGACATTTCTATTCCTGTTGCTGTTGTCACGACGGATTTATGGATTTTACAGTTCCAACGTCTTCCTAACATCGAAGCTGTGCGATGCGTCCGGAGATCCCACGGGAAAGAAAACAGCAAAATAAATCAGACGGCAGCGCATGTGGAATGCCAACCAAGTGTTTCCCTACATATATTATTCACTGCCATTTTTTTTGCCCTCCACGGAAAGAAAGAGTTCTGCGCGTTTGTCTCCTAAATTTCTTCCAGCAGACTGCGCGCGTTCTGGAACGTCCTCGCAAACTCTGACTCTTCCTTTTAGACTGACAAAGTTGTGCGCAAACATCTCGATCACGGAACGCACGCACCCTCTGACCTGTTTCCGACCCCGGCGATATGTGTTTCCGTACACAAACTTTTATTCCTCTGGGAAGAGAGAAGAGTTCATATTTTACAAGTACTGGCGCTGTTATTTCTGCAAGCCTCTACAGGGTGATTTATAATATCCATTAAAAAATGCTGAATCTAACAACCTAGTTTGATGAAGCAAGACATGATCTTCTATCTCACCTCCTATCTCCCCAACGTCAGAGAATTGTTTAGGACTTATATGGCAAAGACTATAAAGGTACTCTGATACAATCAATAATACTGTTAATATTACTGACAATGATGCTCATTGAACAGACTGTATTGATTATCTCTGTGCTGTAATTTTTATTGTTAATCCGATTGATAACTTGATGGATTTTTTTTGGTGAAATTGAAGGGAAACATTGAAGGGCAGATTGAACGTCTACGCGTGTTACTAACAATATTTTTTTCAGTCGTTTGTTAGTCACAGTGGATGAAATTTCGAGCCCCAAGGACAGGTCTACCGGGTACTGTCGGCTTTTATCATTCTTAAGTACCTAGCGCATAAACAGAATAAGACTGAAACTTCAAATTTCACCATGCCATTTGTTTCATTGACACAAAACAGTATACCGTATTTTGTAATATTATACACTGGAGAAATAAAGCGATTCAAAGAAATTTTCTTCTCTAAAATGGGTTTACAGCTCGTTGAGCAGAAAACTTTTTTGAATTATTTTTACCTGGGAATACAGACTTCAGAGTTGTCGGTTTGACACTACATTTTTTAGCGAATCTGTCTCAAAAACGCTATTATCTGTTAACTTCAAACATATCCGAAATGTTGCCCATACCTTGTATTTACGACAAATATTCCAATGTTTATAAGTTACCAGAGAAACAGACAAAAGACTTCATTCCAAGTTTATTTTGCCTTCTGCTAATACTATTTTATTAATAGTGCTCTTTATTCAGGCTGTAGTGTATCGTAAACTTTATTGGAAGTTGACAGTTGGACTAGCCGTGCGAGCGGCAACGTGGAGCATGTTCTTTGGTCGTAAATGTGTCGAGCATCGACTTTTGTACCGAGCGAACAACTTCTGACCTACCACATGCAAGGTATCTCTTAAGGTCATTATAGTACAGAACAGTATTTGCGCGTGGTACGGCAGGCACTAGTCTGTTTATTTAAAGTTTACTAGGTGGTCCGAAAGAAAATTTCGCGAATGAAATAGGATGAATAGAGAGGTTGATGGTTTGTAGTAGGTTGAACGAAGTATCGGCTGATTTATAGCAATTAGTTGTTTAGTGAAATAGGTACAAAACACAACGTTCTTCTAAACAATTAGAAAAAAACTTTTGAAGTCGTAAAACATGTGGTAATTTTCGTTATTAAACAAAACATTACTTAATGGGGAAAAAAATATCTGGAAAGCTCTTTACAGTTGATAACACACACAGTTTACCGATATATCTGCTACCAAGCGGTCTCGCAATCAAACCATATCGACAGCAGCGAAGCCCAGCGGCTTGGATTTGAACTGTCTCATACGCGTGACCTTGATAGTTGTGCCCTTTTCGGGTTTACTTCCCATAAATTCTTTTATTAATTTATTATTTTATCGAAACTGGGACCTTAATGTTTATAATTAGTTCTCAATTATTATTTTGTGTTAGGTATGAACAAAGATAATTGGCTCGTCGCCATAAAAACAAGTATTAAAAATAATATATATGAAGATGGCCTGATGGCTTGTCAAATCAGGAGTCGATTAGGATAGAAGGATTGTTGGGAATCGGTCAGTGGTCTGCAGGATCAATTCTGGCATGAATTTGGGAACCCTAAACCGAATCTGAGTGTTCCCGCTTCACGCGTCAGGCTCGGTGTGGGATCAATGACTCACACGCGTCTGCTTTTTATCCCCCACGGGCACAGTGTCCGCACCTCTTTCCAGCCGCACTCGGATATATTGCCAGTGACGAGTTGGATCCCGCTCCGCTCGCTAAGACGGCATTCAGGCGCGGACAGCTGTTTTCATTGCGGCTATTGTGGACGTTTTAATATATCGGCCGTGTCTGTGTGCGCCTGGCACAAATCCACGCGGCAGCTGCAGCTCCCATTGAGTCGTGGACCCACGATTACCCACCGCAATCATTTATAAACGAAGCCAACCCTCCGCAACACCACGCTGACGCCATTCGTCACCATTTGTAATAGTTTGTCGTCTGTATTTCCACTGGTATGAAACAATCTTCCACTTCTTCCACTCTACTTACCATTCCATCCTTCCTGTATATCTATCAAAATATAAGCCCTCCATTGTCTATTTCACGTACTCACAATCTTCGACTGTAAAATCACCGATTGTCACCCAGTATGTTCACATATTACTGATGCTATCTTACTATTTTTCTTTCCTATGACCTCTCCACTGTCCGAGTTCACTTCCGTTGAGTAATACAGTTCCTTCAGATCAACTGAGCCTGATGGGTGAACGGAAACAATGAGGGCTGCTCTTCCAGATCGAGGTTTTCCACGGTTTCTCGAAATATTTCCTGTCGAGTGCTGGGATGGTTCCTTCAAAAGGCAATAGTACGATTATTTCCCATTCCTCGTTCCAAATTCTCTTCCAACTCTGATAACCTCGATGTTGACGAGGTTTAAAGTAAGAATAAAAAGAAACTCCTTCGGATTCCTACGTGCATCACCGATATTTTTAGATAATCGACATCTCCTAAATAGTTACGGTTCCTTTCTCCCCAGAATGGAAAGTCATCAAACTCTATCTTAATTGGTTGCTAATCAACAAAAATACAGGGTGATTCAAAATGATTGTCGCAGTTTCAAAAAATTCCTACACTTAGCACAATTGAGATACGAATTTGAATCTTATTTTGATGTGTAAAGAAACTCATCAAGTGTTTTTACATCCATAACAAATGTTCGATATGTGCGGCCTGTGTCACTCTGCACACATCTATCCATTTCATCCCACACGCGACGCAGCATGTCATCAGAAATGTTTAGAAAGGCGGCCCTGATCCGTTCTCTCAGTTGCGGTGTTAAAGCCTGAAGCAGCCCTAGGCGATAGGCTTTCAGTTTTAGGCGTTTTCGTAGCACGCGCCAAACTGTGGTTTGCGGAATGTTCAGTTCTCTGCTGCCTCTTCTTGTTGATTTCCGCGGGCTACGTTGATAAGCTTCTCTGACGCGGTTCACGTCTACTTCCGACACAGAAGGACGCCCACTGCTTTTCCCTTTGCATAAGCGGGCTGCGAACTGCGCGTACCACCTCCGAATGGAATTGCCTGAAGGTGCATCCTTAATAAAAAAAAAATTCGAAAGTGCCGTTGGACAACGGTAACTGACTGACACACGTGAAAATCTAGAGTGCAAAAAGCACTATAGCGTTAGCTTGCCATATTGCAAACACTGACATCTGGCGGAACAAAACGTAACTACAAGATTAGCGGCTGCTACAAAAAAAATTTGAGAGTTTGTCTATTCATCCATGAAAAGATAATACTTGTATGTTTAGTACACAGCTGTAAAAAAATCATGAAACCCCGACAATCATTTTGAATCACCCTGTATTAAGAAGCACACACAGAATTGTTTGCTTTTGTGGTTTCAATGGCAAGAAGTAGTCATACTCACGCTTTGCTTGAATCCCCAGTACTACAGTGCACCAAATAACCTTTGAGAGTCATAACTGACGTGTTAATATCGCGGCGATGTGCCGAGGAGATCCTGAAAACGTTTTACCTTTCTTCAGTGAAATTTTTTCGTTGTGAGTCCCAACAAGCTTAACACGTGGCAGCTAATAGCTGACGTGGCAAGAACTTGCCTCTTCTCACTGTTCACAGGGTCTCTTATACAACCACAATCGGAAAAGGGAACGGTTGTGTCATAAGTGTGAAATATGCGTGAGGAGGTTTGGCCTAGGTAACGTTATCTGGAGACAGTATTAGATCCCATGATAACGCTTTTTGAAAAACAGATAAAAATAACGCTCCCTACTCAGACAAATTAATTATTTGTGTCGAGCTCTACAATTAATTTTCAATGCTTTCTAAATTTCAATAGTTTACTGTTGCTGATAATCAAAGTGTAGTGGTCAGTGCGGCTGGTCTGTTTAAAAAATGCTGGATGTTCGAGTTTGGTCTAGAGCAGGCGTCTCCAAACTACGGCCCGAGGGCCACATCCGGCCCGCGGACAGATTTTGTCCGGCCCGCGGAGAGCTAGCATACTTTTTTAAACGTTGCGTACTTTTTCGGATTTTTTTTTCATCAGTGGACTCTTACCACCGGCAACAATGATAATATGGTTTTGGCCCTCGGAACTTACTGGAGTAATCAGTATGGCCCTAAGGCTGGAAAGTTTGGAGACCCCTGGTCTAGAGCATGGGTGATTTTAATTTGCTGTGCTGGATAGTATATCCATCACCTTCAAATAAATGCATACGTACTGTAAACGAACTAAAGCATTAAAGATGTTCACCGCAAATTCAATTCTATTTCAACTCTTCTTCTTGGCGTTACTAATTTTTATTATTAGCTTGTTGATATAACATCGTCTCCCATGTCAGTACAGTTCTATATGCTTCAGTTTGCAAAAAATCAGATCAAAAAACAACCCAGCAGTAGATGGATATTAATTCCTCGGTGATGGTGAAATTATATCTTAACAGGTTTTATTACATAAAAAGCTGTACGTGTTACAATGAATTCAGGTAATAAACATCACCACTTATGAAATAATAACCGCGAAATATTGTGAAAATATTTCCAGATTCTTATAGGAATTCACCTTTCCATCTGCCAAACGGACGGCATTTGCTGACAATTTTCCTTGCTAATTATTGTTAATTAACAAAACAGTAAAATTGCGTATAGATGTTCGTTTCGATTCAACTTGAGATTATTCCCCAGAATATGGAACAGTAGGTTAAGACTTTCGATGAAAACAATAAAAGTTAGCACTTGCACATATTTACTAAATTAATTACACACATAATTTGCTTGTATAAGTACTTTTAATTAATAATTATTGATTTTATACTTGCAATAAATCATTTTGGCGACCACAAATTGTTGTACGAACCAGCACCAGCCATGAACTGAAGCCAATGAACAAAATTTCTTCTGAGTTTAATGAATTATGAAATAGAACATTTTTACCTGATTTAAAAATTCGGCATTCAATAATTTAGTTTCACACATTATGGAGGGATATTAAATGCGTAATTGTAAGAAATTACAGGAGCAATGTTTCTGTGACTCCGTTTAGAGTCATTAAGGATGAAGAAAGTAATACTAATAAAAAAATATTAAATTAAAAAAAATGTGGAGCTTTTCCTTTACTTCTCAAGGACACTTTTATGGACTTGGTAAAAAGTTGTAGGGAAAAAACAGTTATAATAGATTTCTGACATCAAGTTGATTTCATTATTTTCATTATTTTATTCACACAGAATATTTTATTTATGTAACTGCGGCCAGTATTCTTGTTTTGTCAACACTGAATCAATATGCAACAAAATTCAGTTCGGTCAAAGTAATTTACATCCTAAATGAAAACCAAAATTTTAAATCGAAACTTCGTTTTTAATTGTAATTTTTTCTCTCAATTCTCAATATACGGTCTAACTGAAAAATCAGATACACAGAAGGAAAAAAAAGTAGAAGAAATATTTGTATATATTTGAAAAAATAACAAGTTCAGTATAATTATATGCGCCATAAATAAGTGCAATTTGATTTTGTTTTCCAGCTCTTGTAAGACTAGTATGTCTCGATTTGTTTGTTACTGTTCAGACCAATACTGTTGATATTGTTCTCTGCTCCCCCGCTTTCCCTAAGCTGTTGTCGACCAAGTGGAACACGGAACATATTACTCGTTAACTAATTACGAGCCCTCTTAAGACGGAGATCAAAGCGTCGAACGAGCTATTCGGCGCCGCAGCGACTGTGCAAAAACTGCGGAGCCAATTTCGTAGTTTGCGACTGTGACTTTACCGTAGCGCTGTTTGGCGGGGTGCAGCCTTTGTGGCACGCGGCCTTTGTTAATTATTAGCCGTTGATTGTAGCTCGCTGCTCTGAGGCAGTGTTTTTACAAACTCGGCTCGCCTCACTCTCACAGAAGAGCAATTGAGCACCAGGCCAGGCCGGAGAGGCACACCAGCCAGTTTCTTGACAATTGGACACCATTGTCTTAAACTTCTTTGTAAAGCAATGATTTTTAACATCACACTGAAGATTTGACTGAAAGCATATGGAGAAAATGTGGCGTTTTTCTCCAGTATATAGTACCTAATTGCGTCAATGCAGCAGCAATACTCATTTTGAGGTTAAACATTTGACTGTTTGTAACATCTTGACTAATCAAACCCGTAGCAATAAAACGATCCCTGTTACAACAACGACGTATTAACTAAAGCTGAAAGTTTTTTTTTTAACCAAAAACTAAAAAGTAGTTCATTCTGAGGTTCCTTCATTATACTTTTAAAAACAAATGTGATACTTTTTTCCAAGACTTTTATGTAAATTATACAATTTTGTTTATTTAAGAAAAACGCTCGCACTTTTTAGCACCGAAGTGGAATTACAGCAAAGATTCAGTAATTTTGTTTGGTATCGTGTTTCAACATATTTTTTACTAAAATTACATCTTAATTCAGGATATGTCGTTGTAAGTTTGTTAACTGAACCCAGTTATAAATCTTGTTCTCTTAAAAGCAGTTTTTTAATTTTCTGTAATATTTTGAGTATGTCAATAGAAATTTATTCGATATCAGGAACCATAAATATACAGCATAAACTGTTTCGCTTTTTCCTGACGTAGTCGAATTAACTACCAAAGATTTTCGTGATGTGATATAGTTTCACATGTTCTTACTTTACACTGAAACAATAAGTTTCTTTTTCGTTTAATGATTCATCCACGCTGTAGAATACCATACAGTTTAGTATAAAAACGTTCTTTACGCTGTGCATGAAGGAGTTATTTTGTGCAACAGATTTTTCTCTTGAATTATCAGTAATATCACTTGTCTTTTGCCCGTACTGAAGGTTGAATCGCCTTGGAAATGCATTTTAATAATTAACTGTTTACTCTTAAAATTTCTATATATTTTATGTTTGACCATCTTTAAGCATGTATTTCTCTATTTAATATCATTGTATGTAATTTGTTATGAAACTTAAACATGATCAATAAAAATATACGTACATAGACGATCTTTTTTATTTTTTGATGTTTAATCCTTCATAGCATTTTTGAGGGCATATTTGTAATTCGATTCTGTCTGAAAATGACGTTAATATTCGTATAAGATTGCAGGGAATCCCTAAAAATCGTGTTCAAGACACACTTCAACCACACAACATTAGAGTCCAGGCCAGACATAGGCAAAAAATTTTAAGGGAAGGGCCAGATAAAATAAAAAAATTATCTAAGCGGAACGAAAAAAAAATGAAAAAAATAATTAAGTGCTAACTTTTATTTTTGATTTTGAATTTGGAGCCTAGACTCTAGTCTAGGCTGTCGAGTGGCTCCTAGTTCAATTAGGCGACACGTCATTGAACGCAGCCAGACTAGTACCTTACCACAGAGGCGAATGACGCTAGATATTGCATTCCATAGACTAATCTTCATTCATGCCATGTCGTGCGAGCGATGTATGAAGTGTTCCTGAGGAATCCGGCAACGCAGCCGAGAGAAACACGAGCATTTACATGAGTCCGCCACTGACCATGGTCCAGTACCCCGAGCACGTAACAAGCACTCTTCCAAATATACTGAGCATGTTCGTGGGACGACCTGCTCACAACAGGAGGGAACGGACTAGGTGACGCCATATCGCCGTTCACTACCCACGGAGTTAACTGCTATCTGCTTACGTCAGCATACTGTACATAGTTCCTAGAGGAATTAAAGAGCGATTCGGCAATTCATTCCTGGGTTTCCTGACTCGAAAACTGTAGATGTAGCCGACCCCGGCAGCGTAGCGTGCTTGCTTCTCGTTGCAGGGGTCGCCGGTTCGAGTCCGGCCTAGGGCATGGGTGGTTTTAATTAAGTGTTGTGTTCGTCTTGTGTCGTCCTTACACATTACAGAAAATAATAATACTTATATGAAATTTGTACATTGTAATAGAAACCAACACATTGAGCTGGCTGAATGGCTAACAAGGCCGAATGCCATAATAATCCAATAAAAAAAAAAAAAAAAAAAAAAAAAAAAAAAAAAAACTGTAGATGTACCCTTATCACGATCATTATCTCCGGCAATGCTTGCTTTTTGTATGTGAGTATTGTACCATTTCACGTTAATGACGTTGAATTTTCTGATCCAGAAGAAAGGAACTTGTGAAATATCATTACCATAAATTCGGGATTACTTCGTCAAGAAGAATTTCCTAAACTATTTTTCATAGTTTCTAGTAATTTTAATGGAATCTTTTTCGATCATTGCATTTAATTTACTGAATTAATTATTTATATTGATTAACATTTGAAAATAATGACGAGATTTGATATATGGTATGTGGCGCGTACTTTGATAGCGAATAACGAGAGAGGTTGAGCTTAGATCATGCGTAACGCCAATAGTCGAGGCAGCATGTCGCCATATCTCATTAACATCAGATTCAGTGTAGAAGAAAGAGGAATAAGAAATTAATTTATCTGAGAAGCTGCAGAGAGAGTATTACTAAAGTATAGAGGTGTTTTAAAGGCACATTAAAAGCGTTTAGAAGAAGAAGAAACGCCAGTAAGAAGATATGTGATTACTTACGCTTGTTATTCTTATCATAGCTACCGACTGTCCCTAAAGAGAAGAATTGATAGTTTAAAGAATGTTTAAATCCGTCTGGTCTGACTTTCGTGTTGAGTGTTTCATTCTTGAAGAAGAAAACGTAAATTATATTAGTTGCTACCTGTATAAAGAGCAGATTATGGAAATCGCCTATTGACTACCACATCCGAAGTAATGATTCGGCATTGACTTTCAGTTTAAAGAAGGAATTATAACATAGCGGAATAATATTTGGAGAGCTCACGTGTAAAAGAAAAGTGTTGTATAATCCACTTATGACCTAAAATGAACGGATAGCGTCAAGAAGTGGACCAAACGTATTACAAATCAACTATTTTCATACATAAAGTTATGGTAGATATGTTTAATACGTACAGGAACTTGTAATCTGAGGAGCAGTAGCTCGAATAAACATACTTAATAGTGTATTGATGGTTCAATTTATGTGTTATAAGAAATTATTAGTTATGACATAACTCTGAACTGTGCCTGAAAAATCATTTAAATCATCTATATCACTTTCACAACTTTACTCAATAGAATACTTGGTGGAGACCGAAATATAACAAACCTGCAATGTTTCATACGTATCTAGGTGACAATTCAGATATCCAATCAAATAAAACTCACAGTTCGGTTATTAAATGGCCGTCATAAGCTTAACATTCTGGTTGAGTACTCATCCTTCGGGTTGAGGATAACTTTTTAACGATCCCAAAAAGAGACCCGTCACGTGAGCTCTCTCGTTATCTGTCAGTCAGCAGACCATTGCAGATGTCTCCGAGGAAGATGGCGGAGCTAGTTGTCCGAAATTTCGTGTTTCCACAACATAGTCCGGTGGTACACCCGTAAAGACTTCATTTCAGTCACACGCGGGGAAATTTTCAGTTCTTAAATACCAAATATGTTTCGCACTGCTTCTTGTTGATCCATTATAACTACTCTCATCAATCTATGAACGGATTGAGCATTGTCTTATTTAATTATTTACTTACGAGATGCATCCATTCATAGGGCTAGAAGGGAAAGTTTCGATAGTTAGATGACACAGGTACCGCTTTGAATGGTCTTTCCAGTCTTGGGAAGATTGTCCTATGAAGAACTTATCACGGAAAGAGAAAAATTGTAAAAACATAATCAACAACAACATCAACAAAAATTTTGATGCCTCTCCACACTAAGAAGTCATTCACCAATGTCATTGCGTTTATGGATCTTCATCATGCTCTTTATCCACCATTCGCAGTTGTGTGCGTCCTCTGAAAGCATAATTTTTCAGTTCAAAATTCTGTAGATCTTGAATGATAGTGGCCGGGATTCAAACCAACGTCCTGCTGAGTGCCAGGCCTTTAGTTGACCGCTGGAACAACCAATTCACCCATCAGTTTGTCGTAACCCGAAGTGTTCCTGTAAATTTTAACAGGAGCAACTTTAATAGCAAACACAGTGGTAGAGTTGCTTCAAATTGTTTGAGACATAAATGGCGTTATATTGAAGTGTATTCTTTGACTGGTCCAATGGATATGTGTGGGAATCAACAAAAATATTAAAAAAAAAAGAAACGCTTGCTTCCTTAGTGTAATGTTCCAGAATTACTTACACGCCAAAAAAAAAAAGGCTGTGTTAGCTCGAAGCTTATGTAACCTGCTACACTTTACCACTAAAATTGCAACAAAATCTAAACACCATCTTCGTTTCACTGAAGCAAGTGAGTGATTGTTTGAACGCTCTTTCCCGGTATTCGGAGCAAGCGAATACAACCATCCAGATTCCGGATTTTTATAGTTTCCCGAAATCAATCTACGCGAGTGCTGGGATACTTATTTCGTAAGAGCATGTCAAAATGCCTTCCCATTCCTTATCCTTCTTCCTACCACTGCTCTAAACAAACTTCGCCACAGACGGATAGTAATAAAAGTCCCTCAAAAGAATTCTTCGACCCGTTCTCTCCACTTTCCACTAGCACTCGGATTTCCTGGAAGTTTACCGTATCAGTAACTCTATGAGGTTATTGCGATTCCCGAGGAGTATAACTGCGCTATTAGACTCCTTGTGGATGCAGCCCCATGAGCAGTGAACACACGTGCCGATGTCTGTGCGTGGCGCCCATTTGCATATGAAGGCTGCCCCACAATCAGCAGGCCGACCCAACGCTTTGTGGACCCCTCTCAGCTCGCATGCACACGAAGCGGCTTTTTCATCCTCTGTCGTCTATATTCTTCCGGTGAGGCTTCGAGAAATCTTCCGCTGCCCAACCATCTTTCAGTCACGCCACGTACCACTCTGCAAAGCGCAGTCGTTCCTCCAATAGCTCCTCGCGCAAAGGCAACAACAGAGCACTGGCAAGGCATTTTATGCAAGTGTGAAGGGCCAACGCACCTCTGCTATGAGTCAACCAGGACAGGCTGCGTTACTGAGAAACTAAGAACTGACTGCTCAGAGGTAAAAGGAAATCCCATACATTTTGTTTTTTCTTTTTTCCTGTCAACAGTCTCTTTACTGGTTTGACACAATACTCCATCTCTTCCTACCTTGCACCAAACTCTTCATCTCAACGTTCCCATTACAACCTACCTTCTCAGTTATCTACTTCCTAAATTCTATTTCCTGTATTCCTCTACAGTTCCTACCTTCGTTTGTTCCCTCCACAAACAATTTAGCCAGCTCTGCATGTCTTACAATATGACCGACCATCCTGTCTCTTCTTTCTGCAAAATTCTTCCACAGTTTCTTTCCTCACCCATCATATCCGAAACACGTTCGTTTCACCTGACCATTCAATATTCGCTTCCTTCTATAGCAGCATATTTCAAATATTTCAATTTTCCTTCTTTCTGATATTCGTAAAGGATATGCTTTGCGACAATAAAGTGCTGTGCTCCCCACATAGAGTTTTAAAAAGTTTTTTCTCAATTATAGATTAATACTAAAAAACCAGTAACGACTCGTCGTAAAAGGCTCTGAGAGGAGCCGCCCAAAAGATATATTTTTAAATAGAGTAATACAGAATTTAAATTAACAGGAAGCATTTCGAGAATTTGCCACACACTTTCAAACACTGACAGTCATTATTTTTTAGAACTGCTGATTTAAAAAAATGTTTCTCAAACGGGTAGTATTTTTAAGGCTGCGCCTTTGGAATGCCGTTGCATTGCATGTAGCAGAGGATTAGGGGGCGTGGCTTTTACGGAGTGTAGCTCTTATGGGCTTGTAGAAGGCTCAGCTTGTAGAGCCTACCGCAGTTGTACCTACACATCAAGATTTTCTTGTAACGCTAGTTACAACGTAGGGAAATCAGCAGAGTGGTTGAACTTCCACTCTCGAATTCCTATCTCTGTATCTCCAGTTTATGATTTCATCCGTCATTAATCGACGTTAAATCTTTATGTTTTGACAATGTAAAAGATCTTTCATGTTTCAGGCGTTGGCATTTGTACCAACCATAGTACATGCATAAAGTTTGTAAACATTCCGATAGTGTGCACTAGAATACGGTGATATAAGTTTCACCATCTAGTGAGAATTTGTCCTACGATAGTTGAAATAAGCGCGTGAAACGTATCATTATCTAAGTTGCTGAAGGTGTTTGCACAAGAAAGTGTGTTATTTGGAAGTTTCTTTTGTGAGTGTGTTGTGCGGTTGAGCCTGAACTCTTGTTAGTTAAATTTTCGTTTTTGAGAATAACTGGAGCTATCCGGAGCTCTGAAATTTCAATATGAATTCCGTTTGCAATTTACTGGAGAAAAATTTGGAACACGAGCTTCAGTAGGACTCTCGCCATCGAGACTTGGACTGTAGGGATAAAAGATTCGCAGCCTTAGCCTGTATACAAAACACGAGCCCCTTTTAACGTCTTTCATTTGTTTCACTATCAACAAAGTAAGTTCCCAAAACAGTATTTTCATTTTTAGGAAATTGAGTTCATTTATTTCTTAAGAGTACTCATTTTTAAGACCATTTTAATCGATTAATCATTGCTTACGAAGGTCTGTGTTATTTCTCTGTTCTCAGTACATTATATTAATCTGTGACTGAAGTAAATATCTCAACAAAATTCATGCATAAAAGAATATTTCACTAAACCATATTTGGTTCGGATTCTACGTTAAACTATAAGTCCCAAACAAAAGGAACTGTCCGTCTAATTTTTGACACAATGGCTTACTATGCATCCTTCTGGGAGATCCATCCAACCTCGGGGTTGTGGACTTAGTTAGTTATAATTTTAGCATAGTCTTTGTACCACTTTTAGCAGTGTAGCTATACAAGAACAGTAACATACGCAGCTCGTCCGAGCATGGCATTCGGATGGACGTGGTTTCACATCACCGTCTGGCTATGCAGATTTCGATTTTACATCATTTCCCGAAATTACTAGAAGCTAATGCCGGTTAGGTTCCTTCAAAGGATCATGGCCGAATTCCTTCCTTCACCTTGCCCTTAATTCTCTCCAAGCTTCTAACAACTTCGATGTCGACTAGACGCAAACTTCACCCCCTCCCCCTTTTTCCCCAATAAAAAAACTGCGTTATACATCAAAATTTTAAAACACAATTTTGACACCTTGCATATTCGCAAGATTAATTAAAATGAACTTTTTTATTTCAGCATTACGCCTTATCGAGGTCGGGGTGATTTGAGACGGAACAGAATGGAAAAGGAACGGAAAGAAATTCGGCTATAGCCTTTTGAAGGAACCATCCCGAAATTCGCCTGGAGAGTTTCCTGGAACCACAGAAAACCGCAGTCTGGATGGCTGGACGGAGATTAGAATCTAAGTCCTTCCGAGTGCTAGGCGCGAGTGATAACCACAACGTCACACACTCGATAACGTTTTAAAACATCATTCAGGTATCACTGCAGGTAACTAATGAAAAGTTTTCTGCATATAGAATGAAACTAAGGCGCGTCTCTAAGATGCTTGTTTCTTTTATTAAGAATCAGCAAAAAACAACACATTGCAATAAAGTTGTAAAACCAATAGTAGCTTGTACTCTTCAAGCAGTTTTAAAAATTCGACTTAAATTGACTATAGGATACAAACGATGTGGTAGGTAGGAATTAACCCGTTAGTTCTCCTGTCTGACGTCTACCTGCTCACTGATTGTGCCTCCACGCCTCACAGGTAAACAACGCCAGCAGACTAATTAACGCAGCCAAGGAGACAACAGGCTGACACGAACTTTACGACTAGCTCCAAAACTCGCTGTGCACACTGGGTATTAATTATCTTACAACAGCCACTCGAAACGACTTGAGAGGCAGACACGTGGAAAAGAGGCACTTCGTACACCCTCCCCCCTTATACAACTCGAAAACTTCTACTCACTTCTATTACGTATAATATCAAACAAAGTTTTTACGACGAGGAAGTGAAGAAACGAAAATCATCACTGATTGAATCTAGTGCTTAGAAATCTCAGATTATAAATAGGAGATATCATTTCCTATTTTTATATATATTACTGCGAGAATGCAAAGCTTACCGATATTTGAAAGTTTACCATCCGAAAAAGACCTGTAGGATTTGGAAAACGTGATGTAAATGCTATGCCTAAGGGTGCAATGCATCTTCTCTCCGACAAATTGTTTGTTCCAATCACAAATTGAGTCAATGTTTTAATATTTGACGTATTTAACAAGCAATAAGCTAAAAGCTGCAAACTGGAGAATTGTGAAATTGTCAAAGAACAAAGACTGCTGGTTATCAGTTGCTTGGAGAGTTTAGTGTTAATTAACATTTTTCAAGTTTATAACGAAAATATGCGAACACATTCCCACATAGATGAATACTCAACGAAAAACCAAAATTGACAGAATAAGAACTCATGAACATAGAAACAGATATCTGTTTACTGAAACCAGTGCTGTAAAGATGAATTTGTTTCAGTAGTTTTAAAATATGGGCCTGCAATGTCTGAAAACACTCGTTATTTCTTTAAAAAGGGAGGGCTTAAGTAAGGAAAACAAGCAAAAAATACTATTTAAAGACGAATATTAATACGAGCATGTGATCCGATTCAACCAATATACGTACAATGTGCTGGATGTACAGTACCTCAGTCAGTGTCAACTCTGTTGAAATGACGAATGTGCTATTTACATACATACAGAAGTTTTTAATTTTAGTTTCAGGAACTGCTGCGGTATTTTCCTTATAAGACATGTCATTCGCCTTACCCATTTCTGAATCATTGGCAATGGTTTCTTGCATCATCGAAGACTGTCTGTATTCAAGATTGGAATAGAAATAATTCCAAGACGATCACTAATTAAAGAATGCAACAAATTCCTTCATAAAAACTTTTAACTGTCAGAATACTTTATAGCCTCTTTCAACTTAACGGACAAAAGATTGCTAGTGTACATGCTGCAATCTAATTTTAAGTGTAACCGTAAATACGTTAACAATAACAATTATTTTTCACGGTGAAGTTGTTGCGAGTATTTTTGTTTCCTGCCATTCAAGTTACAGCATTACAGACGCCTAAGGAATGGCTAGATAAAATGAAATCGTTATGCGTTTTTATAAATTGAGTTTAATTTTTTTTCTTATTATACCGAAACTTTTGAAAGACTAATGTGTTTTCAAATAGGTAATTTTTCATACTTCAGATATTTTTCTTTGTCAGAATGCTGTTCGCTTTAAATATTTTGTGTAGTCTGTATCGTAAGAATAATTTTTCCCTTACAAGTTACCTGGTTTGTTTTGCAATTTGAGAGTCGTGCGATATTCAAATGGTATTGCTCCAATACCTCTACTTATTTTCCGGTCTCGCCTCACCGAACGCCGAGTGTTTCCGGAGCTTGTAACTGCAGGAAGCGGCCCGATTGTTCTCTAGCGAGCAGACAGCACTAATGCCACGTCCGCCATTCCTCAGCCAATTTCTCCGCCCCACATCCTCCCGATGAGCTATACGCGTGTAGATTTTATGCATTACGACTCGCCGACATCCGGGTCATCGGAAACACTCCACGGGCCAGACGTATTCAAGCTCTTCTCTATTTGAATGTCTCTGCAATTTCTCGAGGCATACAACGACGAAAATAACGATGTTTCCGGAAATAAAACTCATTTTTCATCATACGATTTCTTCTCAATACAGAATTTTCTGCTGTATGCAGTGTGTCAATAATTTACTAACACAACGTACTGTTATCACCACTCACTCTCCAATACCTGTTGAAAACATTTTCCAATATGTACTCCTCAACTAAACTATCATTTTATAACAAATTCATAATAGTTTACCTTGGTTTAGTATACAGTTTTATAATACAAGTTACAAACCAAAATACACTCCAAGCACTTTGTATCACAGTGAAACTGTTTGGACTCAGTTTCTAACTAGTCTGATTTGTACAGGAATTACAGATTCGTTATACAGCGTGATTCAAAATAACGTGGACAAAATGACATGATAGATCAGTCATACAATAAGAATCAAAAATCGCATAGGAACAGAGGGTCGCAACTGCGATCAGGAGCAGCTACAGGGTGTCTAAAATAATACTGACACAAAGAGAAGAAACTAAACCATTACAGATCATTTTATTGATAATTACTCACTCACATGTGACTAATGCAAGCCAAATGTTGAGCCTAAAGCAGATGCTAAAGGTTTTTGCCAGATACATCGATACAAGCCCGGCATCTCCGTTGCATGGAACGGCGCACATTCTGAAATATACCAGGTGTATCTCGAACACATCCGGCTGCCACAACGATTCTTCCTACCAAGTCTTCCGGCGTTTCAACAGGTGTTTCATACACAAGTCCTTTTAAAAATCCCCACAAGAAAAAATCTAAGGGAGACAGGTCTGGTGATCGTGGTGGCTCGTGTTTATATCGCAACGCCCTCTAGTGGCTCTAGCGCCCTCTACAGGCGTTTGCGTCCCTCTGTTCCTATACGATTTTTGATCCTTATTGTATGACAGATCTACATGCCATTTTGTCTACGTTTTTTTGAATCACCCTGTATACACCGATTTTACCTCTAGACTAGTTCTTTGCTGCACCACGTGCCAGTCGACTGACCTTCCTGTGTTTCTAGTCGCAGCCTACTCTCACAATTGTCAAGAGCGACCTCAGCGAACTACAAATCAGCGATCCTGCATCGGAAGAATAGTAAACTAACAACACAGTTTGATAAAAAATACTAGTCCCTTTCCTGCATAAGCTTTCTTGAATGGTGAAATTTAGGTTTATATGTTATTTGTTCTCATTTCAAGAAACACAGACATACAGACAGTTTAAGTATCACATAATAATGTTGTTCAAATTATTGTGGGCCAGGAATTACACACTTCAGATGCAATTCCAGTCGCTGGACGAGAATTAAAATAAACACAGCAGTAATCATTAAAGCATGTGTTTTATGGTTTTCTGTACATACATAGTTCGTCATGTCAGCGTTTATGTGACCCTCCATCGGAAGTATGACGTGGATCCTGCCCAATGGCTATTCAGAGGAATTTGTATCAGTTCTCGTTGTATCCAAGTGATTACAGTTCTGTTACTGTTTTACAAGAAGATTATAGATCTCTGTTTCCGAACACCTGTAGCCTTGTCTGAAATTTTTAGCTTCTTTTTTGAAAATATATATTTTATGCTATAAATTAATGTAATTCCTGTATCATTTACATAAAAACGAGAAGGGGAAGAATACAACTGCTTCTTCTATCCTTACATTTATTTAACTAATTTGTTTCAATTTTTTCTCTGGTTTGCACACTTCCGGTGCCCCTTTACAACTAGAAGACTATTCATACCAGTTACTACCGATAAATTTCGTCTAACTCGTGTAAAATGTTTATTTACCTTTGGGATTTTTCAAATTCTGTTCCAACACTACAGCGGATGGACAGTACCACATCAGAAATCTTGTCTTTAACCTTTTCCATGTACTAAACTGTATTCGTTTATTCCTGCACCAGATTTTTAATTTTTAAAAAAATTGTTTTAAAATCTACATCTATTATCCTCTCAATTAATATCTTTCCAGCAACGAGACATTACCTCCTTTCTTCCTTTTATTTAGCATCCTAATCTTACTATAATTTTTATTAACATCGTACGCAACCAAAAATCTATGTCATTTGGCGCGTTTTCGATGTTGAATTCATATAAGAAATGATTTATGTATATACATACTTTACAAAAATTAAACATGTTATGAAAACATTTTAATTTAACTGCGGTGGCTTGTGGTCATGGTCATTTTTTTCCCTCCTATGCACCTGTCTTCTTAACTTTACCTTCAATATCTTATAACGTCCATTGACACACTTTAAAATTGGTGCTGTCACAATACCGTGACAAAAACAAACAACACCTGCAGACAATTACATCAACGAGAAAGCGATCTGTACTAAATAAAACAGATATTAGTTTTACAGATTTTCCAAGGAACATGCTTTGTGAGATAAGCAGAAGTGTACACCTGAAAAAAAAAACCTGCTAACACCAATGTAAATAATACGTAAAAAAAGCAATCAGTTTAGAGTCAAGTCGAAATAATTTAACAATAGTTGTAATATTAAGTTTGTGTTTTAATATACAATCGATGCTAATGAAACTTGGAAAAGAGGTGAAACGCAAAATTGGTTACATCGGCGGTTATTTATATTCAGTTCAATTTAATGTATTAGTGAATCTCTCTTCTAATTCAACCACGAAAAAGCTATCTCCAGATGACACAAATTGTCTTTCTCCTTCCCCTTCAATCTCTCATGTTTTCTGTAGGGCAAAGATATTCTCGTTTACGGAATGTTTGTACGTTTCTGCGGAGTGTTGTGACTGTGCTGTCCGGGTGACTATTCCAGTTTGAAAGCGAGTGGAAGTTGCTGATTTTTAACAGCATTTGCAGAGCGGCGTACAAAGCTAACGAGCTGGAGCGCGCGTTCACCTACCCGCTGCAGGTGCGGGCCGCCGGCAACAAAGACGCAACTCGCGACGGAGCTCCTAATTGGGGCTTCCTTGTTGCCCTTTCGGGGGACGACGTCGAATAAATAAACAACGGAGCCTCATTAAGCTTAATTAATCTTATTGACGACATGTCTGCGCAGTGGCGGGACTGGTGAATTCAGTGACAGCGACGTCGCAACCGAGTTATGTTTGGTCTCGCATCGGAGAGGAAAAAGGTTCGTCCACAGAGAGGCGGGGTCGAATTTAAATGAAGTTCCCCCGGCCGGTCTCTGGCCGGATGTTTTAAAAGCACGTCTTCCTCTCTACGTAATGCGTGCGTGTGTGTGTGTGTGTGTGTGTGTGTGTGTGTGAGTAGTTAAGGCCCTAGCCAGCGTCTGATGAGCGGCATAAACAGAGGGGCCGGATTAAACACTTCGACCCAATTCGAGTTCATTACCCAACGAGGTTCGTCATGTCTGGCAACATCTGCCTCTCCAGTGGATTTGTCTTATCTGCTCTGACGGGACGAAGGGAAATACCGGAATCAGTCAAATTAGATTGCGTCTGCTCCTTTCATATCAGAAGACAATATAAAGGAACTATCGGAAAATAAGTCAGCAGCGACTGTAATGGCACAACGGCTTCCTTTCGAAATGAGAAAGGTTTAAATTCCCGTCCGTAGACCAAGTTTTATTGTTTTTATTGATTTGCATAAATTTCCGCCTTCGAGAGTCGAAACAACACTATCATACAAATCATCATTTGCTTTGCATTTCCATACGATCTTCGAGAGCAACGCTGTAGAATGAAAAATAACAATTCCTCACCCTCAAATTTTTTTTATTTTTTAATTTTTTTTAAAATTTTTGCGCCTCGTCGACGGCTAAGGTCAGAGGCGGGATGGGACTGGGGAGAAGGAACGGGAAGGAATTCGGCCATGGCATTTTTGAAGGAGCATCCCGGCATTTGCCTGAAATGATTTGGGGCAACCATGGAAAACCCAAATCTGGATGCCTGGGTGGGGATTCGAACCCGCGTCCTCCCGAATGCGAGGCCAGAACGAAATATATATATTTTTTTTAAAGGGGAAAAAAACACTAAATTTTTTTAATGGTTTTTGCTGTTACATATTCGATGCCTTAGGTTTGGCTGAAATAACTAAAATTGCTTGATAAATCTGGAATCCGCGAAATTCAGCAAGGCATTCTAGAAGATGTTGGTTCAAATTTTCATCCGGCCATCGGTTTCTATGATTTTCCGAAACCACTAAAATAATACGTAAAATTCAAGCCTGGCACACTTTGGATGTAAGGAAGGAACACTATTTTTCTGAACTACTATTACAGGAGATTTAACATTAGATTCTGAAATATACTTTTAATGTTAATCGAGATGAAATCAACACAATAATCATAAATAAAGAGAAAAGTTTAGTGTATTTCAGAATAATGGCAAAAATCGAAACCAGTAAACTATTAGGAAAAAATGTTATTAACATTTTTAACATTTCTACTAAGCTAATTGGTTTTTATCTAGAATGTGAGCAATTACTGCATACTTTCACACCTAAACTCATTTCATTATATTACAGAGAAAGAGAGACAGATATTCTAGGACAGAACAAAAAAAGTATTTTGATTCTACCGGATGTGTTAACCCAAGCAAACAATTCAGTGACTGGACAAGGAGTTCTCTGCGTTATAACCACCTAAACTTTACAACTCGTAACATTTTTGTCCTCACTTCACGTATTTCTGGTTTCCTCGGAACAAATCTATTTCAAAACTGACGTGTTTTTTTTTTTTTTTTTTTTTTTTTTTTGACAGTCTAGTTCCGGCATTCGTAGCGATAACTTCCTCGTACTCAGAAGGAAACTACGCAACACACGCTCGGAGCAGTAGACATCAAGAAATTGACAGTTCAAAGTTTAACCTTATTTTTGTTTAAATCAGTGCAAGTGCTAAGTAACAACGACAATCCCGACGCGTAACTGAGACACAGTCTCAGTTTCGCAATGCTAGAAATGGAGGCAGATGACACTGGCCAGGCGGTCGGTGAAGGACTAAGGACGTACTACAACGTGGTGAATGACGAGCGCGATAGCAGTCGACAGCAAGACGTCTCCGGCAGCTTCTACCAGCAAGCTATTCTACCAGTACAGCAGCAAGCAGCTTTGCAGTTGATGGACCAGCAGAACGTGGACGCAGTGAACCAGACTTCGTGGGAGAACGCCGTTCGAGGTAAACAGCGACCGAGGTCGTCGTTGCCAGAAACCAGTGACAACGTTGCAACAAAAAAAGTCAAAACTCAAGAATCAGGAAGCAAGTGCTCTAACTTAAATTCCACAGCCACATGTGATAGTGAAGCCAACAATTTTTACTTGTTTAGAGAAAGTGATGGTGGCCCATTCTATGTCTTTGCCGAATATGATTCAGTGCATAGTGATCAACAGAATCTCGGTAGGTTACACCCCATGACTGTAGGAAAAATAATCCGAGAATCAATACCTGGAATTAAATCTGCTATAGTTAATATTAGTAGAAAAGGGCGTAACCGTGTGCAAGTAGAACTCAACTCGGCAGTGTGGGCAAATTGTTTAGCTAAAGTCAGAAACCATCCCAAAAAAATTAAGTTCTATATACCACGATTTTGTACTGTAAGGAAGGGCTTATACGTAATGTAGACACGTCCTTTTCGGAAGATGAGCTAAAGAAAGAAATTGAGTGTGATACGGAAGTCTTACAAGTCCGTCGGATCATGCGGAAAGTGGTGCGGGAAGGAGCAACAGAACTAATACCTCGGCAGCTTGTACAGGTTACATTTCTTGGTCAAAGGCTACCAAACTATGTATACATTCATAGCACTCGCTGCAGTGTTGAACCATACGTGGGGAACGTGGTAACTTGTTTTCACTGTCTCCGTTTCGGTCACACAAGTAGAATGTGTCGCAGTGCTGCTCGTTGCGCAAATTGTGGCGAACAACACGACACGAAGGAATGTACTTATCAGGGAAACCCACACTGTGTACACTGTGGGGGTAGCCACCGTTCAACGGATCGTATTTGTCCCGAATTCACTAGACAGAAACAAATTAAATTTCGCATGGCCCATGATAATATATCATGGGAGGAAGCCATAGCATTTGAATCAATCAACACCTATGCGAAAAGGACTGCCGTACCACCAACCAGAGATGAGAACAATTTTCCGCAATTGCCTGTTTTACACTCAGCACAGAGCGCGGTACAACAAACTAGCTTTTCCTCAAAGATAACGGCTCTGCCTCTACCTCGGACCAGCATTCCACCTACGAGCCGCCGGCATCCACTTCCTCAACAACAGCTCAATCGGCCGCCGGTCGGCCAACAGAACTCAGCTCAAAACATCCCGTCTGACTTATACTATGATGTCAACAGACCCCACATAGAGCCAATCACCAACAATCCCTATAGACCCTCACCTGTACCTATAAATGAACAGATGATAGATAAGATTTGCGAGATGGTTGTAACGATATTCAATATGGCCACTTCCGGAATTCTACCATCCAATCTTAAACAATGTGTCACCAACTTATTGCTAAGCAACAATGGCGGGGAATAGGGAAGTGAACAATTTTTTATTCTGGAACGCACGTTCTGTTCGTTCCAACAAAGAAAGTTTGCACCATCTATTAAAATCGTACGATGTATGTGTTGCCGGAATTGCAGAAACGTGGCTTAAACCTAAGGAACAATTCAACATCCCTGGCTATAATACCGAGCGATACGACAGAGCAGATGGTTACGGTGGAGTGGCTATACTAATTAGAAGAAACATACCATTCCGCAGCCTGAAACTAAGGAATGTAATAAATGGTGTAGAAGGATGCGCAATAAGAACGCGCGTTAACGGTATTGAATCGACCATACTAGTAATTTATCGTTCTCCAAATACGATTGTAAGCAAGCAGGTTATTAGCTCCTATGTGAAACAAATCCCCCGACCTGTAATTTTAATGGGCGATGTAAACGGTCATAATCTGGTTTGGGGGAGTGAAAGAACGGACGTTGTCGGAAGACTGATAATGGAGGTAGCAGAAGAAGAGGAACTAGTGGTCCTTAACGACGGCTCGTACACAAGGATATCAAAACCAGGAGAACGGAGATCAGCTGTAGATATAATTCTGGCGTCGACCCACCTCTCCCATACAGCCGTCTGGACAACCATAAAAGACACCAGTGGGTCAGACCACCTTCCCATTTTTTTCTCTTATCAACGACATCACATAGAATACAAAGGAAGAAAACCCACGTATAGATGGAACATTAAGCGTGCCGATTGGAGCGCCTACAGAAAAGCAGCAAGCAATATATTCTCAAACTTCAAAGAAACCGGGGATACGCAGCGCGACTATGAGAAAATATTAAACGGAATAGAACAAGCGGCTCTTACGACGATTCCCGAAAACCACCCAGTCAAATTAAAGCGAAGAAGATCTGCAGTTTGGTGGGACTCAGAATGTACCGCGGCAGTTCAAGAACGAAAACAAGCCCTAAAAATCTATCGACAACACGCAACGGAGGAAAACTTTATTCTTTTAAGTAAAATTCAGGCCAGAGTAAAACGCTTCTTGAAAAGGAAAAAGCGGCAAAAGTGGATAGCCTTTTGCGAAAACTTAAACCGTAACACCTCCCCGATCACTGTGTGGAACGAGATAAGAAAATTCCGTAATTCATCGAGTAACCGCTCAACTCATACCGCAACGCAAGAGGTGTTAGAGAAGATATTGGAGAAGATGACACCACCATCAGTAATAAACAAGATCTGCCTACAGGAAAATACATCCAATGAACAGATACTACAGCCATTTAATCTGGAAGAGTTCGAAACGTCTGTCAGTAATAGTAAGAACACATCGCCTGGGCCAGACAACATCCATTACGCCATGCTCAAATATCTACCAAGAAAAGGCAAGTTAGCAATTCTAAAAGTAATGAACGACGTTTGGTTACAACGCATTGACATCGAATCTATGAAAACTGTAAGAATAGTCCCTATCCTCAAACCAGGCAAGGACCCATGCGACCCAGCATCATACAGGCCGATTTCTCTCATGTCTTGTATGTATAAAACCCTGGAGCGTATGATTAGGCTCAGAATAGAGTGGCACGTGGAACACTATATAAAACTCCCCCATTTTCAGTACGGTTTTCGCAGAGGCCTGGGTACGCTTGACGCTCTGGCACACCTAGTTACTGAGTTACAAGAGAGCTTGACAGCTAACAAGTACACAACGTGTGTGTTTACAGACTTGACTGGAGCATATGATAATGTTGTTCCAGAAATTCTAGTACAAAAGCTCCTCCTAATGAAACTGCCTGAAACATTTATATTAAATCTTTGGAACATTCTGCAAAATAGAGTTCTGATAATTATGACTCCAACTGGCAAAATTGGTCCTCGGCGTACAAGTTTTGGGCTCCCGCAAGGGTCTATCCTGGCACCACTCCTGTTCATAATATACTGTAGTGACATTGGCATAACACTGTCACCAGATACCTGGTTTATACAATATGCGGACGACCTTTGCATTTACAAAACATCCAGGAACCTTCAGGACACCTATTTCTACCTTAGCCAAACGCTAACTAAACTCAAGACTTGGCTAAAGGAAAACGGACTCCAAATATCACCAGAAAAATCCGCAGTAATAACCTTCACCCGGCATAAGGTACCTGGCAGCTGAAAACATAAGACTCGGACCATATACACTGCCACTCCTAAAGTGTATCAAATATTTGGGATTATACTTAGACAACAAGCTAAGATGGACGCGTCAGATATCTGAAACAGTTGGGAAATGTGATAAAGCAATAAACATACTCCGAGCCACTAACGGTGCTTGGTGGGGGGCTGATCCCAAAATCTCAATAGCTCTCTACAAAGCCATGGTGCGACCTCACCTAGATTATGGCTGTGTACTTTACGGATCCGCGTCCGATCAACTTCTGAACCGCCTGGATAAATGTCAGTACCGAGCTCTTCGACTCTGCTTAGGGGCATTCCTGTCGACGCCAACCAATGCACTGCTAGTCGAAACCAATGAAATGCCACTCGCACTGAGGCGCCAATATCTCAGTAAAAAGTTTATAATAAAACAGTTCCAGAAAACCGGAAACGCGCTTACAATAAAAATACGCGCCCTGTGGGCAGCAACATCAACCTCTGCTTACTGGACCCACAGGAACAGCCCACCTCTAGTTGCGGCCATCGCTGAGCTTAATGAATATCAGACACAAGTGTTCTCTCTCTCAAGATTACCATGTTACGAAGTTGACTACGAAACCCATATGATCCGGAACGAGATCGTAGAAAATCTGAGATATTCAGAGAACGCCCTTAGCAACAATAATCTTCTAAATGACTATCTAAGTGGTATGGGTCGAGTGGTATATATATATATACAGATGGGTCAAAGACTGGCAACATGGTTGGGAGTGCCTTTTTTGACAGCACTAACATAGTGGAAAGGTTGTTTAAGCTGCGCGAGGAAACATCCTCTTTCACAGCCGAACTGTTTGCAATACTTAAAGCGCTGGAATATGCGCTAGAGATGCGCATTCAGAATACAGTTGTTCTTACAGACTGCAAATCGGCACTGCAAAAACTGGATGATGGAATCAAAGATAGAGGGAGGACTCCACTTTTGTATAACATATTGGAGTTGATGACCGACATAAACAAACAAGGTATGAAGATCTCCTTTATCTGGGTCAAGGCGCATGTCGGACTACATGGCAACGAAAGAGTGGATGCTCTTGCAAAAATAGCCGCACAAACAGGAAACCCAGTTGAACTTCTAATAGGAAGTGATCTAATCCCACTATTTCGCCAAAAATGTATGGAGACCTGGAATGATATGTGGAAATCCACTAACCAACACAAAGGAGCACATTATAGGCAGATACATCCGTTGATACCAAGGACACAGTGGTACCAAAAGAAATACGCCACAAAAAAAGCAGTCACCATAATATCGAGACTAAAATTCAACCACGGGAGATTCGGAAGCCATCTATACAAAATAAAGCTAGTGAACTCCCCTTTTTGTCAATGTGATGGGCAGTCCGAGGCCGACACAAACCATATATTCTTTGGATGTAATAAATACAAGGAAGAAACGGACACCTTTTGGGAAGACTTGAAACATTGGGGTATAAGATATCCAGTCAATGTCAGCCATCTCCTTGCCTTAGGAAATATTTCTATATACCAAAAGATGGTACATTTTATTACAAGAAACAATATAGAGATATAATCGGGAGATCCCACCCCACTTTTCAATATTGCAAATAGTTACCGTTCATGGAACACTAGACGGTAATGGTTTTATTACATTTTAACCTAATAAACTATAAAAATCATGTATTATCAAAATTTACTGTGAAAATGTTTAATCTTTAACTCTCCATCTAACCATCTTTATAATTTTATGTCCTCAGTGTTGATGTGTACTTTCTTAATGTTATGTAAATTATTATTTCTGCTGTATACCATTCGTAAAGTATGTTTGATCTTATAATATAAACAGTGATTTGTATATATGGTTGGGCTAAATGTGAGCGAATCAGTGTATATGTATAAATAGAATGTATATTGACTGTATGGCCAACAGGCCAAGTGTCAATAAAATATTTAAAAAAAAAAAAAACTGACGTTTCTAAAAACTACAGAACTTTCAGTAGATAATTTTCAGCGAGAATGACTCAGTACGATTAATAAGTTTTAATCATCGGTATAATCGCTGACTGATTATCAAATCACACCATTTGCGTAAGAAAATATAGCATTAGGTGGTTTGTAGATGCTAAGCAATGTCAAACAAACTTCAGTATTCTGTTTCCTTTAAAAATAAAGAACAGGAAAACAATAACATAATCGTCAAGGGAGTACAGCATAAGGTTTCAGATGCGAAGCCTCCACTTATACGGAAATGTGTACGACTGTGTTCGGAGTAGGTCATCGTAATAATTATATCGCACACTAATCTACAGACAGTAAACCAAATGTCGAAATAAGAGTTGAATAGGTTCCATACTCGGACAAAAATTGTAGTAATTATTTAATTTTGTTTTCTCTGAATCAGAAGGGGATATAAGTAGAGCATGCAACATTTCCACCCTACGCCATGTTTATAAAATACGAACGCACAGTTCCATTGGTGAATATTCAAAACATAATCTGGAAGATCGCAGCGTTTATTTACCAACACAGTTACTAATCCCTCTTCCTAGTATTTGTGCCGCACTATTTACTTTTTTGAACAGCTGTTGCAGCAATATCTGTTCCGCTACCAGGCGTGAGGGGTTTGTTTGTTATTAACGGTCGTGTCCCTGCTATTCTGCACATTATGAAACAAATCAGTTCATTCACGAACGATTGCAGAACATAATTTTCATTATTTCCTTGTAATAGGAACCAACATGAATCTGATTTGAAGGGTATGGTAATGAAAGAACTTTCACTTTATATTCCACTAATTGTTATCCCAGAACTAGTTGGCACTGACTTAGAATACCATAGTGAGAATAGTATATAGAAAGCTGCGAGGTAGCAAAAGGTTTCCCACATACCGAATGCGAGAGAAACAAAGCCGAAGCGACTGATATAACATTACAGAGACTTACACACGGCATCCGTCTGTCTGTCATGACAAAATATGTTATTTATCCCGAAAAAAATCCCATATCAATTCTAATGATACATAGTATTTACATATAAAAATTTCATAAAGATCGGTTTAGTCATTTAGTTGTGAAAGCATAAGTCAGAAAGAGAGCTACTTTCGGATTTATAATAGTAGTGTAGTTGATACACTATTTGTCGACGCTACATGTGCGGACTTGCCGCTACATGTGTGAGCCTACCGCTCTAAACGCCAGACCAACTGCTACTCACTACTGTGTAGTCAGAATTTCTTCGCGCTGTCGAGCGGGGCCGGCCACCGACACAGCTGTCCCGAATTCACTCTTCATATATAACTTCAAATATTTCTGAGCAGTAGCGGATCTAAGAATTTCCCGAGCTGGGGCAAATACATTAAAAGCTCCATATTCGCTGGGAATACGTTCCGTAAATATGCCGCGAATATGGGAACCGCGAATATGGAATGGTAATGTGTATGGGATTACAGGGGATACGTTCCAAGGTTCCGAAAAAACGCAATTACAATCAATTTATTAAAAGATTTTAACCAACATGTTTTGATTATTATTGTCAGCCTGAGGCAATGTTTTAAAGAATTTAGTAATTTTTCATTGTTTTACCTCTTTTAAACGGTATTTCAATTCGGATTAATATTCAGCTGTGGCATTAACAGTTTGTTTTAAAAATAAGACTTCTTTCCATAGATGGATCAATTTTCATGAAGAAATCACAATGCTCATTTACCACCGTAGATCTTCAAAAAGGTTTTTTAAAATTAAATGTCACCTTTTCAGTGCTCGTTGAAGCCTCTTCATCAATGGGTTGGTGATTTAACATTTCCTCAAAGTAGAATTCAGTCAATCTTCATCTTGCGATTCAAGCAACTCTTTAATGTCACTTGATTCGATCTGTTTGATATTATTATTATTATTTTACTTATAGCTTTACGCCTCGTCGACGTCGAGGTCATTAGAGGTGGAATGGGACTGGGGACAAGGAACGGGATTCTGCATCATTTGGAAATTGAGATGAGGCCACAGTTTTTCCAGCATGATTTCAATGTGTATGGCTTCAGTTCTCGCAACGATTCTTGTATTGCAACAATGCATTATGCTATGTCAAAATTTTCCCAACATTGCATAGCATTCATTAATAACAAACAAAGCAGAGGGGACAAGTCTTATGCACTCAGAATTATTGCAACGAAGTACTGATAGATTCAATAGCAATAAGATTTTTTTTTAGTTGTTTCGGCTAGGTAGAGTGACTCTCGGCACGTGCCAGAAATACTCAAACGATGCCGACACGTTAGTAGAGGATACCGAATCCGCTGAATGTACCGAATGAATCCACGAATAATAAAAATTTCAAGCGGCGAACACAGAAAGTTGTCACAATTATTTTTTCCGTGAATACTGAATCCGCGAATAACGAAACCGCAAATAAAGAGCTTTGACTGTACTGTGAAATTGCTACCCTGTCAAATATTATTTTGCCGCCCCCGTTGTCACTGCCCCCGCTATCACCACCATCATCCTCGCTGCTCGCACTGTCGCTCACAGCCCGGGGCAATAGGGAAGATTAAAGGAAGAAGAAGAAAATGTCACCGCGGCATAAATTTGCCGCCCTTCAAACATGATTTTAACGCCCCCCTAATTTTGGGGGGGGGGGGGGGAAACCACGGAAAAACCCAAATCTGGAGTTCCCGACGGGAGGTTCAAACCCACGTACTCCCGAATGCGAGGCCATACCATTACCAATCATTCACCACGCTTGGCGTCCCCCTGAAGTTGCCACCGGGGCAAGTGTTCCGGTTTGCCTTAGACACTCTGATTCATCAAAACACCATTATTTTGGTTTTGTTTTTCTCTGTTTTCAAAGAAATGACGTAATGATTGGAGAGACATTTAATTTCTTTCGTACTTCGGAGTAGTGATTCAGGTATTAATTTTAATGATCGTTTGTGTATTCCAGTAAGGATCGAGACCGATTTGAGTCGGCCTACCGATGCCCACGCGGACTCGAATAATCACTGTGCAGGACTCGTTAAACCCCGCCGCCTCCGCGTGTTCTCCACGGTGTTTACGGCGGCGTGAACACCTCCTCGCCTGTCATCGTCTTGGAAACGGTCTCCAAGTGGGCGACTTCCTTAACGATATGTAAACGGGCCCCGCTGAGATATCGAGAGCTGTTACTTATGACACTTTTTGTCTGCCTCCCCGACGTCGTGGAGTAATACAGAACGCCCTCGTTTTCTGAATACGTTAAGCTGTCACTAGCAGTTGTGCTTGGCAGGACACTTCCAGTGCACTGCTCTTCCAAGAGCTCTCACTCGTAACATAACTCCAAAATGCAATAGCTAGTAAAAGATTAGAGGCTCTTATGGATTTGAGAGGGTTTGGGAGAGACTAGATTAGTCTTTTCCAACCAAATGTCAACCTCTCCTTCACGTGGTGCACCCTGTTTGCACGGACGAGACTCTGGAGACTGAAAGATTCCCGGTATAAGGAGTCAACCACTGCTTGCCAACTGCCTCCGAAAGGAGGGCGGAAAAACTGGAAGTGGTTGAGAGCACCCACTTGCCCTTGGGGTTGGTAACGGCCCCTAAAGACGGATGAATAAAAAATGATTAACGACATGGGGATGCAGAAGGCAACGGGAAACCACTGCATTAAAGACCGAAAGGGTATCCCGTGGAAATGTAATCCTCTCAAATTACATTTGATGGAGGATTGCATGTAACCAGTCGAAAGACAGACAGCAAAAAAAAAAGGTTTGAGAGGGAAAACGTAGGTGGGATGTTGAAGAAGTTGGATTGATAATACCTGGATCAACATACACAATGCTCTTGTGAGAAGCTACCAGGATTAAAGAAAACACATTTTATTAGTAGCAACATTCATATCTACGAATGACGGTGAAAAATAAGAGATATTAGATCCATAACGGATTCTTTTCTCTACTCATTTTTCTCTTGAACGATAATGAAATGGAATATGAGGGAATTATCGAACGAGAATAGTTACAAGCCAACAGGAGTTGATCCGAGGAGCCGCTACCGCAATTCTGATTTGGCTTTTCCTTGCTCCTCCTGGGTCACTCCAAGCGAATTCCTAGATGGTTCCTTAATACATCCTATGAGCCACTCAATCATATCCCATTTATTTCTTCATTAAGAAATACTATTCTGTTTTATTTGACAAATTTTTTGAAGACAGTTCACTTGTAATAAGCTGTTCATGTAAAGGAGAATCATTCGATGCTGAAAGATGAAACCGTGAGGTATAGACTATTAATCTATTCGCTCCATAGTTTGGATTCCAAGTAATGCTGTCCGTCTTTCTGACAAAAATTGATCATTGAGTTAGCTTAGAGTATCCACGACTATGGTGGACTGCATGGAAAATTTAAATTTCAGTATCATACGTGTTAACATTTACTTTTTTAGTGGGGTAATAAGGACGGTAATGGAAGCCTTGAAGCAGCGTACAGGTCGTTCGGATATCATTTCTAGGAGGTTTCCCGCGAATGCTGGCAGGAGCTCACAAAAATCATTTGATAAAACATCGTAGGGATATGAAAATCTTCAACTGGCTGCTCAAGGTCATGATTCCCCGCCCCCTCCCTTCCTACCTCTCAGAGCTGAAAGCAGAGTCCCATTCGTATGAAGGGGTAAGAGCAGTGGAGTGGGGATTGAGCAGAGTGACCTTGAGCCGCCTCTGTTAAATGAACGGGCTACAGTAGCTACCTTCGATAGCTCTCGAGGTGTCGGTAAGGCCGACTCTAAGAAAAGATTGAGAACTGTGAGAGTATCGCGCCTAAACATCTTGAGGAGTGAGTGTTCCGGTTGATCGACTGCAGAGCTTGTTGGATGGCGTCTGTGTGACTCGCATTCCTGTGGTCGGGACACTCCACTTGAACCGTGGCAGCCGAGTGGCCCAGATAGCAGCCACAGAGCTAATGGCGAGGTTTTCTGCGGAGCCGACAAGTGCTCGCATTAGTCGCACCGCTACGGAATATACACGCGTCAAATCACTGTGTGCACCCAGGGCAGGAGGACTGTAAAGCCAACAGCATTATATGACAAGTGTACGAATTATCGTAACTATCAACTAACTCAATGACTCAAAGAAAATAAACGAAATTTCGTAAATTACAATTTGTAATAAAATCGCAATCTTCTTCTTCTTGTGATGCCGCGCCCGATTCCAGGCATAGGCGGTTGCTATGGAGGATGTACCCCTCCTGGAACTCTCCTGGGAAGATAAAATGGGCTGATTTCCTGTTGCCCTTACCAGTGCATATTCGTATATGTTATTGTTGGTGTGGACGATTGTAATAGTGTGGGCTTGGTATAGAGAGTTGTTTGTGTTGCATTAAATGAGAGAAGTAAAAGAGGGAGGCTGAAACCTGGCCCTGCTCATTTAGGCCTGTTGTTCCGAAAGTCACCGTGGAGCTGCCAGGCTTAAAATCCCCATCCCACGAACGAATCTCCATCAACAGTGCGGTATGCCCTCACTCTATACCCACTGCGGAGAAGTTTGGTGCTTGAACCACAAATTTGGTCAACAATCTGATGATTGGGAACCATTCAGCTTCACATTTTCTACACTGAGAGCCAAGTTCTGATGATGAAAATTTCTTCCTTTCGAGCCAACTAACTACGTGTCAGACGCCGGACACCATCACAGTGCCGCAGTAAAATTTAATAGTTAGTGGTTATCTTACAATCTATTAAGAGCTTATCTTTCTTTTTTGTCTACTGCTTTACGCCTCCTCGACGGCTAAGGTCATTAGAGGCGGGATGGGACTGGGGGACAAGGAACGGGTAGGAATTCGGCCATGGCCTTTTTGAAGGAAGCATCCCGGCATTCGCCTGGAGTGATTTGGGGAAGCCATGGAAAACCCAAATCTGTTTGCCCAGACGGGGATTCGAACCCGCGTCCTCCCGAATGAGAGGCCGAAACGTTAACCCTTCACCCGCCACGCTTATGAATTTTTCAATTCTGTACTTAACTTAACTTAGTCCACAACCCGAAGGTTGGTTGGATCCTCCCGAAGGAGGCATACTAAGCCATTGTGTCAGAGGTAGGACGGCCAGTTCCTTTCCTACAGTTTAACGTGGAATCCGAACCACGGAGTGGCCTGGCGTAGCTCATATGATCAAACAGAACTCTCAAAATTGCTACGCCTGCCGGGATTCGAACCCGGGACCGGAGCAACGAAAGTTTTGAAAGCAAGAGCAACCATACCGCTCTTTATATTCTGATGAAATAGAAAAACATTTTCTAAGAGGAAAATGACTCAAACCAGTAACAAAAAAATAAAATCTCAAAGATCATGACTTGATTCCTGAGCTAACCAATTAAAACAGAGCAATATTACAGACTTTCCAGTTTGTCATATAATCTATCTAACATGCGAGACAAAAACTAATAAAAATTGTTTACTACTTTTGTTATCTTTGATAAATACAGCATGTTGCGCAAAGGGGAAGTCGGTTTGTGCGTAAAAGATGTGCTGTTCAGTGAGTGTGAACTCGTCTGTTGTTGGGTGCAGGCATCACAATTAGTTCTGTGGGGCGGCGCGGTGCTAGTTGTAATCAGCTCAGACTCACGCCCGGTCGCGTCGCGCGGGTCGCCGACACCTGCCCAGGCAGGGGCGATAACAAGGAGAAGCCCCTCCCTCCACAGAGAGGACTTATTAAAAGAGTTCGCCACAAAATAAGCTTCTTTCCGCTTTCCAAGATAGCGAGAATTCAAACAGTGTGAAGCTGTGCGTAATATAACAACAAGCGACAATGGAAGCACAGAGATAAAATACCTGCTTTGGTTGTAAAAGCTGGTAAAAAGTCGAGAGAAAAAAACAGAACTGATGTCGGGAAGGAGAAGACAAGAGTTCCTAACCTTTTCTTTATTTTTACCTTAGAACTTATTCATCAAAACAGCTTTCTATTTGTACAATTATTCAACCTGCAGATAGAAAATTTAACACGAATAACAGGAATGCGTTCAGAACAAGAGAGAAAAATACACTTATCACACGCTGAACATAGTTACATGTTTCACGTCCAGATGGCAGCACTTCACTTCCCCTCTTAGTACGTACTACGACCTGGCAGTAGGTATAAAATGAATGACGTCATAAAGGACATGCGGTTGTAAAACCAACGATGAGTAGAACTCGTCGAAGGAAGCCGACTACAAAATGTTGATAAAAAGTGGTGAAGAAGAAGAAAAAGAATACTCTAGAGAGTAAAGCAATTCAGAAATGCTTGTCGGGGATTCTGTTGTAATTTACATCATGCACAAACAGTAAAAATTACCAACATATAAAATATAAAGAAAACTCAAATCAATATGGAGACGTACTTACCAGAATATTTGCATTAATGCACTCTTACAAGTTTGTGAGTTAACGAACTCATTAATCGTGAAATTAATTATTATAAGCATATTTTTTATTAAATAATTAGTTATTATATAGAGTGACTTAGTTATTTAAGTTTTCAAGGTCAGAGAACGTCAAGTCTGAGGTAAGGAAGATTTCAGGTAACCAGTGGTTTGTGTTGCAGAAATTGAATACGTTTTAAATCCTGGCAGGATGAACGTAAAATTGTAATTTCATATTTGAAAAAATAAGTCTGAGGGCAGAGAAGAAAGATAGTCAGAATGAATTCTAATCATTGTTTTAAACAGAATAATGTATATCAAAAGGATACCAAAAGATAAGTAAATGGTAATTGTTATTGTGAGATTTTAATAAACCATTTGAATTGGTATACGAAAAGTAATTGCAATTTATTTCAGCTGTGGTAATAAAGCCAGTATTGGATTTAGAAGATAAATAAAAAATCCTATAGTACTGATTCCATATTGAAAACTGGAGGATAAACATAATTTTTATTAATATATTTTTCTCGGGCAACCAGCCGTGTTAATATATCATATTTGCGGGACGTTTCGAAGGCGTCCATCTCTGCCTCCATTCTCAACCATTTGGTTGAGAATGGAGGCAGAGAAGGACGCCTTCGAAACGTCCCGCAAATATGATATATTAACACGGCTGGTTGCCCGAGAAAAATATATTAATATTCAACGCCGTGAAAAATTACGATCCTACATAATTTTTATTGTATTTAATTGTAAGGGTGAAAGTCGCAATTATGGGTAAGTATGTACCGGCAAGAAGAAACGATTAACCCGTTACATATTGAAATATCTTTATTTAGTTATGGCTTTATGCCTCGTCGATGTCGAGGTCATTATAGGTTGGATGGGACTTGGAGCAAGGAACGGGAAGGAATTAGGCCATGGCCTTTTGAAGGAAGCTTCCCGAAATTAGCCTGGAGTGATTTGCTGTCATCAGTCTTTCGACTGGTTTGATGCAATTCTCCATCCCTTCCCATCCTGTGCTAACCTCTTCATCTCAACATACTCCTTACACTCTACGTCCTCAATTATCCGCTTCATATATTCTAATCTCTGTCTTCCTCTACAGTTCTTACTTTTGACTGTTCCCTCCACTAACAAATTAACCAATCCCCCATGTCTCAAAATATGACCTACCATCCTATCTCTTCTTTCTATAAGCTTCTTCCACAAACTTCTTGTCTCGCCCATCATTTCCAAAACTCGTTCATTTCTTACTTTGTCAGTCCACTTAATTTTCAGAATTCTTCTGTAGCAACACATTTCAAATGCTTCAATTTTCTTTACTTCCGGTATTCCTAAATCCCATGCTTCACTACTATAAAGTGCTATGCTCCAAAGTTCTTTCTAAGTCCTAGATCAATATTAGAATTTACTATATGTAACCACTTTAAGGTCAATACCGTTGGAAATGGAATGGATGCATCAGTCTTCTCTTCAGTTCTATCATCTCAGTTCCGAGAGCCATGTAGGTATAGTTAAAAATCAATTACATTAATCCTGAGACATGTATCAACAATTTTTCTGGCAAAAATTTCTGTACAAGAAATAAAAATTAAAAACAGAAGAAAAATTGAATGAAGAAAAGCAATAGGAGTTCTTACACTTCGTTTGTAATTATTCGCCTATTCTTCTTCCGCCTATTGCTCTACATTGGATTTATTAATTATTGGAATCGTGGTGTCAATCATTCTGTACAGATTGCTACCTTGTTCGTTACCATGCTGTTCTATTTAGTCGTTGACACCGTATATTTCAGAGCTTCTCTTATTTTTGGATTTCTAATTTCATCTGTTTACCTACATTTTTTCACAGGTCATAATAATTTTATCTCCGCTGCTTGTACGTAGATTTTATCTTTTCCGTTCATTACTGACTTCCATAGAAAAAAAATAAGAAAAGCTGCGCGTCTTATTTCATAAGGTACTTTCAATTATACCACACATCTTTTTAAATTTATTCACTTCACTTTGTCAAAATATATGTATTCGGATAAAACAGAGATACTGGCTATGAGATCGAAAAGTTTAAGAAACATATGTGGTAGATCCAAGATATTTTCAGAACAATTTGTTAAGTCAATTGAACGTTGATAACTACATTTATTCTAAGGCTGTAAATTAAAACTGGAACTAGAGCTTCTGTTTAAAACCATGGCTAATTTTTTTAAATTGTTAAGAGACCTATGTGGACTCAAAGTATATAAACCTCTTTTTTAAAGCTTGTTTATAATTGTTGTGAAGATGATCCGGCAAATTATCATTCAAATTATTTTTAAAATGTGTTTTTTTTGTGATAAACAATTTTTCTCACTTCAAACTTACTGAAAATCGATAAATAAGTTATAATTTCAAAAATTTTGTAACGTCATTAATCAAGAAAGATTTTTTTTCAATGTGTAAATGACAAAATTAAACACAATCAAGGTCAGGGGTTTGCAATAATTCAGAGTCAAGCTGCTAGGCTTAGCTGGCGTCTCATTACCGCTAGATAGAATCACTAAGATCACAGAGATATTGATAAAATGTGTCGGTTTTCTAGAGTAAGGAGATTCTCGGATATTTTAGTCTCTGTTAGGGAAAAATATCGTCATTTCTAATAGTTTCATAAGACGTGTTTATTTCTGCGTACCTGTTTCAGTTGACAAACAAACACTGGCTACAATTAAGTTAGTTATTCTTTCATCTTAATACCACAAACCACGAACCTAGCTATTCATCGGATATCATTCGCGAAATTTTACATGTACCACCAAGTCTTTTCATAAATCAGGCGATTGTGTAACCTTGATGGAGCTACACTTCAGCCGGAGGTAGAATAGGCCGGGAGGCTGCGATTGGCGGATGCAGATAGCGTGACCTTGGGGTCAGTAGGCCAGCCACTTGGTGTCACGTGAGCTCAGCGCCTGTGGCCATTGGTGCAGCCGGATCCCCTTACTCATCCGCGCCCACCCGTTGATTATGCTAATCGCATTTAAATGAGCCACTTAGGGAGCGTGTTACATGCAGTAACGCCTCATTAACAGAGGACAGCTGGCATGCCAAACGGGAGCGCCGATTTGCATCGGACGTGATGTGGGTGGAACTTCTTCCCCGCCATCCGGCACTCGACTGCAGACAACTCCGTTCGGGCCTAACAGGAAGGCGGCAGTAAATCTCGATGAGTTAGGTTTGTTGTCTCGCATCTCAGGTTACGGCGTGTTACCAAAAATCAGAGAGATCTTTCCAGAAGGACAATACGAGATGATCGGATGAAAAGAAAGATGACAAAATAAACCTAAGTATAATGAGAGATCATTCTTTCTGTAGACTAATAATCAAATAAAGAACCGTAAACAGTTTTACAAGACGGTTAACAAGCAAGTGAGCGATTCCATATAACTTGAAAGTAGAAAGAGCAGCAAGTGTCAGGAAACATATATCTTTCAGGTGAGTGGTAGTTTATTCGTCCAATATGGAAAGTGCAACGAAACCTTCAGTAGAGAGCTGAAAATAAATAATAAATGAAGGTACTGATATAGCTCGGTACACTTCGACAAATTTTGCAACTATTCTTTTAATTATTCGCATAAAATCTCTTTTGCAGTGCCAATTGGATAGCAAGATTGGAAGTTAAGAAATACTGACTGAAACGATAAAGAAAATTTCGGTTATTTCTGCCTCTAGTTTTTAATTGGTCCGTAACTTGTAAATGAATTTAATGCGACATTTCCAGAATTTCGTGATCCCCTGCAGATAATTTCATTGTATTCGGTGTGGTTTGTATTGATCTCTTCACAAATTTTTTTGTATACTCGATGTAGAGAAGAAATTTGATGTTTATCTTTCTGGATCTTTGTTGGCTCGATCTCACTTAACACAGAAACTTCAGACCGAGATCGAGTGCGTCTGTAGCCTTTTCAGGTAAGCTGTCTTAAAGTGCTGAAGGTCGCTAGTTCGAATCCGGCCTCAGGCATTGAGGCTTTTAATTAGTATTGCGTTCATGTTTTTTGTGCCAATTATAGTGTTCTACGATTACATGGATACAGCCTGTAACAGTAGTTAGTAGAATGTAAATACTTGGAGCCGGCTAAATGATTACCAAGACTTTAGCACTTTTACCTAGCGTGGTGGGTGAGCGGTTAAAGCTTTGGCCTCGCAGTCGGGAGGACGCCGGTTCGTATCCCCGTCCGGACATCCAGATTTGGGTTTTCCATGGCTACCCCAAATCACCGTGACGCTTCTTTCAAAAGTCAATGGCCAAATCCCTTCCCGATCCTTGTCCTCCGTTCCATCCCGTCTCTAATGACCTCAACATCGACGAGACGTAAAGCAATAAGTTAAATAAAGTGAAGAACTTTTATTCTTCTTTTTTTTTTTAATCGGTCCATCGATCGTTGGGTTTTCAAAGTAGTGGTCTCTCCTTCAACCGTTTAACGAAGAAGAAACACTCGAATCAGCAATAGCTTTCCCGTAGTCAGTGTTTTGAAAGCAGGTTTAACTGATATCGGAGAAGAATATGAGAGCACACGCTTATAATAAGCCGAACTGTAACCGAACTGGTGTCGTCAGTGAAATGATTAACACATTCGACCGGGAAGCTTTAAAAAGTATTCTCTCCTTCTTATTTAAAGAAAACTGGAAAGAATTTTGACGTTCATTCAAATCTAAATAACTGATTTTGGTACGCTCCTTTTAATATTGGTATCTAATCAGTAATCACATACTTCTATAATTCTTACAACTGGTAAGAAAACTATTTTTTTTAACTGCTTAACGTCTCTTAACAGCGAGATCTTTAGAAACGGGAAAGGATGGGGGGCAAGGAATGGAAAGGAATTCGGCCATGTCCCTTTTGAAGGAAGCATCATGGCATTTGCCTGGTGTCATTTGGGAAACCATGGAAAACCCAAATCTGGATGCCCGGGATTCGAACCGGCGTCCTCCCGAATGTGAGACCAGAACGCTAACCGTTACACCACCTCCCTAGGTGGTAAGGAAACACTCATATCCCCACAATATGAGAATCATCTAGTATAAAAACAATAAAATTTTAATCAAATGTTAATGAAGCGAGTACAAGTTTTTAATTACAGGGAAGGTACAACGGGGCCAAGTTCGAGTGTCAGTCGCAATTTACCTTCCGACCTGATTGCTGTTTTTATGCGATTTTTCGCAATCAGCTAGGCGATCCCTTTGACGGTCTCCAATTTTCGCAAGGTAATATATACTTTTCACAAACAAAGTACGCTAAACACAGAGAACATAAGTAACAGGAATCGCAGACAAATGGCAACAGTTTCGTTGCTCCCGTTACAAGCGGCCAAGTTACCATCATTGAAGCAGGCGTGATGACTGTACTTCACTTCATGATGTTTAGTATTCACGACTCTAAAAGCCTGTATCAGTTCATGATTGAAAATCGACCAAAAAATAATAACCTTTACCTTCATTAAATTTTTAATTTCTACAAGAAGAAACAGATCGTTCGAATGGTTTATCTGAGTGAACAGATGAAAAAATATTTAGAAGGGCAACACAAATATTAAATATCTGCTATCTAGTACCTGCGTCAACAAATAATTAACCTTTTGACTGAAATGATACGGAAATCTGCCGCAAGCGTAAAAAGTGTAATCGACTCCAACCTCCAACGTTCGGCGAAACTGTCTGGCTGCCACCACAGCTATTGCTTGGATAACCAGGAAATTTCAAACTAATAACTGCATTTGATTTTATTTACACTCATATTGTTATAAACAAGTGTAACTCCGATGCCAGCTAAAAGGCAATTGTTTGTTGAAGAAGTAACTGCTCACAAATACATCTGATTATCACAGGAACTAGAGACTCTGTAACGATAGCGTTGCACACCCAAATAGCTGAGGAGTGCTGCATCTAAAAGAGAGTGGAATATCGCTGAAAGGCGAGAGAAAGACGCTGGTTGGCCAGAACAGTCACGTGAGGAAGAGGGGTGTCGGGATTGGCCGAGTGACGTGAAGCGGCGGATATACTAGTGAAAGGTCAAGTAGAACATGTGGTCGGGATTCAGGCGGTTGTACGAAAATGTTCGCTGAGTATGAGTGTTCGGTTAAGTGCCGTCCATATCCTAGATTATACTGAACAGCAACGTTAAACAAGTGTGCTGAAGAAACTGTAGATCTATGTGCTAATCTGCAATCTTGAATATTAAGGATACTCCGATACGACAATGATCATGCCTGGTGCCGACATTCTATGTATTGTGATTGGATAAACTGTGCAATAAATGCAGTTCTTGAGTTCGGCACTCGAGTGTTATTAATGAAGCAACATAAAACCTTTTATTTTAAATCATTATAACTCCTATACCCTTCTGCTTCTTCTGTTGCTCTTGGACCTATGAAGTCTAATCCCAGGGACGTGTAGGTAATCTTTGTTTTCAGCTCGTGAACCTGAGGTTTCAGGCTGAATGTACCAGAAACTGCAGGCTTCGTGCCTGTAGTTACGCACTGCGATGCACGCCGCTGCTGGGCAATAAAACTCGACCTCCATTAGGCACGCATTGGGCAGGCTGAGAGCAGCATTCCAGGGGCACCAGCCTGCAGATTACATCTCCACGCAGCACCTAGCCACTGGCTCAGGTCCTCAGCAGCCAACACTCAGGGGTCACTTGCGCAATTATCGCAGCCATAACCACTGAAATAGACTCAACACAGTAAACTTCATGTTGTACTAAATAGTTGCTAATTGTGAACACAATATCTCTGTAACCAAAGATATTGTTGCAACAAAATCTTCTCGGGTGTCCAGTCGGATGATGGTGTAAAAACATGACGTTTCGACAGCTGACTCTGCTGTCTTCATCAGGTATCTTGTAGTTGTTCTCAGCTGACTATCTCTCCCTCGACCGAGAAGATTTTGTTGCATCGATACGCCGGGAAAGTCTCCACTCATCCAAAGATATTCTTGTTATACACTGCAAAATATACAGACGTCTGAACTCGGTCTGTATCTTTTCTCCTTCCCCTGCTGCAACAGAATATGCGAAGAAAGTGATTTCTTTTTTCATTCTCCTGAAGATGTTTCATCGGTGAATAGAGAGAATGCCGCTAAATGGTCCATTTTAAGCATCAGTTATGCAATAGGAACATGATTTCGCGAATGTATTTCCCAAAATACTTTCCGCCTCTGTAACACTGTTTAATTCTCTCTACTAGTGTATCTGGGACAGTTATAGAGTTTCTTTTTCACCAACTTTGGTGTCGGCTGCTCGATGAGTTTGCTTATCGTTGGCATGGTCAAATTTGGAGCTATGGTTTTACAGTCACATCCCCTTGCTGTTGCCAAGCATTTTATACCTATGTTCAGCGTGTGATAAGTGTATTTTTGTTTGTGAAATGTGTAGCTTATGAGGGGGAGACTGGTGACTGCGCCCGCATTCACCTTGACGGCTGCCGAAAACCGCCTAAAAACCTCAGTCTGCACGGCCGATACGCGCGGGTCCGGACTCGTGCCCTGTCCAGGAGCCACACTGGCGGGTCAGAACAAGTAAACAAAACACTGTTGCCATACTGTAGAGAAATATGAAATCCATGTCTACATTTTTATTTATTAACAGCGTAAATAAGCTGTTTTTGTATCTCTTCACTCTTCCTAGTCGAAATTTAAGCGTTCGCTTTGTCTTACCAGGTGACAGACACCAAAGACCAATGGATTCCTGGGAAGGATGTCGATGGTGAAGCTATGTCGTTCCACAGTGTCTTCGGATAATAACCTCCATCCAGTGTGATTTATAGTGGTGGTATAGTGGCTCACTGGGGATCGGTCCACGGTTCGAATCCCGGTTTCTGCTGGTGTTTTCAAAAGCCCTTACCACTATTTCACTTCCGGTTCACTAGAACGCTACTATGGTTCGGATTTCACGTTAAACTGCAGATCCCTTTGTCCGGTAGAAAAGGAAGGAAAAACAACATAGCACCAAGTCATTATGAATTCACGAGCCTTTTCCTTTATAGCAGTGCTAGGTGATGTCTTAGAAAGCCACGTCCTTTTTTTCAGCAGAACTATTCTTAATTTATCTGAACTTTGTCGTCCGTATATGGCGAGTTAATTATTTTTGCACCGTAGAAGATAAATGTCAGAACCATTGAAAGAATCACAAATAATAAATATCGTGTATATTATTTCTAAAAGGTATTTCTATTGACCAGCCACCTTTCTCCCTTCATACTTAACCAAAACTGATAAGTGAGGTATAATTTTAAAGATAACTTAAGCGCTTTGGTAACATCATTAATTAAGGGAGGTGCATCTGTATCTTTTTTATACATTATCATAACACTTATTACTTATTAACTAAGGATGCTGAATTTATTGACTGTTGAACAAATTTGGACAACAACCTAGGCGCCTTAAGTTATTACTCCAACAGTGAATTTAATAATAAAATTTTTGTTTCTTAATCTTTTTCTGTGCATTTTCTTTCATAGTAGGGGGGTGCAAGTGTACCCCCTTGCATCCCCTCCCGGCGCCCATGGATTCGCTAAATTTTCGCAGGTACCAAATATTTCGGCTACATTTTGGATTGGAAACTGGGGCCCTACGTTGTGTCGCACACTTTCCGAGGACTGTTGGTGAAGCGGCCGCTAGGTGGCAGCACCTGGGACTGACAGCTCAGGTCACCTGCAGGCAGCACCCCCTCCCCCGCAGTAGATAAGACAGGGTCGACGTTGCCACGTCACCGCCACGGCAGGGCCCAGCTACCAACATCAGAAACAAGTTTCCACGTCAACTGATTTCTCTGTTCGGGTACATTAGATATATTTCACTCACTGCTTTCTGCAATTAATATCTTTGGTTCCTACTAATGGCATTATCGCTGATATCTTACAACCACTAGCGAACAAGTTGATACAATATCGCTATACTTGCAATACAACTGTCGGCGTCTATGAGCAAACGTTTTCAATTCCGTCTCAGGACTGTTAACAAATATTCATCACATTTTTGATATAATTATACAAATCTCCTTTACAATACCATTACTTTTGTGGTACTGAAGTAGATATTTACGAATGAATTTGTTATTAAATTTTTACGATAAATGCAAACACGATTGTTAAAGCAATATGAAAACGAAGCAAACAATAAATAACCGGCAGAAAAGTGATTCTAAAGTTATGTTAAGTAAATAGAGTAACTCCTATTATTGACTGACATGATAGAGAAAGTACAGAAAAGAGCCTCTTGATTCGTGAATGCTTGTCACAGTCCTTACGAAAGCGTCGCAGAATTTTTACTTAGATTGAACTAGAATTTTCTGGCTGACAGACGGTGGCAGTTTCGTTTAAATTTATAAACGAATATTCGAATATCTTTCTATCATTTACGAGTGTGCTGTAATTATTTATCCACGAACCTGCTTAGGTCGCAATGTCAGGTGAGAAAAGGTTAGAAAAATAAGATTCCGTTCTGATGCTTATTTGTATTAGTTTCCTTGTGCTCTTCGGGATTGGAATGTACGGGGTTATTGTGGGTGGCAGATTGTACTATGCACCACACCTATTTTTGAATTGCAGAATATGGATGTAGTGCAGTTTCTACATTCTCAGGTGGAGCATATAACATTTTAATAAAACTACCAACATACTACCAAATATATTATCAATGGTGAAGCTGGCAAACTCCCACATTAGATTTCTTTATGTGGGCTATTAGTAGAAAGCAGCCAAAAATATTTTTTGTTTGACATATGAAGTCGCTACTTGCTAGTGAATGGGTGTATACGATGAAGGTTACAGTTTCCAGAGACGTTAATGCAGTCAAATCAGCTGGCAGCATCGCTGATGCGTGGATACTAGACTGGTACTCACCTGCAACAAAAAGAAAAACAAATATGTTACTCACATATATCGATTCACACGAAATAGTAATGACAGATACAAGAAGTATTCATGAACTTGATACAACTCTGCAACAAGTCACACATCAAAACACTGCCCAAACACACCAGACACAACAAACTTAAAAAAAAATCATTATTTCATTATTAGTATCTAAAACAAGATCTTAAGATGTTCTCAAATAAATATATTTCCATCAAAACATAACACTGTAATTAGACAATATGGCTGTGAATGGAACAGTAAATTTTTTGTACCAAAAACTACTAGAAATAATGTTTCTTGTTTCCTGAGCTAGAAGTCATCAGTAATAATTTATATCATATCTAGTCACCTTTCGATTTCTAACATCTATGGTAAATCTGTTTCAATGGTTATATTTACAAAAGCTGAAGGTTGAACACGAATGTTTGTTGTTTTAATCACTCTACGATTTATCAAGAAAAAAGCAAGTGACTTGGAGATAAATTAGAAAATTCTGTAAATCTATATTGTTTTCTGTAAATAATTTTTGCCAATATTTGTTTTAGGATAAGGCTAAATCTAAATGTTTCCTACTAATGGCTAGTAGTACAAACAATTCTAATAGTCTGCCACACTATTAGCTTCTCACTAAAACATCACAAGATTTGGTTGGGAACCGTTGTGCTATCCAGCATATTAAAGAATACCCGCAAAACGAACCACGAAAACAAATATTATATTCGGCGAAACTCCTTATTGTTTTCACCTACCGTCTTATTGCAGGGTGGGCATCTTTCAGGATGCGACGTGTTTTGTTTGGCCGACTTGCCGCCGAGTCTGACGTCCGCGGGGAGGAAAGTTGTGCTGCCGTCTATCTGCGAAACTTGTAACTATATTCTGTGTGCGCTAAGTGTATTTTCGTTTGTGTAATGTGTAGTTCATGAGGCGAAGATTGGGGAGCCTCCCAGCTTTCGTCTTTGTGACAGCGGAAAACTGCCTAAAAATCGTAATCACGACGGACGGTATGCGGGGACCAGGACTCGATCCACATTGGCAGGTGAAACTATTTCCGCGAATACAGCAGTAAAATCGCGAAACACGAAGACGTGTGGCGGCTAACTTGGGATGTAGGTCTCGGATTGTTTACTCCATTCCGATTCACGAACTTTGAAGCTGGCGAGCAGACACTAGGAAGTAAAACAGCCACTTACAAGAACCAGTGTGTTGTCGAAGAAGAAGGGAAACAGCCAGACACTTAATAACTGTCGGCGAGGCGAGCCGCACTCGTGTTGCTCTGTTTGGATTAGGGGAATAAACCGTGAAGCCGGGAAGGCCCCGGGCTTACAGGCCGCATCGTTAGGAAAAAGAATGTAGCAGCACTGAGAAAGTGGCCAGACGTTGAGTAATTGTTAAGGGAAGCACAGCTCAAACGGAGTAGAAGGAACCAACTCGCTCCGGGCGGGAGAAAAATGAGGCGGCAGACTTGTGCTTGGCACGTGCACCGGTGGCGAGGGCGTCGACGGCAGCGTCGTTGCTGCCTCGTACGAGAAACGATTGCATCACAGCTTGGGAATTACAGGGTCTAGCGAAGCGCCATGGGCTCGCGATACCTGGGCAACCGGTTCGAATCCGGCCTCGGGCAGAGGAGTTTTAATTATTAATATTATTATTTTACGTTTCATAGACTACTGCTAAGGCGATACCTCTGCTACGTGGAAAAGGTCCTGGTTATTGTTATCGTCATTATTATTAACTGTAACTGAGCTTGTGCCACTGTGGCAATCCCCCTGCACACGATTCATATTTTTGCCTTAAAATCATTCAGGCTATATAGATTTTTATCTCTGTGGTAATTTGTTTCAATCCCTCAATTCTCTTGTGCCTGAAATCAGTTGCTTGTTTATAATCATGGTCCTCTCTACCTTCCCACATGCTGCTTTTAAATCTTAATATCTATAACCGTAATGATGAGATAATAGTAGTAGTTAAAATAGCCTAAGATCCGGCCACATGATTTTGTACGTCCATCTGTTATTTGATTGAAATCAATTTTTATCGATAGTTATTAGTAGCAGAATACGATTCTGCAGGGTTGCCTATCAAAATATGGCCGCAATTATTTTTAACTAAATTTTCAAAAAAAAATATATATCAAAATATTTCGTTCACTTGATTTTTAAATAAATTATAGTTCATTTCAAATAGAGACACGTAAAGAACATAAAAAGTTTGGGTTGCCATGTAAAAGTGGCCGCAAGTACGGGTTGTCAGCTGTTAAAGAGGTAAGAGCGAGAAAGAGTTTAAGCGCACCACAATTTCTTTTTCAGGCTGTGTGGTGCGCTAACTTCAAGAGGTGGAAACCCCTATTTGTGGTAACTTTTACAAAGACAACCAAAACTTTTTATGTTCTTTACATGTCTTCTTTTGAAATGAATTATAATTTATTTAAAAACAAGTGAACTAAATCTTTTATTATTTTTAAAAAAATTTAATCATTAATTTTGATAGGCAATCCGGCAGAATAGTATTTTTCTGCTAATAATTATACATCAAAATTGCATTTCAATCAAATAACAGATGAACGCTCTTGGCCTAAAACTATTGTATGTTACAAACAAATTTAAATTATTAAAATTTACAACTGCACTTTGTAAAATTAATATCGCATGAGGTTAATTGCTTTGTTTCAGGTGTATCTTTGAATTTGGTTAAAGAAACTTCAAATGTTCTATGACTAAGTATATAAGATAATATTTATACCGAGAAGCCATTGTAAGAAAATAAAGTTCCTTACATACTTCTGTGAACGTATTTCTTGATTTTACGCTACACAGCTTCTTAATAGGACTTCTCGGTAGTATGAAAAGTTTTTTAATTTTGCGAAATATCCAAAACTGATGAATTTAGTTTGCTCCTCAAAAGACTTAAGAGTAATACAGAAACTTCCTGAGATAATTACAAATCTCATCATTGGCGTGCCATAAAGTAGAGAAACTTTAGAATACTCATATCGAAAAAGCGGAAAGTGATTGTATGCGAAAAACTGTCTCATATTAGAAGAACTTGTGAACTATGAGTTGCAAGCAATATTACAAATGCTGAATTGGCGAAAGATTTATTTTTCATCGTTTCTAGCTGCGTAATTTTTATAATAGCGTCGTCAGAGTTAATGATCCTGCCATTTTTTTTTTTTTTTAATGCTCAATACATTTCCTTGGATTTCCCATCGAGATGGAAACATTGGTTAGTTGTTAAGACTTTAATTACTGATTGTCACAGTAGATTGGAACTCTGAAAGAAATCCCTCGTCATTCTCAGTTGCAACGTGACTGCCATGAGAAGCTGTAGAATCTAATAACTTGGAAGTGCGGCGGAGACATGCAAGAAGCGCTCTACTAAGTTCATACCAGCGGAAAGGGAAGAAGGAAATTCATAAGGAGGACCCTCGTGACGCAATATAACTGTAAACCTGACACCTCTGACGCTGCCAAGTGGGAAATGAAACTCGCACGGCTGCCAGCCCTACCACAGTTCACTCGTCACGTGCAAAACACCAATTCATGTCGCTCTCACCGATAAGGGAACCTAGGAAACTTCACTCTAATATTCCGTTCTTGATTCCATTTAGTGTTCAAACTAAATGTGATTTTAAGACGTGAGGACTCTATTTATTAACAACGGTATTAGAGGTTTTGATTTTTAACAAATTAGTTGTGATAATAGATACAAAATTATAGGTATACCCACAAATTCGTCCATGTCGACTTTAATTCACTGGTGAACTATTATATAGATGCTATGCTCTGCTCGGCTCAAGGTTATGTTCCTGGAGCCACTACACACCTCCCTTCCTACCTCAACTAGCTGACCGCTGTGTCCATGTAGGGGTAAGGGCAGCGGAGTGGGGGTAGAGCCGACTGATTTGCTAACAATACGGGTTATAGCTAGGAAGGTACCACGGAATAGCAGACAATTAACGCTTTTTCTTTCCTCCGCATCTTTGTTTCTACCTCTGCTTGAACGTTGTGGCGGTTGGTGACCCACAGATACAATTCAATATTGTTCACAAAGCTACGCTGCAAATAGTATTTGAAGTGGTACTGCCTGGAGAGTGTACGATCAAACTGACTCACGAGAAGCAGCAAACGGAGAGATTAATACCCACGGCATGGTATTTCTACCTCTGTGCCTTGTTAATGATGATTACAGTGGAAACGTGTCACTATGTACACACGAACTATCAAATTAAATTTTTAATTTCACCGTAAAGTCAACATAACATACAGTCATCTTGTATAAAAGCCTAATGTTGACATCTATTGGCAAGTAAGACAACTGAATCTATGTATATAGGAGTAAGAGAGCTAGAAGAACTTGATTGATCGTTTCAGCTTTCTTTGGCAATTAACTGGTGTGTTTCCCCTTACGTTACCAAATGATCGAAATATTCCTACGTGTTATTGTTTTGTGTATACAACTGTGATTAGTGTATTTTCTTTGTATGTGTTAACTGAGTTGTGAATGAATGAAATATATAGGAACAGAATGAATGAAACGGGAGCCACCCCATTCAGGGCTACGCTTCCGAAAGCCTTAATGCCCCAACCGACTGACCAATCACCATCAAGTATAGTATATCCCCACTCCATACACACTGGAGAGAGTTTTGGGATCTAACTCAGGATATTTGTGCACAATCTGGTGATTAAGAATAGTTCACCCTGGCGGCTAATACCTGATAAAGATTTCCTCCGTCACGAAGACTTAAACCAGCTAAGTCTGTGTCAGGAGCAGCTACCAACTGAGCAACCGGGGAGGACTATATGCACATATAGAGTGTTAAAAATAATAGTCCTTCTATATGTTTTGCTTGGATTTTATGAGAGTGGTGGCACAATTAATTAAACGACATACATAAGGAATTTTTGACGATTTCTTGGGGAACAATAAAAAGCTATCCTATATGTTACATAATGACATCTCCCATCAACATAATAAGTTTCGTTGAAATTAGTTCTTTAGTTTTTACGTGATGATTGCAAAGACGTTTAGCGGGTACAAGATTTAATTCTATTCCTCTGTGAACCGAAGCGTGTGGGCTTAATTCAAACCGTTCAAACGAATGTATGAAGTGAGAGCAGACATCAATGTTGGTGACGATTAGTTCATACGATATTGACGTTAAGCTTCCTTTCGTGGTTTTGGCAGAGTAGGCCTCAATAGCTCGATACTAGGTTCCGTCCTCTTCCGTTTTCATCTTTCAACTCAAAACACAAACAAAATATAATAATTACACACGCGTGTGCACGCACAATAAGACCCCAGCAGAATTTCTCTTACAAGTGGCTCCGATGCCTTTTTGAATGAAGAGCAGGTGCCTGTTCCCTATGAAAACTGAATAAATAGGAGAGATAGAGGAAAAATAAAGCAAAATCGTGAGGGCAATCTGGAGACCATTGAAATTCTTTCAATTTCTTGCTCTTTGTTTAGATATTTATTCCTGCGTTGCGTAAACCCTTCTTCTTCAGTTTTTAGACACGATCGGAAAGAGAAAAGTCAGTTTCTTTGTCACATAATAAAATGGATAACAGCAAACTTACAAAAAGAATGTTTAACTATATTCATAAAGAGTAAGAATGTCCACCTGTGGATCCAAGGAGGAAAGATATGATAAGATCGGAATAACAGAAATATAATACAAGGTAGAGCAACTTTCAGAAGACTGATGCAAAAATTCCATCAGTTTCTAGGAGAAAAGGAAATGACCCAAGAAAGGAGGAAACCGCAAAGGATAAAGAATTATTGGAAGTCAACGAAAGAAGCATCCAGATGAATACACAGGATTAAATTTTTCGTGTTCCTTAGATGGCAAAAATCTAAGAGAAGAGAAACTTGTTCAAGAATGAGATTATAATTTTTCATAGTATTATTCACTCAGTAGTGAGCTGTTACCAAATTCCATGAATTCGGCTACAATGGTGTCACAACTGAAGTAAATTTTCTATGTTCACTGAATGAGTAATAGCGTTAAATTACAGCGTTTCTTTTTGTCAAGTCACCCGATACCGCATTTCACGGCGTTATTACAAACGGAATGGAGGCTTGATCACAGTTATAAGGGTCCACAGAACAGCACGCGCTCCGTCTGGGAAGACACACAGCTAGGACCGGGGAAAATAACGCTTAATGTATCACCGTTTAGCGTTTATAAGACGTACCGGTGGAGATACAAGGCCGCACGTGACAGGGGGAAACTCTGGGCACAGCATGTTGGCTACGCCGTAAATCAAAGGTTTCGTAAGTGCGTATTTGGATCCTTCCCGGCAGAACAAAACCAGTCGGACGAGGCCGTCAGCCCCGGGCTGTGCAGACGCAACAGGCGTGTGCCAGAGATCCCTACAGACAGCCGGCTATGCTTCTCCTCTCAAAACTAAACAAATAGTCACACGGGTAAAGTTTCCAACTTCCATAGAAGAATTCGCGAGACCTATGTACGAATGTGACTGAAATGAATACGTCCATGGGTTCTGCTCGGAAATCGTCTGACAAAACCGACCGTTATATAAGTGTGGAAGGATTTTAAAGACTATGGCTCAGAAATTTGCAACGATAACTCCAAGAATAATATGCATTTGGATAGTTTACATTACGACGTATCCGACACCATGCAACAGCACCCCAACCCATTCTTAGCCTCACCACTTCCGTGGAGGGCAAAGTTTGACAAACAACGATTACATGTGCAAAGTAGACTTCAGATTTTCACTGTGCACAGATATATAACTCAACCTTGGGTGTAGTCTGTTCAGTTAACAGAGGCGGCTCAAGGTCAGTCTATCCCCACTCTGATGCCCTTCCCCCTCCACGCGCAGGCTAAATTTTCTATTCCTATACCTCGATACAGCGGTCATCTGGGTGAGGTAGGGAGGGATAGGGTGGTGCGGTGACTGGGGAGTGACGTCAGGGGAGCATGACCTTGAGCCGCCAGTTCAGAATGAACAAGGTATGAATGAATGTCTACCTATTACCTAGTTCCAGTCTGAAGTTATATCGAGTGGAGCCCCGTTGGAGCAGTCGTTGCAGGCACCGTGATGGTATGCAGCGCTTGAATCGCGGTTGGCCGTTTCGACTCCTGGTACTGGAAGAAATATTAAGCATCAGGACATGCCTGGCAGGATAGGAGTTACGCAATTCCTGATCGTCAGATTTTGCATTAAAGTCCTGGGTTAAATCCCGAACTTCTTCGCAGTCGATATGGAGTGAGGGCATACGATACGGTCAGACGGAAACGTTAAGATTGGGAGCCACCTTGGCGGTCTTTCGGAAGAATAGGCGTGAATAAGACGCCACCATGCTTCACCCTCCTCCGTGCTTTCACAAAGCAAATAACACGCTACACTTAACATACACTCATCACTTTCATCCACATAAAAAAAACACGTTTCTAAATACCCTCCCATCAATGGGGAAGTCAAGGAAAACCCACTCCAGTTAAAATTTCTAAAGAAATCTGCTATGGATGAGAAATTCTCTTGGGTGCAGCCATTAAGTATGAATCACTGGTAAAGGACAATGTTTCAGTTGGAAATATAAATGAAAATTTTCTGACAGTTTCAGCATGTGGTAAAATCCATCACTTGATAGACCAACACAAGTTGGAACAAGATTTATACCTTATACTCCGAAAGAAAGAACGCATGCCAACAATAGGTGCCTCATTGTCCGAAGATTCTTGTGCCCAAATACGACACTCTGACAGGACTTATCGGTGCTATGACCGGCTGGGATTGTGTGAAAAACCATCCTTGCACCTACCTCTAAAGGTGGATTTAACGCAGAAGAAACATCATACGCGGAAAGCTTCATGAGTCCCTTTATCACGCTATATATATATATATATATATATTCTATCTCAGATGAATAATAAAATTGTTGGCTTTGAAAAGTGTTCAAAATCTTCGAAGACAAATACCAGTTACGAAGAGATAACACACTTGACTAAAGAACCTCTCCCATGATTCATGTTTTAGTGCCGCAAAGAATTTAGCACAAAATTGAGAATATTAGACTTTATCGATATGCAGAAGGTCCTACTCGGCAATTACTAATATTACGGAAATTAAGAATCTTTCGCATCAAACGTTCATTTCGACTACGATCTGTTTCTATGAAACAATAAAAAATATTAAATTTGTGTTGCAGTTAAGCTGCATTAGTAGGCGTCCATTTATTACGTGAGGTCAGAATAGTGGGAGGGGGGGGGGGTCCGCCAAAATCTCACCCAGGAGGAGTGGAGGTCCAAATTTTAGAAAAAAACACCTCACATAATTAATGGAGGACCACCTACTCTGAATAAGTCTACCGACTCAAAGATCCAGGGCTTTTAATATTACATTACGATAGTTGATATATTCGTGAACTTACTTTCAGTTTCGTTTTGAAGAAGGCTTAAGAACAATGCTTTGTTGCTTACAGTTGTTAAACAGAGACATTTTGTTCCGTTGTTAAGACTAGAAATAAGTTAATAACGAGTCTCATTTGTAGTGACAAAGGTATGATGCAGAAATTGTAAAAATTAGGAATAACTTGTGTCGAAAAGGTTAAGTGATATGTAAGCCTCCGCTACTGTTAAGTGCCTCAGGCACACAGGCGCGCCGTACAGAAAGTTTGGCGCGAAGTTTCTCATACACTCCAGGCCCAACTCAGCTGGAAACTGGATCGAGCAGGGCAGCAAGAAACGCAATAATATTGGCCTCCACCCCGGAGCTCAGCTAAGTTACGGAACACGAAACGCAACGTTCCCAAAATACGACGCAATAAATGTTTTACAAAGTCGACGCCCATTAAAATGTAGAGTGGAGCTTGGAGCAGCGCAGAACTGTGGCTCACTCGCCGACACGCACGCAAGAGACAGCTTCTCACGGGACGACAAAAAACCAGCGCACGCCGATACCGGTACCTGCTCCAGTGCCTATTCAAAACAAACCATCACAAGGCCGAAATAAATAATAAAATAACACTGTAACACGAAAAAAGTCTGTACATTTAAAATATTTGAGAAAAAAAAGTAGTTTAGTGTTCTACAGAAAAATAATCGAATGGTATTTTAATAAAAATAATAATAATGTGTATCTGGAAAGAAAGAAAATTGAAGTATTTGAAATGTGGTGCTACAGAAGAATGTTTAAAATTAAATGGACAGACACAGTAAGAAATGAACGAGTTCTGGAAATGATGGATGAGTAAAGAAATTCGTGGAAGAAGCTTACGGAAGGAAGAGTCAGGCTGGTTGGTCATATTTTTCTGGTGGAGGGAACAGTCGAAGTTAAGAACTGTAGAAGAAGACAGAGATTATAATATATGAAGCAGATAATTGAGGATGTGGGTTGTAAGGGGTATGTAGAGATGAAGAGGTTAGCGCAAGACAGGAAGGGATGGAGGATTGCATCAAATCAGTCGAGACCTAAAGAAAAAAAAAAAAAAAAATCCGTTTGGATGAACGGTATTCACAGAAAAATCGGTCTTCGTATTTTGATATGGTTTTCAGTATTGTAAGGCCCCTGGTGCTGAAAGTGAAAAAGGGCACATTTCATTTTGATGTGAGCCGAGAAAATTAAAATAAATTTGTCCAGAAATTAGTATAAGTTTTCCAATTAAAGCTGTTCACACGAAAACGACTGGACGGATTTTTATTAGGTTTCTAAAAATGTATGGCAGATGATCCATGGGATATAATGGGGTATGTTTCATTTTGATGTGAGATCGTACAGCTAAGATATTTAAGATAATCAGAATCTTGATTCAGAATTTTCGAAGTTAACTCATGCGTATGCCGAGATAAAAGATCATGACAAATATCAATCTGTGTAAGTGAAAATACCGTCTATTAACAACCTTTATTTTAATCCTATGCGCTCAGACGCGTTTCGACCTTGTGGACTGGGGCATCATCAGTGACTGTAAATGTACATACATTGAGTTCTTCAGAAATTTGTATAAATGAATAAAAATTAACAAAGTACCCTCTACTTACGATTTTTGATACAAACAATCGCATGTTGGTCAGTAACAGCTCTAGTTGCACTTTTTCGCAGAACACAACACCTTGCTGCTGTTCTACATTGCTACTTTTTTAATGTCACTATTTCACCGTTTTTACGACAAAAAAGGAGCGATGGAGAACATCAGCAAGGTGTTGTGTTCTGAGAAAAAGTGCAACTAGAGTCATTTCCTGACCAACATGTGATCGTAAGTAGAGTGTATTTTGTTAATATTTATTCATGTATACAAATTTCTGAACAACACAGTGTGTGCACTTTTACAGTCACTGATGATGCTCCAGTCCACAAGGCCGAAACGTGTCTGAGCGTACAGGAATAAAATAACAGTTGTTAAGAGACGGTATTTTCATTTACACATCTTTAAAAAACAACTACGGAAGAATGGGCACTAACCAACTGAATATCTATCTCACTCGTTGTTTGCCACTGAATTTTTGATGAGCCGAAAATCGTAATAGGAAATAAACACATAGAGAAGTGATATAGGGCACTTAAAAGCAATATACTAGGTAGAATAATGGACTCGGCTCTAATGTGAGTGATTGAAAATGCTGAGAAATATAATTCAAGTGTATTCCATTTTCACAATTAATTTGCGGGTATCCCGAATCCTCTAGAATGCTTACGTCTTGCAATTGGTTACTGTGAAGAATGGTTAGTGTTTATTTCGACTGTAGAAGACTAAGAAGTTTGTTGCGTATATTTTAATTTGGGGGAGGGGGGGACAAACAATAGAAAGGACTTCCTTCACGATCTTTCGAAGCATCCATTTCCCTACAGTGATCTCGGAAAGCAAAGGAAATCTGAAGCCAGGATAGTCAGACCTGGGCTCGACCCTCCGTCCTACCGAATCCCCGGCCCGAGATCTAGTAGCCTCCCCAACCGTCTCGGTTAGACTAGGAGAAAGACGCCCACAAATTAAGCTTCTGTTCTTTCTCTCTCACAACGACCGAGAACTTGACATAAAACCTCAAATTGGAGTATTGTTGAAGACATGAGATGTAAATACCTTGGCATAACATTTGACAACAAACTCAACTTGGCAGGACACTTTGGACGTGTGGTAAGAAAAAGTTTCAAAATACTTCACTTGTCTGAGAGAGTGATGAAGGGATATACCAGAGAAGTAAGGGAATTGGGTTAGAATCCTTTGGTCAGACCATTGACTGAGTATGGTAGTGTAGGATGGGAACCACGTTTTGGGTTTCAAATACTGAAGTTGGAGGGGGTTCAAAGAAGAGCTGCTAGATTTGTCTCTGTAAATTGCCGTAGAACACAATCAGTAACTGATATGATAAAGGAACTGAAATGGGATTCTTTGGAAGATAGGAAGAGGGCGTAGACAGTCATGGTAGTGTACGAGTCGTATATTGGTGATAAGGCGTGGAAAGATGGTGAAAGAATTAGGAGAGCTGAGTGGAAGGGAAAAGATGACCATGACCACAAACTGGCACTCGATTTCAGGCATAAGGGAGTGGGAAGACTTCCGTTCGGAGTTAAGGAGATGAATGATTGGAATAATTTGCGGAGAAATAATAAATAATTTACACAAAACGCTAGAATAATTTAAAGTTGAAAATGTACAGAAGAAAAGGATCTGCGAAAAAAAAGAGAAAAATGGTCGTGTAGGGAAATAGCTTTCGGAAGGAATCGCTCCATTGCAATTAACTTAAACAAAATTGTTTCTACTTCGCGATTCTGCGACTAGCACTTGTCAGTAATTTCGTGTTTTGTGAGTAGAGATGACTAGGAGACAGAGAAAGTGATGTCGACTGCACAGCACAACAAAGTAATTGCCGGCAACACAAAGAGAACGACTGCCTCCAAACCGTTTAACGTGAAATTTCCGAAAGCAAATTACACACGCGTGGTAATGGCGTGCTGTAAACTTTTTCCACCTTCTCTCTGTGGATTATAAAACATTTTACGGTGACCTCGCAACAAAAAAACCGGAGGCGGCCGAGTTTTTTGCAGCTCGGTGTCCTCAAATGACAAGCTTTAACGACGACTGGAGTCATTACGACCGCTCTGTCGTCTCACAAAAAGAAGCAGGTAGAGACACCATCCACAGACCGCACTAAACGAGACAATACGCGCTTCCGCCGTGTCCAATCGTAAACCACGGACACCGGCGGGAAAAAAGGAGGAAGGGCTCGTGTAAAACAGGGAAACGGTAACGGGACGCACAAGAAACCCCTGTTCCGACGTCACATTGTTTATGCTGGAACACCCCGCCGCGCGTCGTTCACTGTGACAGGTGCGTCTGTCTTTTTCTCAAACTTATTGTTTTAACTTCCCTGTAAAATATACCGACTTCCTAAACATTCTCGCAGTAGAACTGTAAAGTGAAATGATATCTACTCGCAGATTTTAATCCTTTCTAAAAGACCATTCATTTTTACCTATCTTCTTCACCTGTAAACCGAGTCTATATTAATTACTTAAATACCAAAACCAGGGTAGGGATGGCGATTATTTCAGAAAAAGATCGATTCTTAAATCCATTCGAATCGAAATCTGATACATCGATTCACAAATAAATCGAGGTCTAAAAGATCGATTTTCTAAAAATCGATCTTTTTTAGATTTGCTTTTCGAGTTCGTATTTTCAGTATAAATCCAATCATAGAAAACTAAAAGGACACCATAATAATCGATCTTTCTTCATTTTTAAACTAATTAAAAAATTTACAACTAAATCATTAAACCAACATTAACAGATATCTATGAAAAAGAAAATCGTAATAAAAATAATACATTTTGATAGTAAACTTTCTTATGTCTTATAATAAAAATAATAGCTTTAGGTGTATAGCTTATGACTAGTGCATTTACAAAGGCTTTTTTGTTTCATGAATATTTTACAATTTTTTAACAGCACAATAATTTAATACTTTGCAATAGAGAAGAACACTTTCTATATAATATTTGTCTTACAGGAACACACATATCGTTCTATATGTATTTGTATTGCCTTCAATTTTATATGTTTATATACTTGTGTAAGAGTCTGTAATTAATTTTAATGTGGACTCTTTTCGAAGTTTGATCTTTGTGCTTAACGGTCTTTGATGAAGCTTTGAGAAAAGCGCGGTCACCATTTCTATCAAGAGTAGCAGTGACTGAAAATTTCTGGTGTGGATGAAAAGTAAGTTACGGGAAAAATGATTGATAAAATAGAGATGAATTTGGATTACAAGTCATCGAAGATGTCATCTAGAGGTGATGGTTGTCGAGGAAGAGGTGGCGATTCTCGTTTTTCAAGGATGAAATATCGATTCACTGAATCGATTCAGTACTATAAATCGATTTAAAAAAATCAATTTTTTTGGTCCAAAAATCGATTCTTCGATTCATCGATCTCAGATCAAATCCCTATACCAGGGTTAGTTGAAAGGATTTTGGCCTGGTACCACTGCGCGTACGTGGTACCTTTCTGGCAGTATGTCAATGCAAATCACTTTTTTTCTACCGAGCGAGCTGAGTGAGTGGTAACTAGGACCTGGCATTCAAGAGACGCGGGTTCAAATCCCTGTTCAGCCATTTCCTAAATCAATCCGAGAGAATGCAGGGATGGTTCCTTCAGAAGGCCGTAGCCGTCTTCCATCTCCGGTCTTCCCCGGCCCAGTGACCACGAAGTCGACGAATAGTAAATCCTGAAAAAAAAAGAGCTCCTCCGAGGTGAGAAAAGATGTGAATTCGTTTGTTTACAGATGCTTAGTCGGCAGATGCTTAGTCTCCTGTCATTGGCTGGAAGACTTATTACTGCATTAACTTCTCCCATTAGTCATGTTGTTGACACAGCTGATAAAACAGCTGTTGCAGGTACTTCCAATATTGTTCGATCTGTAAATGCTTTTTGGAGTGTTATGAAGATACATTCTATAAACTTAGTGGTCATTTAAATGCGTCCTCACTAACAGGAGAGAAATATAGTTCTAGTTTTTTTTCCAAAATGTACCTGTGCTGTTACGATAAGGGTTTCCAACGTGGGGGGGAGAGTTCCTCCTCCCCTCCCACCTCCTCAGGGGGGCGCAAAGACATGTAAGGGGGATCGCGGGATGCGAGGTAGCTTTGCCGCCCGTGTAGACGATATACCATCACAAGTACAATGTCTCCTCCACCGCCTCTTAGAGATCAAAACCTTTATTCTAACATCACGTACTTCTTGAGTTTCCTCTGAGATGTCATAGTTAGTACTGAAAAATAGCCACTTATTTTATAAATAATAAAATTATGGTGGAGGAGAGGGCGTTGGAAAAAAAAAATTGTTGGAAGGTGTGCGTGGTACGCAATACTTTGGGAACCCGTAAGTTAAGGCCACATTTATGACACCGAGCCAAGCGGAAGGGGAAAAAGTTCGCAGACGGATAGTATTCCCAGTCGAACCGTACACTTTTTGGTTTTTCGCAATTTCCAGGAATTATTGATCGCTCCGTTGTATTGGCCACGGCTGATTTCCTTGACGTCTTTTGAATACATTCTTCATTGTCTCTAGTGACGTCACTGTTGACGAGCTGCAAACCCACAAACTTTTTTTAATGATTAAAATTAAATATAACTATTGATATTTCGTACTACTATTCCAGTTACGCATCTCTGTATAATTAAATCTTTAAGGAATAAATTCAGTTAATTTTGCTGTTAACTGATTTTCAGATCAAATTTCACATAAATTAAGCAACAGTTTCCGAAGTTCGGTATCTGTGGCAGCAGTTTCCTTAATGAAACACTTGCATCCATTTGCAAGGTTATCTCTAATAAACCTTTGGATTAAACGGCTAGACGTGAAATTTTACCACGTATACAAAAATATACTGTGCCATTTGTGTAAGCTGGATTAGGAAGGATGTAGTTTGGATCCTGGTCAAGTCACCTATATTTCGGTTCCATCTACATTTCGTGCATACAGGTTTTGATTTTCCATGGTTTCCAGAAAATTGGCCTTTTTTTCGTGTGGTTGCCTGAAATACACCGTATATCCCGAGACCAACTAGTGATAAACGGTTTTGTTTTAACTCGCCTACAGCCTCTGTCATTGTCACGAATCTTATACTATCCCAAGAGGATAACGGAGTGACGTCATCTGTTTAAGAACAGTGTAAGCAGTGATCTACGTAATGATGGCAATTTGTGTAAATTTTGTAGCTTCCAAGTAAATTCCACCGGTTGGTTCCTTCTAAAACCATGGCGTAATTCCTTCTCGTTCGTTGTCACCAATCCTTTCCCGACCACGATGTCAACAAACCATGAAGATCTAATAATCATAATAGAAATTATTACTAGAAACATGAAGTAACTGCTAATAAAGGAGTTAGTTGGTTATATTTTTTCATCTCATAAGCATCATATTTTCAAAGATACAAATGACGATAACAATATAAAGCTGGAACTTGCTTCTGCAAACAAACAAACAAAAACAAAAAAATCTGCTCCAAATTAGTTAAAAGTTAATATTTTTACATGCTAAACAGTTTTTTAATTTTAATGATAAATTCTGAATACTTTTTAACAATGCTTCTGTTTACAGGAGTAGTTTGTAATCGAAACACGTGCAAAAGAATAGTTCTCTTTGGCCACCACTTAACAAGCTACAGATAGTCGCACGGCATTGGTAACACTTAGACTGGCGGTATGATAACTGCTGGTGAGAAGAACCGGTCGTGTGGTGATTTTAATTTTCACCGGATCATCGTTCCTGGTCTGTGGAGCCCTGATTGAGCCGTAGCATAATTAAACGTTTCTTCCACGTGCAGCTGACATCGCTGCGTGACAAACCAGACGGAGCACAGCTTTTTAACGGGCCTGTACAGCTCATTATTTCTGATGATAACCAAAGTCCACTTCAGGAGAAAAGGAGGAAATAATAATTACAAAGAAAAGCCACATTTATAAAGGATGGAGAAGGCTCCAGAGACTTGGAGAGGTAGTGGGGGAGGGGGGAGGGGGGACAGATCGGGGAGCGTGGGCGAGAGAGAAAGAAGGTAGAAAGGCACAGGTGCGCCTGAGAATGCATCATAATTGGACACTCGGTATCGCTTGGTTGGTTTTGTTAAGTATATTGCCAATCACCTACAACACACGAAGTTTACATACTAACAAGATAAATATTATGACTAAACCAAACTCATCTCTCCGAATAACTATGATATTTTAAACGGAACATATTGATTTTTTTTTCAGCTGGTATATTGTAAGAAGTAAAGTGATATCTTAAAACAATTGACTTAAATCTCTTTGATTCATTTTTCGATTAACATCCTCAAAAACTTGAATTTATAATTAAGTTTTAATTATTGCCGATTGGTAATCGAGTTTTCCTTCAGAAACTTTATCAAAATAAACTGAGACCCTGATCTGACGTAGATGAAGTTTTCTTACGACAACCTGTTTTGTTTCTCGAAGCGACAGATGTGAATAATTGCGTGGTGTATGAAACAAGAGAACCCCAATGTTTTAATTATTAAAATGATGTCATCCAATTATGCAAATATCATTTGATCAGCATAACATCTGATTTTTATGCACATAATGACATAAATAACAGCTACTTACTGTACTTTGCCTCGCTTCAAGAGTCTGTGAAAGCCAGGAAGCTGGAGACGGGCAATATTTCATAGCTCATGATCAACTACAGGGTATTAAAACAAGATGACTCAAGCAGCTGCGGATTTTAGCTTCATACATTTAATGATAAACCGCAATATAGCAAATTACATGCTCGTATTTCAGTTACTTCATACTGATAATTAAACGTTAAAAATTATCCTCCATTGTACATTTCGGTAAACACAGTTATTGATTAAAGCAAACCATTCGTAATCAAAGAACCTTATTCTTAGGATGAAAAATTTATGTTCGTCGTTTCGTGAAACGACGCAGATAAAACTATTTAAAAAAGCGATGCGTATAGTCTAACTCCAAAAAGTGACGAGATACATGCCAGCATCACGAGCTGGTGTTATTAAATGGGTGCCCCGTCCCTGTTAGGTTGAAGCGAAGAATTACATTGCGCATAACAATATACTACTGTGCTACAATTTATTGTAGGTTTTCGTGATCATAGATCCCGTCAAAAAATCACGTCATTTTAGGGGAGGAGAGGTCCTACCAGATATCACTAGAAAGGGGCGGGGTGGAATCCGGAATCTCAGAAAAACACCTAACGGACATTCCCTAAGCTGTAAGATGATCTACTCAAATGGTCTGATTCTGGATGGGCAAACACTAAATCTCCCCTCGGGAGTGAAAAAATCATCAACAAAAAAATCATGATATTATGTCCCAAACAGAAAAGTTTTTCTCTTTAACAAAGCATGATAGTATTAAAACAATCAACGTTAATCTTTCTTGAAAAAATTAACGTTACGCGAAAAGAGTACCGTTTGGTTAGCGCAGTGTTGACCTCTGGTGGGCTGGGCGTCTTCGCCTGGGCGTGCCGCCGACGTGCCCACCACGGCATTGTTCTCTCTGCACTCCCAGCTGGACATTGTTTTGATATGGTAATGAGCGGTTTCTCTTTTCGTGAGGAGCAAATCGCACGGCGGCGGCGAGAAGTATCGGAAGAGGCAGCGGACACATCCGCCGCGAAAAAAGGAACACTGCAGGGAGCGCTCGCCGCATGAAATATTCATCGGCGTTGTTTGTTCCAGTTGCAATTGTGTCGCCCGCTCCGCTTCGCCGGAGGCGGCGAGTCCTGAAGAGGAAGGGAGGATCCTGGGAAACTCAGGCGACCATCACAGCCACTCAGACGAGACGCTCCAAACTACAAAGGCCGTTACTTCTACTCCATCCTCCATAGCTTGTTTATGTCTTGGTGTTTATTTTGTAAGAACACAAGAACAGCACAACTTTCTGAGCAGGTACTGTGATATTTAAACAATTGGACAATGAAGTACAATCATAAAAACTGATAGGAAACAGATGAATGAGAGTGGGGATGACACGTGATTGCTGCTCCCAGAATGCTTTGCGCGCGCTTAGGCGCCATTGTCAGCCGTATCGTCTGTCTGTATGCTGAGCCATAGAACTTTATAACGTTTGAGAAAACTGATTCTCCCGCCAAATATGACATAGAACTTGTAATTCGATTCTTGAATGCAAGAAATTTGGCAGCAGTGGAAATTCACCGTCAGTGGTAATGTTATGAATGATAGTAAAGTTAAATGACGCGAATGATAATGTACTACATGATGAGCTACATCCGAATTCTCTGGATTTCTGAAGATTTGGTTTGTGATGTGGACAGTAAAATTTCGAGGTTACAGGCTTTGCGCTCAGTGATTTTCATCTGTTTCGATACTTAAAGAAGTTCGTTCCTTGGTGGTTAATGGTTGAAAGTCGACGAAGAAATGATAGCTGCAGTCATTAAAGTTTTTTCTCTAATATTATTCGATTTAACATTTGACACTATTCTTGTGCCTGAGAGTAAAACTATTAACAGTGATTTTATTCAAGTCTGTAATAAGGTTTACTCAAGAGTTTCCCCACTTTACTTACAAATTTACCCATAACTCAAGTATATAGCTCAGACTGAAAAATTTGATTTCTCAATCAGTCAAATGCAGTAGAAGTATATTCTTCGAATGGCTTAAAATCAATATTTCGTGTATTTTTGTGATTTCATGAGGTTTTTTTTTTAAGCTACTCTTTCTCTTACGTCATATTTATCTCAGAAGCATGTTCCCTTTCAGTTATGAACCTTACATTCTACTCTCCTACATTATTTTCAGTTCGCTGTAGGAGGTGCAGCTGACAGCTGATATAATTTGATTCATATGTGGCAGTCGTGTCGTTTACACCTGCACTAAAATGTGTATTTTTAAATTTTTGTTAACTGTATCTGGCAGTGTAATGTAGCTGAACTGAAGGTCAGCAAAATAAAAAAAGCTCGACGCCTCGCCATATATAAAGAAACCCACCACTGAACGTGATGGCAACTGTCAGATGAAATACCGCGTCGTCGGCTGTCGTGGTATTCTCCACGCTGACATTTCCAAGCACTCGTTGCTCTCACATTTCCAGAGATACCACTAGGGACAATATCGCTGGAAATGCACAAAGAAGAAACAGCTCTCGGTAAATTTTTCCATAGTCATCGTTCTATGTAACGTGAATGTCGGTTCTTGACACACATTATGTAATTTATAAATTAATCTTTATAAACAACAGCCACTTGTAAAGCTTTTCAGCAAAATAGAAATTTTTAACGCTTAGATCTCGTTAGCGTCATTAGAAGGATCAGAGGATTCAGGACAAGTAACAGGAAGGAATTCGGTCATGGTCGTTTGAAGGAACTGTCCCATTGTTCGCCTGTTCCTAGTGATTTCAGGGAACAAAATAAAATCGTAATCGGGACGGCTGGACAGGGATTTGAACCCATACCCTCCCCAATTGCATGCCTGGACGTTACTGCTCACCGCGGGCATCGCCGAAAAACAACCGTATGTACACGCATATTGCCATGGAATATGGTGAAATTTCAATAGGAATTTTAATGTGAATTAGTCAGGTTATAAAATACGGAGCTCGTTTGGTGCCAAACTGTTCGTCATGAGGAGTTTCAAGGTTCAGAAGTAACATGCTGTTGTTGGGATACAGCATTGGAAAAATATGCGAATGTGTAGAAATCATATATATTATTCCCAAAAGGTGTTTTTTTTAATGACAAGCCATCTTTCTTCCTTCTTACTTAATCAAAATCGACAAATGACGTCATTATAAGACTAAGTTATCCGCTTTGGTTACATCATTAACTAAGTAAGGAATTTTTCGACTTTCAACCCGTACATGAGAAAATTATTAGCACTGAAGGCCAAGAGTATGCGATAGTGAAGCTGCTAGGCTTAGCTGACCTCAATAAGGAGGGTCTCTATACCGCTAGATAGCAGAAACACATATCACAGAGAAATTGATAAACTGTCTGTGTTTTATTCAGCATAGACGTATTGATTTTTAATGTAAACATTTTGCAATGTAATTTAGATGAAATGATATAAATTTCATTTTGTTTCGTATTGTAAATTATCACGAGTTTGTGTCATACGAATGTTTAACTTGTCCATTACTACAAATGAGCCAGTTCTTCTTCCATCTTCACTGTTCATCCTACATAATACGCGATATTTTCACATGGGCCACATAGTCGGAATTTACAACCGTTTGCTAATTTGCATTAACATCGGAGCATCTTGCATACCCAAGACCTAATTTTAGCTTCAGACAAGGCAGTTAAGGCACTGAATTTCTTGATAGTAGAATATATCTTTGGCGTGTAAGGTAATTTTATTTTATTTCCTGTAAGGTAAGAACAACGTTACAAGAACAGCAGAAAAACTGAAGCAAATAATTTGTGTTTAGACGAGGGGTTTGACGATAGGAAGCCGTCCGTCAGCGTGGTGTTGGTAGGTGGTCTGCGGTGCGTTAACGAGCACCGTGCGGTCTGTCTTGTTAGGCTGGGTGCTGGACAGCAGGACCCGCCGATACATCACGCCAGTCGCCAATTAGACGCCCGGAGTCGTCTCCCGTTACAGCGGGGGTGGACTTCTTCCTACCCGGGGCAACACAGGACAGGGAGCTAACCCAGAGGAGAATGTTTGCGCATTTGTGATAGAACATCTCGTGCTCCTTACAAACTAGATCGTCCTAACGCATCTCACAGACTGAGCCATAAAATGGCGGTAACTGGAGTGGATGAAACAGTGATTTGCTGGGTAGAATAAATCTTAAAATGAAAAAAGCAAAGAGTTACGTTAGAAAATGCAGTATCAAAAGTAGTGGAAGTCAGGATGTGAGTGTCACAGGGTATACTGGGACCTTTGCTATTCGTTATTCTAATGGATGATTGTGTCGATGATTTAATGTCAGAAGTTGGGTTGTTTGTAATGATATAATGTTATGTAATAGGAACAAAACGGTAGAGGTATGTGTTCAGCTGTAGAGTGATCTGGACAAGATATCTAACTGGACAGGTCAACATGGGATGAAGATAAATCCAAAGAAAAGTCAGCTTATCAGGAACACGCTTATAAAACTAAAGGTTGATTATGATTATAAAGTGGGGAAGTAGTTGCTTGTTGAATACTTCAAATGTAAATACCTTAGTATAACATTTGATGATAAATTCAGATGGATAGTTTCAGAAAATTTCACAATCGTTGACTTATTGAAGAGAGCGATGAGGTGATGGTCCAGAGAAGTGAGGGAATCGGCTTGCAAAACTTTGATAACACCATTGCTTGATATGGTGGTGTAGAATGGGTACCCCATTTTGGGTACCAAATAACGGGAACTGGAGAGTGTGTCTGTGTAAATCACTGCAGAACATAATCAGCAACTGATATAATAACCGAGTTGGAACGGGGTTCATTGGAAGATAGAAGGAAGTTGAAGAAAGTAGTAGTACTGTACGAGGGGTATACTGGCGACGAAGCAAGGAAAGATATTGGTTGAAAAATTAAGAGAGTTGTATGGAAGGGAAAAACGACCATGACCACCCAGCTGGCACTAGATTTCTGGCATTAGGATATGAGAAAATGTGATTTCATAGGCGTCAGGAATTAAAATAAATTACGAAGAGAATTGATGAATAATTTACCAAAAAACGCTGAAGGAATTTAAGATTAACATTTGCACATGGGAAAAGTAGGCGGGAACAAGAAAGAGGGAAAACTGGGTGTGTAGCGAAATAGCCATCGGAGCGTGCACTCTATCGTAATCAAACTAAATTGAATCTAATTTCGGAGGAGTAGAATTGGTGCAACAAAAGCGAAAAATCTGATGTATGGAGAATGTGGGAAAGGCAGTTGAAGGGCAACCTACATAGGATAAAACTGAAAGATGAAAATTCCAGTAATATGGACACGTAAAAAGGATGAGTGATGAAAGGATGCAAAAGAAAATGTGAAATTTGGCAGGAAGAGATCTCTAGGAAGATAGCGCCTTCTGGCCCCGCATTCGAGAGGATGGCCGTTCGAATCCCCGTCCGGGCATCCAGATTTGGGTTTTCCATGGTTTCCCCAAATCACTCCAGGTGAATGCCGGGATGCTTCCTTCAAAAGGCCATGGCCGAATTCCTTCCCATTCCTTGCCCCCAATCCTTTCCCGTCTCTAAAGACCTAGTTGTTATAGGAGACGTTAAGCAGTTAAAAAAAAATAGGAAGATAGCGGGATAGGATGATTAAGGGAATAGGGAAGTGTATGCAAGAGAGAGGAGCAAAGTGGAATATATGACTTTACAAAGGTGATCACCTCTAAATAATAATAAAAGGACATTCAATGATACACGAATGATTTTACAATGCCAATAGACACGAATGATTATTGGGTTCAACATACATTAATTCAAAAACGTGATCACTAAAGTTCATTCCTAATAGTTAAATTTTTCTTTACTCTCGGCAATATTTTAACTCAGTTTGATATGATCGATAGAGGATAGTAATAGAGCGTTACAGGATGAGTTATACTGGTGTGTAGTGACTTGTGCACAACATTGTTTCCAGCAAAAGATGAGCATTTTACCGCATAGAATTACAGAAAATGTCGTCAACAGCGTGATGATCCATCTGATATATTAAAGCCCTCACAAGCTAATTTGGGCTACAAAACGTTGAACACTTCAAGTCTGATAGTGTAATACCAATAGCTCACGACTTACGACCAAACGTCGTGATCTTGGAAATCCTAAGGCTCTCTTTCTAGCGTTGGAAGCTAGCTTCTCCCTCCATCGTCCTTCATGAATCACCCATGGTATCGTTTCCCAGTTCACATATGAACAGAATTTTCAGAAAAACACATGTTTCAAATATAAGATTTTATTGGGTATTACTCTCTCCCACTCATCCATGCCACCAAATTTTCTGTACTGAGATGGGCAACATTGTTACCGTTGATTCTGAATTTCCATGCTTGTTAGTAGGAAGTCCCTTAACTTCCTTGGGTCAAATGCTGTCTTTTTTAATTGGCGTATTCGCTCGGGTAGACTACCTGCCGAAGATCACCTCAAAAACTGCTTTTGTGTGGAAGGTCCGAGAGTAGGCGTATCTTCGTCACGACTACCTATCTAGACTGTCAGCCCACATACAGCCCACATACGCTGGCCGCGTGATTATAAAACTTATTACAGGGCAATTACCACTATGCTTTATTGATATATAATGAGCACTCTCAATACAGTATCAAACTAATAACTGTAAGCATCCCTGTAACTAAAAAATTCTCAGTGGGTAATGCATGTGTTACAGCAAAATGCTTGTTGTCTGCTTCCTGCTTTACTTCTTTACCAACCACATTAATGTTGATTTTTTATACTCCTGATTTAAACTCATGATTTAAATTGTTTTCTACCGTTCTCGGTAGATGTTTAACGCTTGGGACTTGCATTCGGAATATTGCGGGTTCAGCCCCTGGTCATCCATACAGATTTCAATTTTTAATAGCTTCTCGAAATCAATATAAGTGAATTCCGTGATAACTACCTCGGAAACCCATAGCCAAATTATTTCCGTTACTTGCTTCCAACCTGCTATAGGTTCTAATGACTTCTACTAACGCCTGACAAAACAAAACAAAAAAAATAAGCAATAAATAAGTTATTGTTATTGAGGATAGGGTTTTACCTCAGAAGAATTCAATATCAAATATAAACATTATAAACTAAATTTAACAGGATGGAATGAAAGCACAGAACACATATTCCACGTAAATCCAATACGCTTTAAATAAATAAAAAATAAAAACGGTGTATGGAACCTAAGTAAACGGAGAAGGTATATTTTTTCACTGATTATACATTCTATACATTACTAGCATAAAATAACATCTGATATGCCAGAGCCAGAACGCTGGCTTATTAGAAAGATTGAAAATTGTATCGGAATCTAGCGGAAGACTCACAAAAGCAAATAGTGAACTACGCTAAAAGACTGCACAAAATTAGGGAAGTAATTTAATTTGGTTTACAAACGCATAAAAGAAAAAAATAAGATCTGGCCTCGCATTCGGGAGGACGTGGATTCGAATCCCCGTCCGGGCATTCAGATTTGAGTTTTCAATGGTTTCCTTAAATCACTCCAGACGATTGCCGGAATGCTTCCTTCAAAAAGGCCATGGCCGAATTGCTTCCCGTTCCTTGCCCACCCCCCCCCACCCCCAATTCTTTCTCGCCTCTAAAGACCTCAACATCGACGAGGGGTATAGCCATGAGCAAGAAATAAATAGATGTTCGTGGATGTTGAAAACAACAAGCCACAATCACCTCAACATACCAAATACAATCTAAGCCTACTCTTTATATCAGGATTATGGGAATGAGAAAGTTTTAATTATCGGTAAGGGAAGCAGCCACTGAAATCAAGAGGTTCGGAAAAATAAACTTTTAAAAAAGCACAATAACTTGAATTTAAAAAAAAAAAGGCACTATGCATACTTAACTGTGCAGGGAAATTGTTTCCGGCGTTTTAGCTTCATTGCGTTCAACAACATCAATAACAGTCGCTTCCTGATCGCCGTAGAGGTAACATCGGCGCTTAGAGAGCTACACTCCGAGTTTTCCTTGTGACGAATAACGCGTGAACTAGGACAGTGCAAGCACTAGTTGTGTATACTATTATACAGTGAATAGCAGTCAATAAACCAACTAAAAAGTTTTGTTTAGGAGAGTGTGTGTACCTCGCCACCATGGAGGGTGGCGAGTATGGTGAAGGTGGCATACAGCCACATACTGACAGTGCGCCGTCGGGTAACACGTGCACCAGTTCCGTAGTGGGCGAGGCGCTGGAAACATTAGCAATGGACTACGCCGACGGTGCCCCTATACTCCAAAAGCAGTCCAAGAAAAGACCACGCCGAGAGGAGAACAACGTAACAGCACTGGGAGAGGAAGTCAACATGCTGCTGCCAGCTGCAGCAAGCACGCCGCCAACAGCTCCTCCAAGCACGTCGCTGTCAACTCCAGCCTACAGCATACAGTCAACAATCCCCGCACACTCAGCTGGACTGGTAAGTGAAGACGCTTTGCAAGCCAGTGATCCTAACGCAGTGCTGAGGCAGCCCCATTTCTATAAAGAAACAGATTGCGGTCCATTTGTTGTACATGCAGAATATGAAGCAAGTTATGTGGAGCAGCACAAAACAAACCTAGGCCGTCTGCACCCAATGGCGGTAGGGAAATTAATACGTGACGCTGTGCCCGGCATAAGAAACTTTATCTTAGACATAAGAAACAAAGGGAGAAACAAAGTTCAAATTGAGCTTAAATCTGCTAAGTGGGCAAACCTTTTGGCGAATTCCAACAACCAGCCAAAGCATATACAATATTATATCCCTCGTTTCTTTACTGTTAAGGAGGGCGTGGTTAGGAATGTGGACCCAGGGCTTACTGACTCAGAAATCTTGCAGGAAGTGGAATCCGCTATAGAAGTTTTGGAAGTGCGACGTATAATGAGGAAAGTTGTAAAAGACGGAGGGGTTGAATACGTTCCGACTCAATCGGTCCGCCTAACGTTTGGAGGACAGCGACTACCTGAATATATTAGCATCTTTTGCACAAGATGTAGTGTAGAGCCATATATACCCCGTGTAACTCAATGTTTTAACTGTTTACGTTTTGGACACCTGAGCAAGCAGTGCCGCAGCACATCCCGCTGTGCCAAGTGCATGGGTAAACACGTTACAACTAGCTGCGACTTTCAGGGCCCAGTCATCTGTATCTATTGTGAAGGCAACCACTTGGCCACTAATTTCAATTGCCCAGAATTCAAAAAACAAAAGAGGATTAAGGAGAACATCATCCTCCATAACATGACTCTGGAACAGGCTCTGACCTTAGAAAATACGTCAACTTATGCAAAACGCACAGCTCCACCACCCCCACCCAGAAGCAACAAGGAATACCCCCCCTTGCCGCTACGTAATAATGTGGAATACTCCACACCGTCGCCAGTTGCCCAAATAGCCGGTACTACTCCACTCATACCACAAGCCAGGGCCACGAGAAATCACTACACCATAAAACCACGACACCCACAGTCTGTATACAACCGTACAGAACAACCCGCCATTCCTCATGGGCGTCGGCAACAAGACAGAATAGACAGGAAACAGGCAACACATGACGCAGAAAACCTCCAGCCCCGAAGAAGAACCAACCTGCCCCCCGCGGAGTTGTATTACGACGCATATGCACAGGCCAGTGGACTTCCCATACAGAATAACCCACACGGTGCTAGTAATACAGTAGCGAACGAGGAAGCAATTGATAGAGTATGTAGACTTGTGACCTCACTTTTCAGTATGGCCAACACAGGAAACCTCCCACACAACTTGAGGGAACACATAGCCGCATTCCTAAACTCGGACGGTCCACAGGAAGAAGCAGAGACAAACGCACGAGACAATGGAACAGATCTTATGTGGAATACACAACCAATCATGGCAAACAACGACAATATCGCATCTCGTTATAACTGTACTGATGGGTAACCACGGCCCCAATATCTTACAGTGGAACTGCAGGTCTATCCGCTCAAACAAGGAATCCTTAGAACACTTGCTGAAATCAAATAACATTAGCATAGCCGCCATATTAGAAACTTGGCTGAAACCCGAAGAGGAATTTAAGTGCGCGGGCTACAGAATAGTGCGTGCCGACCGTCCAGGCGGCTACGGGGGAGCGGCTCTACTAATAAAGAAGAACATACAATTTTCTGAAATAAAAATCCGGAGCACTGCTCCGAATATCGAGGCTTGCGCGATACGTCTCAAAATTATGGGGACAGAAACAACGGTCATGGCTCTCTACCGGCCTCCAAACACTCAGTTCGATAAACAAGCATTTTCAAATATCCTGAAGTATGTCATGCAACCTGCCCTGATAATGGCTGACCTAAACGCACACCATAGCACATGGGGATGTGGAAGAACAGACCGCGCCGGAAGACTGTTGCTAGATGCGTTGGACGACACAGATATAATAATTTTAAATGATGGCACTGAAACAAGGATAGTTGGGCCAGCACACCAAAAATCAGCAGTGGACATAACGCTAGCATCACCAGCCATTTCTCTGGCAGCCACATGGCAGGTCATCCAAGACCCATCCGGATCAGATCACTTACCAATAATGATCACCTTCCCTGTGACTAGACAAAGAATAACACCGACACGATCGCCATACCGCTGGAAGATAACTAACGCGGACTGGTCGCAGTATGAGAAGGAAGTCACAAGAAACCTTGAGAGCTTCGAACTCTCGGACGACGTAGTAGCTGACTACCAAGGCCTTATGACAGTCATTGAAAAGGCGGCAATAAAAGCTATCCCCGAGATTAAACCACGCACCTGCCATAAGAAATCACCTCCTTGGTGGGATAAAGAGTGTCAACTAGCAATAAAAGAAAGACAGATGGCCCTTCGAAAATACAAAGTCTTGGCGACAGAAGAAAACTACCTGTATCTTCAGAGAACAGTAGCAAGGACCAAAAGAGTCCTAAAGAAGAAAAAACGCCAGGGCTGGACTGACTTTTGTAACTCTCTCAACAGAACTGCTCCAGTAAAAGATATATGGAAGAAAATAAAAGGCTTTCAGAACTCGACAGGAACTACACTTAATACGGCTCCAACTAAAAACGTTGCGGAGGACATCTTGGGCAACCTTACCCCAGCCACAGCCTCGGAGAAGGTGGAGATCACAGAAGATGGGAGGCAACATGACCCTCTGTTAGCGCCTTTTACAGAAGAGGAACTTGAAGCATCACTTAAACGTAATAACAACAGTGCCCCAGGCCCAGACAACATCCATTACAGCATGATCTCATTCCTCCCAAGGCGAGGGAAGAATATATTCTTAAGATTGATTAACGCTGTGTGGAGCAAACGCGTGAGTGTACCAGAGATGAAGCGCGTAAGAGTAGTACCTATCCTGAAACAGGGCAAAGACCCCGCACTTGCTTCGTCCTACAGGCCAATATCTCTTCTATCCTGTGCTCTTAAAACACTAGAACGAATGGTCAAACACCGGCTGGAGTGGCACCTAGAAAATAAAAGTAAACTACCAAGACACCAAATAGGCTTCAGGAAGGGAAAAGGCACTATAGAGGTAGTTGCTAACCTAATGACAGACATTTATGAATGCTATCGCAGTAAAGCGTATCTCATGGCCTTGTACGTGGACTTAACACATGCCTATGATAATGTGGCTCCATCGATACTCTCTAGAAAACTATTGGACTTAGGCCTACCGAGCAGATTCGTAACTAACCTCATGTCATTGCAGGCAGATAGGGCGCTAGAAATTCACATCAATGGTACAACAGTAGGCCCTCGAATTGCATCTCACGGTCTCCCTCAAGGCTCCACGCTATCACCACTGCTGTTCAACATATATACCAGCGACCTTGGAAGACTGCTAATAGGGAGGGTAATGATGCTCCAGTATGTAGACGACTTGTGCTTCTACGTAATGATGAATGAGCTAGCTGACTGCAAGAAGGTCTTGGGAGACTTTGTCAACCTTTTGCGAAAATGGCTCGTTAACAATGGCTTGGACATATCCCAAACCAAATCAGCGGTGTCAATTTATAGCAGACGCAGGATACCTGACATGGACGAGATACAGCTCGGACCCTACCGCTTCCCGTATCGACGAGTCGTCAAATACCTAGGGGTCACAATAGATAACAAACTCAGCTGGAAACCCCAAATCAAAGACATCTCAAGCAAATGTGAGGCGGCACTTAACGTCTTGAAGGCAACCACAAAACCTTGGTGGGGTACAGACCCTAAAGTTGCCATGACCTTATACCGATCGCTCATTAGACCACACCTGGATTATGCAAGCATCTTCTACGGATCAGCAGCAGAGACCACCCTAAAAACCCTTGATAGACTGCAGTACAAAGCACTAAGAATATGCACAGGTGCAATGACATCAACCCCAACCAACGCGCTATTGGTAGAAGCGCTAGAGCCACCTCTTCATATAAGACGAATGCAGCTCTGCAAACAGTTTCTACTTAAGCAAATGAAGATTACAAACAATCCCCTCATCCAGAAGATTGAGGCACTTGGAAGTCAGCTCACTAATAGAAGAAACTGGCCACGCAAAAGGACTCCAGAGCTAATTATAGCAGAAAATGAAATCAACATGTACAGCAACAACATAATGTCGACCTCCCACCTACCAGAGTTTTGTGTGCCATACGAAGCAACGATTACACCTCTCAACGTGAGAACCGACATCAAGCTGAAAGACTCCAGTCAGAACAACTCCGCTAGACTGGCAGAATTTCTCGCGCAATGGCCAAATGCTTCCCACATCTACACAGATGGGTCAAAATCAGGTTCATCAGTTGGTTGTGCATTTTTGGATCTGAAGAGGAAGTCATACGGTATGCTGAAACTACGCAAGGAAGCAACCATCTTCACTGCGGAAATGGTGGCAATTCAAAAGGCAATTGAGTATGCTGAGGATTTGGAGGACACAACATCGGTCATCATATCAGATTCCCTCTCTTCGCTGACCAGCCTGCAAGGACACACGCAGACTACCAACAAAGACAACATCTTATGCAACATCTTGGAAGCAGCATACCGGGCGAAACAGAAAGGCAAAACACTTGTGTTCGTGTGGGTGAAAGCCCACATCGGTCTGCACGGTAACGAACAGGTGGACCAACTGGCGAAACGAGCTTGCGAAGAAGGTGGCGACTACCCCCTCCTAACTGCGAGGGACCTACTGGCAACTGTGAAGAAACAAACCAGAGACGCATGGAATAGAGAATGGGAAGAATCTCTATTGATCAAAGGGAAACACTATGGAAAAATCCACCCAGTCATCCCTCACCATCATTGGCACCACAAACTCAACCTACCAAGGAAAGCTATTGTAACAATCGCTAGATTAAAGTTCAACCACGGTTGTTTCCCGGCACACCTAAACAGAATCAACATTGCCCAAAGTCCGTTATGTGGATGCGACGATACGAGCATAGGGGACATGGACCACATCTTCTTCGGCTGCAAAAACAGACAGGATAGCATCACAGACCTGATAGAGGAACTAGTGAGGTTAGGTCACTCTCCACCCTCAAAAGTGTCACACCTACTGACGACCGACGACGCCAGAGTTTTCATGGTGCTGTACAGATTCCTGAAAGACGGTGGTATTGACATATAAACCCCAAAGATCTCCAAGAACATTAGTATCCACGATCCCTGATTTTACACACCTAATAACAATATGTTACGTAAAATAGAGACATTAGACCCTGAACGCAAGATATGTAACACTGTGTCACTAACCATGTGAGTGTGAGTGAAGCCACAAATTGTGAGATGGACACACGGGCTACATGACATTCAGGACCTGTGTTTTGTGTGGAAGTGATATAACTATAATTACTTTATGTACCTAATAATAAAAATGTAGTACTGTAATAACGACCAAGGACTTGGGAGAGAAGTCCATATACTGTTATAGACATAATTGTTATGACTAGAGCTATGTGTGGATAGCTCAGGTAACCGTGGTGATATCAAATACCTAATATAGATATGAAACATTGTAATAACGACCAGGTATTCTTATCTTTATCCTACTCTATCTTCTTTTGTTCAGAGAAATCACAGATTGTGATACAATTATAAATGTCACATAATATCAAGGACCAGTATAATATGTATGTAGCTAGAGACGTAAGACCAACCATATTGAATTCTCATTCCTGTCATTACGCAAAGTAATAGAAACCATGTATATGTGAGAGAGCTTATAATTTGTGTTAAGGCCATAAGCGCCACATATTAATCATGACCAGGTCTTCCCGTGGAAACACAATGTACTGTAATCATAGCTTTAGGTAATTAGAGATATGAAATATTGTAACAATGTCCAAGTAATGTGTAAGAGAAGTCATAATTGTGGCATGTGAGATACAATTCCATGATCAATAATACCTGTAAATAAGTGATGTAACAATTGATATGGCTATATGGCTCACCGGCCCACTGCCAATAATAAAAAAAAAAAAAAAAAAAAAAAAAAAAAAAAAAACATCAATAACAATTCAGCCGACATTTGCAGTGTAGGAGCAAGCATACTGCCCTTGCATTGAAAGGGTAGGCGTTTCGAGTCAAGCCTCGAGCAAGTGTGGCTTTAATTAAATGTTGTGTTCGTCTTGTGTTGTCCTCACCATGGTGTCCCACAATTACATGAGAAAAGCCAGACGCAGTAGTTAGGACGATATAAACGAACTGGAGCTGGATAAATAGTCACAGAGCCCGAAAGACATTTTTTAAATAATAATAATAATAATTCAAAGCGGTTAAGGCATCTGACTGGAGGTCGCTGGTTTCAATACCACTCACGGCTGAGATTTTCAAAAGGCGCTTAACCAGACCTTCAACGGATTGCTGTGTAATGTGAATTTCGCCAGATCCCATCCATGGTTCGAATTCTAAATTAAACTGTATGTTCTTTCTAGGGCTAGCAACCTACACGGATGTGTGCATATTCAAAACAGATTCAAATCAAACGAAGGCTTAACGCGTTCCTTGTTGGCACAAATGAACATACAAACAAAACCAAGTCCTCTGTACCTATCTAGACTCTGATTTTTATTAGAAGGAAAGTGAACACGTGTTCTTTATCTTAAATAAATAAAATAAATGGGTGATGTGTAAAAGTTATTCTTACTCTAAAGTATGCTGTATCAGATTTACAATAGGTGTTGAAAAATGTGTCAAAAATGTTGTATGATGATGAGATAAGAGTCAAACCAGTTGGTGGACACTGACGCAAAGCCCGAGCAAGCACGTAGTTGGACTGAGAGGCGTGTAAGTCCTGATACCTTGCACCTCCCTCTTGGTCCGCCAAGGTGGAAATTAACCTGCCCCCCATATAGCGTGGTAATCGCTCCTGAGGCGGTGTTGCTTGCTCACTATACAATCTGCAGAGCTATTTCCTCACAGACACACTGTACCTCCTGGTAGAGCAGGAATCCTGTCGGCCCGGTAGTCTCTCTTGAGACCGCATTTAACACAACACTTAACAAGTAATTTCAGTAATCCCACCCAGCTGGGACCTGTAATCCGCACGCAGCGCCTGGTAATTTAAATCAAATCTTCACTTCGTTTAGCGGCTAAAGCGTAACGAAACCCGTGTTATATCATCCTTGCCTTTCAATAAAAGGTAGAAATTAGTCTAATGCGTATGAAATCATGCATGAGATTGGTTATTTGGTTTCAATTTTCGGTTCTGTAAATGCATTCAGTATCCGCTTAAAGCTTCACAGCATTACTTGGATAAGTAACAATTTTGTTGGTCACAAATCTCCCGACCTGTTTTCATTCCAATCTTTCACTTATAAATAATAAAGTTTTCATTTTGAATCAGATTAATGGTAACCTATGACGTCGTTAAAAGTTCACAGTTATTGTCTCCTATGCCCTGTTCACCGTCAACTGGCGGCTCAAGGTCATCTTCCCCTTGCCCCGCTCCCCACCTCACCACCAATTGCCTATCCCTCCAAATAGATCGCTGTGTCCAGCAACGATTGGAAAATTTGTCAGCGGGAACTATTTCCCCTTCGCATGTAGGCGTGACGGCAGCGGAATGGGACTAGAGCAATGTGGCCTTGATCTGCCTTTCTAACTGAACGGATTATAGCCCTGTACTGTGCATCTAGAAAATACTGAATTAAAAAAAGTCTCGTTAGGGGACATCCATTAATTACGTGAGGTGAAATAGGGGGGGGGGAGGGGTCCAGCGAAATCTCACCAGATCTCACCAAGGGGGAGGGGGGTCTACGGAAATCTCACGTCAGATTTTGCGAAAAATTTTTGGACAGTAGAGCTAAAAAAAGTTTCCAGGGCGATTTCTTGGGGTAGGTTCTCACGGACCAGATCTCACCACAGGGAGGGGGGGGGGGGGTACGGCCAGATCTCACGAAATCTCACCAGGGGGGAGGGGGGTCCAGAAATCCGGAAAAAACACTCACGTAATTTGTGGATGCCCCCTTACCTTACATACAGATCACAAAACATCAAGCTCTTACGTTTTTGGAATTGATGGTATTTTTCTGACGTAAGAATAAAACTATCTTGTAACAATTTTTTTTATCTTTTCTTTTTGTACTTTGTTTTATTGTGCCACCTAATACTATCAAAAGCTTTTTCTCAATAAACAAACGCTATAAAAGTATCTTTGTTTTTCTTGATCCGCCCTTCAAGTATTAATCTTAAAGCCAGAATTGCTTCTCTTGTACTACGTTTCTATCTAAACCCACACTGATCTTCACCTATCTCCTCTTCTGCGATCCTTTTATTCATCTGCATATTATCCTGGTCAGTAATTTCAAAGCATGCATTATTAGATTCATAGTGTGATAGTTCTCACATCTGTCACCTTAAGCTTTCTTCCGAACTATGAAAAAATACTTTTATTAAATTCATTTGGAATCTCACCTGTTTCGTAACTGTTTGATATAAGTTTGAATAATTCATTTCAGAAGTTCTAAAAGAATCTCGGTAATTTCAACTGCTTTGTTTAATTGCAAATCATTCAAAGCTTTGTCAGATTCTGTCCTTAAAACAAGATCTCTTAGGCCATCGTCTTCTTTTACCAGTACACTTTTGTTCAAATCATCGCCATCATACAGTTACCCTATATTGTGCCTTGTCAGCATCGGAATTATTCATAGCAGTGTTCTTGAAGTGAAAGTCCACTGATTCGTTAGCCCATGGTAGCTTGACCAATTTACAATAAACGACAAGAAATCAAATCTGCAATAAGTGACAGCTATTCCATGTATGGTATAGTGAGATGGTTATGTCAGGATGAACATCAATGGAGGTGACCTGTGCAGAGAATTGGCATTAATTCTATAGGTTGGTTGGACTCGCCCGAAGGAGGTATACTGATCCTGGTGTCAGAGGTAGAGAGGACCTACTGTTTAATGAGAAATCAGTATCACAGAAGCGTTCTGGCATAGACCTACCTCACATTAGACAGCAAGCTGTTACAGAGGTGAAGGTCTGGTGAAGGGACTGTGAAAAACACTGCTGTGACAGGGATTCGAACCTGGGATGTTTTGGTTTCCAGTAAGACCCTTTAACCACTGCTCCACCAGATCGCTCAGGTTAGTGCTGTCACCGTTGTAACTTTAGTATGAATTCAAGAAATGCAGTTCCAGCATAAAATCACAAGCTTGTTATTTGTTGGATCAGTTCTGGTTGGAAGAAAACCAACTGAGGTTCAGAAATCTATAGCAAGTCACAGTAAATTTTCCCTCGGAGTATGTTTTATTTTATGTGCGTGTATGTTTTGGGAAATTCACTAAGACATGCACTCTATTTGTAAATACTGACGTATAGCACGCGTAGTGTAATTTCACGGTTCACTGGAGTTTTTTACGCTATTTCAATTGAATTAACCAGAAAATTAAAAAACGTTAAGGTCTGTAAAAGGCTCATCTATCATTAAGCTCTGGTGATAAATCAGCGCGTGCTCCGAACTTGTTACAGCTCGCGTCTATTGTTCGGCGGACGCACTTACCGAAAGGAACAGTTCTGCCTCTGCACCGTGACACTTTGGGTTGATTTACGGGCTAGCTGAGTGCGCACCAGCAACACCTGCGTTCGCCATTGGCGCTTTAATGGCGTCTTTAAGATCGGCCGGCGTTCGACCCAGTGTTTATGGCCTGTATTAATATACTCCAGGTCCTAAGTGGCTCCGGCTTAATAGAAATTGCCTTCCCACTATGCGTCACCGGTTGCCACTACCCTACGGCGCTATCAGTGCACCAGCTTAAATTATGAGGAGGGTGCAGGTAGAGACAAGGTAAGAAGATTGCCGAGTCAAAGACGTTACTTGCATCTACTGCTACAGATTACCTCGCATATGTAATCCATAAAAAACTAAGGCCACAACCCGAAGGTTGGTTGGGTCCTCCGGAAGGAAGCATACTAAGCCAAACCTGTACAACCAGTTTTGGAGACGGCCCACAATTTCGATTCTGAGTTAACCTGCGAGCCTCAATTTTGATTCTAAGTTAGCCTGCGGGCCACATAACACTTACCTATGGTTACAATTTAAATATAACAAAAGATATAAGTAACACGGTTTAGTTACAATCAAAAAGTAAAAACCATCAATGAGACGTTTGCAGCAGTTTTTTAAATTATAATAAAAAATAAAAACATCAATGAGACCTTTGTCGAGGTTTTTGAGCCAGCATATTCTAGACCTCGGGTTAGGCAGCGCTTTACTAAGGCAATGTATCAGAGGTACGGCGACCATTTCGTTTCCTCTGAAACCCAACGTTTGACGTGGAATAAGAACCGAGGAACTTCATGTCTCAAACACAACTCTTAGAAATTACTGGTCCCAGCAGAATTTGAGCCAGAATTTCTGAAGGCAAGCGCCTTAACCACAGAGCAGTCAAGCCGATCTTTTAACCGCTTATGTTTCGCAGTTCAGAAATACTATTCAGTGTGATTTAACTCTAATGGCCTTCCCTTCGCAAATGGTTTTCGAACAGTTTTTTACTCTATCCTCATGTACATTGAATTACATATTATAATAACTGTCTTTCAATCACCTGCTGTTATGTCATTGAATGACAGACACGTAAAATAGGTAATATGTAAAATGTGTCAAACAACTGTACTATGCAAAACGTTGTATGAGGGCTGGATTAATGGTACTGCGACCAGAAACCACAAATGAATTAAAAAAAAAAAATCTACTGACAGCACAGAATTTTACTCACTAACTCTCTTCTCATAAGCATAGTTTTATCGATCGTGCGAATATAGCTCTCGATTCCTTCTTATCTGGGACGTAGCAAGAGATATTACGGAGGTAGCAGTTCAATTTTATATCTTTGTCATTATATATGAAAGATAAACTTCATTTAATAAACATAATAAACAGATAGAAGAAGTTGTTACTCTGAATCTAGTGTTCGGTGAAGTCACCACATAACTAGGAAGAAAATTAATATCTCTTTTCTGCTGTTAAAATAAGAACTCAACAACAAAATGGAAAAAATTCAAACCTGCAACCCACAGATAATGTATGTTGAATGATTACATGTTGATTTTTTTGAATGCACATGCGCTGTGCGATATGTATAGACACCTGTAAAAAAAGCCAGAAAGAACGGGGGTCTATCCCTGAAGACAAACTACTGAATTTGTCTCCTTAAAATCATAAAAACATTTTGTGGGAACACTAAAAGTTAATGAACTGATGGCAGTGTTCCATTTGTTGACGCGCTGCATCACTTCCGGTTTTGAAGAATAAAATAAAATTCAAATAACTCCTTATTGTCCTACACATAACATCATTCGGGTGGCCATAGATTTTATTGTGAATTGCAATATCGCAGAGCAGTATCTTTGATTGTAGTAACAAGAAAAAAAAGTGTTAAGATGAATGTGTATTAATTGAATGATAAATAAAGAAAGTATATAAATGTGAGAATAAAAATTAATAGTAAGAAATAGTATTCTTACAGTATGAGCCATTGTTAGTGACCTGGAAAAAATTCGGAGATCCAAGATGGACTGATCTACGAATTAGAGGGCTCATTAATATGTATTTACTTCATATAATTTATGTAAAAATTCTTATGTTATCCTAAGACTGCGTATTGGTATTTCTATCTGCTGTGAAATACGTAAGATTTACCCCAAAAAAATTGTTATTTTGTTACTGTTAACGCTATGCTTGATCCTCAACTGGAAGGTTGATTAGACACTGCCTCAGGGGGCATATTAAGTGTACTACAGGTAGGACACCGAGCGTGGTGGTGTAATGGTTAGCGTTCTGGCCTAACATTCGGGAGGACGGCGGTTCGAATCCCCGTCCGGGCATCCAGATTTGGGTTTTCCATGGTTTCCCAAATCACTCCAGGCAAATGCCGGGATGCTTCCTTAAAAAGGCCATGGCCGAATTCCTTCCCATTCGTTGCCCCCCATCCTTTCCCGTCCCTAAAGACCTCGTTGTTGAGAGACGTTAAGCAGTTTAAAAAAAAATACCGTTTGGACTGCTAGTTCCTTTCCTTCTTACCTAAACCGGTAATCTTACAGGGTAAAGCGAACTTACAGTTTAACTTGGAATCCGAAACACGGATGCGTTGTGACATATTTCACATTACACTGTAAACTGTGCCAAAGGTGAAAGTCGGGTTAAGGGCATAAGAAATCCCCGTCGGTACAGGACTTCGAACTGGGGAACTTTCGATCTTCAGTCAGATGCCTTAACCTCTGAGTTAGTATAAGGTGTGTGAGTGTTGAAGTGAAGAGTGGGTCTCAACCCAATAGTCGGCAGGTGAATGCAGAAAACTGCTTCAAATGTGTATTCAGGAATGCGTGGTTCTGGACTTGAAGAAGTACCCATTGTACATCCCCGTGTCCAATATGGCGACCATCTGACAGGACAGCAAGCCGCGTGAGTGTGCTGGGAGTGAGTGCTACCGCCTACACGCGGCGCTGTGAGTGCGCACGCAGTGTCCCCTGTCGAGGTGCCGCAGTAAACAAGGCGACAACGGCGATGGAGTCGTCACGGCCCACCAATAAACACGCGCACTGCCTCGTTAGTGTGAGCGGTTTACTGTCGCGACACGAGGAATTCCAGATCGTGCCGTGGCGCCGCGTCGGCCGTCTGTACCTGCAGTCACAAACAACGCTGAGACGTTCCAGTTTCCCCACTGACTGTCCTATATTTGTTGTCTTATTACCATACGACACAAAACAAACATTTCTTCTTTCCTACAATAAAATAAATGAATATATATTTGGGACAATGAACATGAAAATGATGGAGAATGTAAGCCATAACCTGACGAACCTGAAGGAATGAATGCGGCAAAGACAATTAGACAACAATAACACCATAAAAAAATCGCAATAGTTCTTTCTTTCTTTATTTAAAAAATAAATAAATAAAAAATCGAATGGCCTCTTTGGATGGGAGATACTCGAGGGAATAGTTCGGCTGGCTAGCGAGAGAATGTTGTTCCTGCGTCTGCCTGCCTTGACTAATTTCCGTCATAATTTTAATTTGTTAACTACATAAAAAATTTGTAATTTGGTAAGTGGCTACTTTACCTGATTTATCTATCATCCCAGTTTTGTTGGCGACCGCTTCTAAAACTTAATATCTGCCAATTAATATGAATCATTTGGTTTAATTTGAAAAGCCGATATTTTACAATTGTGTGGCATATGCTAGGCATGCCTCATTTTTATTTCAGTAATCTACCTCTAAATCTTCGCCTAGCTAAATTATAGGTGCCAGAAGGTGTTTTCAACGAAACAGATATGTCTGAATTCCAGCTCCTAAAGACACGTGGAAGAAATAACACATATAAGCATCAGTGCGGCATCTTATTTCCCTTATTTTTATCCCACTTGTCATAGCGATTAGAATATTTTTGTGTGCGGAGTATTTATCTACAACCATAAATGAAAACGCCAACAAATTCAGTCAAACATAAGACCTCTTCGTTTATAAATCTTTCTTCTTTATATAACTTAACTTAGTCCACAACCCGAAGGTTGGTTGGATCCTCCCGAAGGAGGCATACTAAGCCATTGTGTCAGAGGTAGGACGGCCAGTTCCTTTCCTCTTCGACCTACAGTTTAGCGTTGAATCCGAACAACGGAGCGTCCTGGCATAGCTCATATGATCAAACACAACTCTCAAAATTCCTGCGCGTGCCGGGATTCGAACCCGAATGTTTTGAAGGCAAGTGCCTTAACCACTGAGCTACCAGAACGCTCCTTCTTTATATACAAACTTGTTATTCAGTCCGTACGTGGTGATGACCACGGAAAAATAAGGCTATGTATGATATTTTTGACAGACTGTATATGTAATCACAAACTCTATCGCCATTACCAGGTGACCTTGTAACTACCGCTTGTCACGTTTTGTCACCCAAACAAGTAATTTCATGTAGTCTTGCCAGCTGGTGACAACAATTCCACTTTGCCACGCATTACGACTCTGTCGTGGTCAGACCTGCGATTTATCTTGGAATCTGAACCGCGGAACATCTTGGCACTGCTTATGTGACCAAACAAATCCGCTGGGATTTGAACGAAGGACCGGACAGCGAACTTTTGAAAACAGGTTCCTTAACCACTGAACTACCAGACTGTTAGTTTGGTCGTTGGACTCACTTGGATACCATACAGGCAAACTTTGATACATAGACCGTAAAAACAACGAGTAAAACTTCGTGTTTATAATATTTCGTTGTATACTTATATACTTACAATACTGAGTTAGCCAGATAATGAATTGACTTACGTATTTCCCATACCACCTGGCGCAAATTGCAGTTTTCATTTTCCAGCAAATAGCCTCAAGCATTTATTAAAGCGTGCAGTTAGCTGTCTGTTATGATTACGTGCGCTGAAAATACTCCTTGGTGATATAATTTCGTTCGCATCTGTGATCAACATACTGAGTGTGGTATTCCCGTTTTGAGAGTTGTAGCCCCGTGCTAGGCTCTCCATTCCTGTATGGCACTTCAATTAGCATTCAACGGTCTAGCCAACAGCTGAACCGTACCGGCAAAGCGCTTGTCGCCACCGCTAACCAGATAATTATGTGTGAATAACAGAGTCAAATTAAATTACGCTAAATCAGAGCCAATAACGGCGGTAGAATTTTGTATAATTAGAGTTTAATTTGCATCTGTAATGCGCTGGGAGTACTGCAGGCTGTCTGTTCGTTTTAAATATCTCACATTACGCTGCTGTGTTCCTCGGTAACCCGCCGCAAACCTTTCATAACGCTCTACCCGTGTTACGTTTTCTTTCATCTCTGGCCGCAAAATGCTTAACGCGACTTACTCACTAAAATCCATGTGGCATGATCAACTGTAGACCATCAGAAATACTTACTTCATAATAAAGTTTCAAAATTTGAGCCCTCCAGTGAAATAAACTGGTAAAATTTTGAGAGGGTTTTTTTTTTTTATTACCTTCACTACTTCAAATGATGTTTAGAAGAGTATGTGAAAACACTGTGATGTAAGTGAATTTCGTATTGTGCATTAGAACTTCAGTGGGACGACCTATTAAGAGCTACCCTTCCAACGAATCACAGTCACCAAACCTACTGGGTGAGCGGTAACGCTCTGGACTGGCATTCGTGGTGACGCTAGTTCGAATCCTTATAAGGACATTCTGAAGTCTGTTTTCCATGGTTCCCCGAAATCACTCCTGGCAAGTTCCAACATGGTCTCTTCAAAAGATCATGGCCAAACACCTTCCCTTCCCTTGCTTCCAGTCGTTTACCGTCAATAATGGCGTCGTCAAAAGCGCAAAGCCCTAAGCAATAAAAATTATACATACAGCGCAAGGAGTTAGGGATTTAACGCAGGCATTTAGAACATACAATTGTGATTATAAATCACGCAGGAGCACTTTTCGTACCTTACCGGCTAATTCCAGAATCATTTTTTTTTTTTTTTTTTTTTTTTTTTTTTTTTTTTTTTTACTACAGGAGTTAAACTAGTTAACCCCATGTTGAACATCAGGTACCATCGCAATATTTTAGCGCCCTAGATAACAGAGTGCCTCGAATATCTGTTATTATTAAATTTGTTGATTAAATTAGGACGACAGATACAATTTTTCGAGAAAAGAATCAATGCTTTAGCTGTTTGTAGTTACATTTCCAAAAGATGAATCGCCTGCTATCTCTGCGGACAATCTGTTTTCACACACATCGATATGAATAAGAAATTCATTAAATAAGCAAAAAAAATGTCTGCAACAGTTATTGATGACTTGTGATAGGAATGTTTAAAACTGCATCAATTTACTTTGAAAACACAAAAAAATTTGATACGGTAAATAATTTTCTAAACAGCATTCTGAAATCTGACCGTTACCTTAAGAAAAAGAGCTGTAAACTTAACACATTATTCGTGATTGCAATACAGGAACAAAGAATTTCAGTCTGCACTACGAGCCTGTTTTATACTTTCCATGTCGTCACGTAACATTTTTTGTGGTAGTGACGATCGTAGTGTAACGAATATTTTCCTGTTCTGATATCTAGAAGATGTTGCCATGTTTTGGAACAATTTAGTGTCTCAATTTTGTATCTGATTCATCACTATGATTGAAGTAATAACGCGCAGTATGTCGGAAATTCAATGTTGATAGTCTGAGAAAAATTGTTTAGGTTGGCTGTATAAATTAAACGATAACACACATCGCTTGTTCAGGAGGGCTACAAGTTTTAAGCGCTCTCCTTTCCCTTCATAAATGTTTGTTGCACTTTAAAAATTATTACAGCATTAAATTCAAGTGATTAATAGCTGGCTATGTGAATCATTGGAGTTCAATTTGAAAACTGAAATAAATGTGTTCCTGTACGTCAGCCAGGAAGCTTACAAACTGTTTAGTCATTACTTCTTTACATTTGTTTGTGTTGGTAATCCTTGCCGAAATTTGCGACGGGTACAAAGCAGTTGCAAATTGCATCCGAGTTTACTCACTTCTATATTTCATCGGTCCTCTAAACAAACTTTTTGGTATAAATAAAAATAAAAAATTCATACTTGTGCAACAATATTAATCGTCTTACAGGGATGTGAAACAAGTTTACCACATCCTTCGTGGTGTTGGAATCAGTTGGACTCAAACTCTAGTTTCTGCGACTACCCGTTTGGTTTTGTATGTGTCGTGAATGTTAGAAATCAGATATTTGTATTGGAGAGCATGAGATAAGATACCATTTCACTTTCTCCTGGTGAAATACTAACTGTTATTTTTCTATATTTGCTTTGCAAATAATGTCTTTTTCATTATGCTTATTTTGATTAGTGTTTTAAGCCTTATCGTACACCATAGTCAGTAAGGAAGATCTAATCTATATCAATACTGCCATGTGTTTGTGAACTGTTTAACTTTTGTTTCATTCGGTTTATTTCGAGGAGAAACGTGTGGTAATTCCGACACGTTCCTGTCCATCAAAAGCTTTGGTGAGTATGGTTTCTGTCGATCTTTTTAAGGAGAAAAGTGAGATAATTCCAACATTTGCCTCTTTATGAACTGTTTTAGCTTTGGTCAGCTGTGTTTCTATCGGTTTTTTTCCGGAGAAATGTGTGATAATTCCAACATTTGCCTATTATGAACTGTTTATGCGTTGGTCAATCGTGTTTCTGTTGGTTTGTTTGGGGAGGAAGGTGGGATTTTTCCAACATTTGCTTATACGACTACCGACAATCACCTAAAACCGAAATCACGATGACAATGACAGAGATTTGAACGCCGGTACCGTGTTCTATAATCATGTCAATGGTTGCTTTACGAAGAAAATCCACATAAGTTTATATCGGATGCTGATGGCAAAGTGAATTGCCTTTCGTAAAAGTGACGACCAGTCTTTCCTGAATTACTTCAGATTATCTGATTCGTATTATATTTGTATGCATTCCACACGTATCTCACCATTTACATCCTGTTAAAACGTAATGCTTGAGGAATACGAGACGCTCCTTAACGATGGAAGAAGAGTGTGATTACCACGGTCGTTGAGTAATGACTCCATATTGGGTTAAAAATTACTGCCTCCAGAAGAGAGGGCCACCGGCGAAGCGACATCTCCCTGCAGCCTGCAGGACCACCTGGGAGCATTCCCGAGGGAATAGAAGTCTTGTCGTCCCCTACTATAGCTCTGGCCAGATTAATTGGCGGGTGGCGTCAAATGCGCCGTTGCCAAGCCGTGCGCGTAACAGTTGTATTCACCTCTTTACTTGTAGTAATGGTTTGTAACGTGTTTTAAGTAATTTATTATCACTATTCTGTCATAAAATATTGATGCATGTCATTTCGTTAAGAAAGTTATGCATTGCAGATGCGTTTAATATAATTGGAGGTTTCAAAGACCTGTTATTTATTATTCTATTATCTGCGCAGAAAAATAAAATTCTCGACAGACTAAGGAAACTTATGGAAATACTCTTCTTTTATTTGTGGCTAAAAGTCCACGTGTTACATTTTATTTTTAGTTTGTATATTTATAACTAAAATCAAAATTTTATTTTGTCATCCTCTGCACTGAAAAACTTGCTTAATTAACGACAAAATTATCTGTTTATATATTACCACTCATCACTATCGTAAAATTCGTGTACTGTCCTCCTGACAAAGGACTGTCAAAGTCGCTAAGCTTTGTTAGACTGCTGCATTGTTTCATATTTTTCTTTCGAGAAACAAACGTAGGTTATTTTCCCTCACGACACACGCGCTGGACAGTTCTCAAACCGACAACCACAAGCTGCAGCGCAAATAGCCTGTCCATTCCCTAATTTTTTTCGCAATATGGTTGTTTTTTGCGGTAACAAATCACTGCAGTTTTTTATTTCGTCAATATCAAGTACGTCCATATCTTTAAAGTCTTTTCCTACTAGCGTACATGTAGAAGACAAAATTTCTCGATCATTGTCCACAAGAAATTTGAAATATTTATAAACATTGTGAATGATAGATTTACTGTGTTGTCTGCTTCAGCAGCGGTGGTTCTGCTGTCGATGACTTGCGTCTTGTTGGGAGTCGTTAGTTCGGAAACACCTGGAATAGGAGAATAAGTCTCTTCCTAAGTATCCATTTTTAGTAGCAAGATTCTCTTGCTAAATTTCCCTAATTATAAGTTACTGCACTTTTTGTTCGGTAAAATTATTACACTAAATTACTACAATTAATAAATAACCAAAAGGAATTATTTAAATCGCACGTAAAAATCGTAAATCGCTAAAAATCAAAATATCCTCTCTCGAGCAAGTTTACACTCACACTGACACTTTCTAATTCCGATTCTCAGGTTCACACATTTTTAGTGAAAGGGAGGTGGAAGGTTTGGGGGTGGTTAGAGAGCTGTTGACGCTTGGACTAGGCAACACAGGCCGCACAGCGTTGCAATTTTCAGGTGATAGAAAGAGAGCGCATCGCGAGTTTGTCCCCAAGTACGGCAACAGCGCATTCACACTGACCCGCCAATTACTCTGTCCACAGCTATAACAACTGGCCTGCTGAGCGGTGTCCTGTGGCCACGAGGGAACTCGGGGAAGGATCACCGCTATTCTAAGAAGGTGCCATAACGCCCCCCCTAAATCCAAGGGTCGTCTCATATTAATTCGAATGGGTGCAGCGAGGACCAGTGAAATGTAAAAAATTATTCTGTGGGCCCCTAACTTAAATGACACTAATTTTTTACCCATATGTATATTATTAACCAAACCTATCAACTGATAATTGGCAAGTGCTGTGGTCCGTTAAGACCTATTTTTAAGGTAAAGCCCTAGTAAAACTTAATCCTTAAAAGGATTGCCGCTGTCTTTAATGCCAGCTGGAAATTTATTTTACTATAGTAACAACATATTTAAAAAAAAAAAAAAAATTTAGTCCAAAACTCGAAGGTTTGATGGATCCTGCCGGAAGAGGCATATTAAGCCATTGTGTCAGAGGTAGGACGGCCAGATCCTTTCCTCTGGAACCTACAGTTTAACGTGGAATCTGAACCACGAATGACATGGCGTAGCTCATGTGATCAAAAACAACTCTCAAAAATTCCCACCCTCACCAAGATTTGAACCGGAGCAGAGAACTTTTAAAAGCAAGCGCCTTAACCACTGAACTACCAGACCGCTCTTATTTTTGTTATGATATCTTTAATTCAATTAGAATTAAATTTGTACTAATCTAGAGTTCAGTTAATATATGTTTCTGGCTTTTGGTTGTAATATCTCATTTTCACTGGAAGCTATAAGAAAACAAAAGAAACACTACAAGAGCTATACTGTACGAGGGAAAATACAATAGGCCCGGGTTCTTATCTAATTTCAGGTGTACCGATTGTACTTACACACACACACACATATATATATATAAAGTAGCGCATAGACGAAACAAAAAACTAAATACTTTTCCTCAAGGTAAGAGGACAACGAAACTTATCGTATGTCTCTATCATTTGGTAGCATATCAGGTAGTTTTTTAACATGATTATTATGATATTTTGATACTTACGCCACAAAAAACCGTCGTTAGCATCTCAATCTAAGACCGTCACATCTTACATCACCTGATCGCTATTGACGATAAGTTATAGGCTGAAGATGAGAAATTTCTCAGTAAACGATTCTACCATTCTTATTCAGTCAGGACTGTTTTATTGTTGGATAATGTCCACTTACTTTAGAGTTTTCGCCCAATATAATACTGTCAAACCATACTCGTAAATGTAACACTGATTATTGTGTTGATCTTAAAATTAAAGCGAATAGGCAGGAAACGTAAATTCACCATCCGCGGCACAAAACCTTGTTTTCGCTAAAGACCATCAAAATATATTCGTATTTAAAAAACGTCGAGGAAATCATTGGACGTATAAAGAATAACCAACATTCATCTTTGTCAAACATAACTTGTTTTGGCCCATATTCATAAATCGTCATTGCATTCTTAAAAATGAGATTTTTGTATTACAAATGAAATAGAACATTTTATCTTGTTTGACTATGCAATGGAAAAGTAATTATAATTCTATGTGATGGTGCATAGTAAACTTTTTTGCAGAAAAAAAGTCTAATTTTTTCCCCCCCGCATCAGCGGTGCAATTAGACGATGAGAGGAAAATACGATAAACTTGAAACTTCTGGAATACAGTTTCCTGTTGAACAGATGAGATCTCGAAACGAGCAGCAGTTGGCCAATAAGGGGGGCGAATTGCTGCCGGTCTAGGGAAGGGGTTAATAAGGGGTCAAGACTGAGGGGAGAGGGAAGCCTTCGGGAACTGTTCTGCCGAAAACAATGAGCTGTTCAGCTGGCTGCGATTAGGCGTGCAACGACCACTCCGCCTGTTAAGTGGTGTGAGACAGCTGCGGCCAGGGGCCCAGCCCCATCGTCTTCCCCCACAGCGATCCAGTGTAGCAGCATCACGCAGGAAAACAGCAATCCCTGGGCAACTCACCAAGATAGTCCACACTTCACATGTGAGAACATGTGGTCAGGGAAACTGGGGAGTGCGCTGCAATACAAGACCAAGCCAGAAGACAAGATGACCTCAGTTAACTACCTTCCCCTCCCCACCTTAATTTTTGCTATTTTTAAACATGTTGCAAACTGATTCTGTTCAGGAGACATGTTAGATGGTAGAAGGGCATGGTAATGGCTTCTACATCATATTATGCTGACTCCATGATTTTTGGGACATTTTTTACATAACTTACATATTTCTATATCCAATTCTAGTGACAAAATTTTAAGTTCGAGAGTACGAAGTCGCGGGTAACTACTAATATGCAATGAGAATTGATTCTTTCCCGGCGTACTGCTGATAACAATTCTCCCCGGGTGTTCTGTCTGATGAAGACAGTGGAAGAAGGTGTCTAAACGTCGTGTATGGTAGAAGAACTTACCAGGCAGAACACAAGGGAAGGATTGTTATCAGCTAGTATGCAATATTTACTTGCTACCCCTACAGAAAAGACAGCTGTGATTGGCAACAATTTCTCGAGTCTAGCCCAGCTGAGCTGCGGACATAGCGAGCGGGCTGGAGTGACTTATTTATGCGGCCGCCAGTCGGCAGTAAATCAGAGAGTCTGTCTAATGAGAGGACACACGTGTCCGTACCCACTTCCCTTCAAACACCTCACGACGAAATTGCCTAACAGTGTTCATTTCGTCTAGTGTCATCAAAACCGATTGTCAAACTCAGAAACTTCAACGGCCGTGTTCAAAAATTCAATCATTCTTAATGGCTGTTTATTCTCTTTTTTTTCATCTGCTTAACGTCTCTCTAACAGCGAGGTCTTTAGAGACGGGAAAGGATGGGGGGCAAGGAATGGGAAGGAATTCGGCCATGGCATTTTGAAGGAAGCATCCCGGCATTTGCATGGAGTGATTTGGGAAACCATGGAAAACCCAAATCTGGATGCCCGGACGGGGATTCGAACCGCCGTCCTCCCGAATGCGAGGCCAGAACGCTAGCCGTTACACCACCACGCTCGGTGTGTTTATTCTCGAATCATATACAAGCATATAAGACTCCAAACTTGTGTTCTAACGTCTCAACGGGAGTCAATGGAAAACGTGATCTTAAGTAAGGAGTATTCTTTATTATATCCCGCCCAAGAGAATTTAACACGGGACGAAACACTCTTTGCTTAAGTTGCAGATTTATGATAGTAAATTTTCTCAAATAATAATCAAAATTTTATGCAATTTCGGACTGAAGTTATCGCAACTACCAAGTATGCCTTGCCGAACTGTAGAGTGGTAAAGGAAAACCAAATTCCTTAAGATTGGTTTTATAACAGAGATTCCATGATTTTTATTATTTTATTTTCCCAATTTAGGTCTTACGAAATCAGTTATTACTATTCTGTATCGAATCCCCATTTCGGCTATTCTCTAACACCGTCATATGTCTATGTAAGTTATATCAATTATTTTAGCACTTTAATGACCTCCAAGTCGATGCTCCCTCACAGGGGCGGATCCAGGATTTCGGTTTGGGGGGGGGCCTTGAGCGGACTTTGGTTTGGGGGGGGGGCTTGGCTTGAATGGATTTTGGTTGGGAGGGCTTGCCTTCAGTGGATTTTAGTTTTTTTTGGGGGGGGGGCCTTGAGTTGGCCATGGGGTAGTCTTTATAGCCTCCTCGGGCGTCGAATCTGTAGAGCTAAGAAAAAAAAAAGTTTACAAAATTACAATGTCGGAAAGTGGCCCCAGATACTTTGGGGGGGCTTGAGCCCCCTAGCCCTCCGCCCCTTGGATCCGCCTCTGCTTCCTCAAGCCCCACCAAGAACTCAATTCTCTTCTTCACCCATTCTAATATTGGTCTCCTCTTCGAATATATTCTTTATTAATAAAAGGTAATAAATCAGTCACGTTCTCTATCTTTAATTTAGCTCCTTGCATTAACTCTTATATTACTAGAGCGCAAGATTAGTGATAATTCATTTAGACGAGTACATAATCAGCGCTAAATTCATTCACTCCGATATGCTCGCATTAACCTCACACCTTCTGATCCAACCGTGCCTTTCAAAATGATAAGAAAACAATTCGCAATAAAAGTAACCTTCGCGATGGCCACTAAGCACAAGATCAGACGCTTCAAAACGCAGGATTGTATTCACCAGAACCTATTTATTTTTTACACCTGTCCGTGCTTTTTCTCTCGTGTACGTAGATGCTGTTAATATTTATGTTTGTGTTAAAGACACATACGCTCAAAAAGGAAACGGTAACATTATAACTGCTAATATTGTTTTCAAAGAAGTTAAGTAAAGAAGTTTGAAAAAAAAAAACACATCTGCTACAGTCAATATCTATTTTTAAACATCTACTTTTTAAATGTTATACATTTAAACATGTAGTATTTTAGGATTTTTACAATAAGACTGATATGTGTTACTATTCTTCAAAATAAAATACCTTTTATTAATATATATACTTCCATTTACTTATTTCCACATTATTATATTATCATTCGATGACTGACCACGATACTATGCGAAATATTCGCATAGGTCAGCTAGTACACAAAAACTGATCGTTTAAAGATATAAGAGTTCCTTGATGTAAACAAAGAGAAACTATCAGTAAGCTTTCTGGTACTTGAAACGTCTACGAGATTTCGTTAAAACCGTTTCCGAGATACTAAATACAAAAATTGTTTGTATTTTGAAAAATCGCGTTTTTGTAGGGAGGACATCTATTACATAAACTTAAAAAGTACAACGTTTTCTGAAATTTCATCCAATTCGTTAGAGCTGTTTCCGAGATACCAAATATATATTGCATATATACAAGTATGTATCGTTTAAAGATATAAGATAGCACAGGAGATAGAGAAAGGTTGCTAAAACGTGCTCAGTTTTGTCGCTTCTCTTAGAAGAGATGCAGGGAGGCAGCATGTACTGGGTCTGTGATATCAGAAACTGCTCCTGAGATCTGCATTTTCACCCACTGGTACTGCGCAGTGGGAATGATACAAGGTCCCACGAGGCGAAATAATTAATGACCTCCTTTACAGTTTTTTGGCCAAAAGCTAACCGTAAGAACAAACTTTTGCAATAAGCTGAAAGCAGTTTAGTATTCCTTGTTTCAGCCAGTGATGAATTATTAAGACCGCCATCAAAATTTATATGCCTGACGGCAGGGTAAAAACGCGACTGCGGCTTAACGACTTTTCTCAACTCGACCGAGTTTCACAGAACGACTGCGCAATTTATACAGATTTGTTGTTTTCCGCCCTGTTTTTAATTAAAGACGAAAAGGTTGTTGCGCTTCTGTTGGAACACTGTTTCAGAGCTTTGAAATACGAGTTTTGGGATGGCTACGGTTATAACGGTATTCATGACAGCTGTCAACTGAAAAACGAGGTCCATACTTTTTCCTTCTTTCTTTATTGTTGTTTCTTGTTCTTTGACATGCTTCATCCTTTCCTTTTTTTTTTTAATGTTTCTGCCCTGATCAATGAAGCCGGTAGAGTGAGATTAGTGTAAACAACAAGTTCAAATTACTTTATATTTCGAGGAGATATTTCCTCTCTAAACCCCTTGTCAAGCAGTTTGTAGTCAGATTAGTTTAACTAGATTTCCTCTGTGCTGGCATTAGGGAGGACGAGGTTTGGAACTCAGGCTAGAAAGTGAAAATCCGAATAATGGAGGTGCCAGAAATCATTTCAGGCCAATGCAGAGATGGTTCTTTGAAAAGGCTTTGGAGAAAATTCCTTCCCTTCCAAGCACACAATCCCCTCAATCTCTAATGCCCACGACTTCGGCAAAGCGTGAAGCTCTAAGAAAATCATATAGTTAATCATGTGATAGCAACTGTAAAGGAACAGGAATACAAGTATAACGTTATAAGCTGTTACTCCTTTCGGCGTGTTATGGATGACTGGCCCAGTTGGTCATCACGAATACAGCAAGCCGAAACAGCTTTTACTTTGATTACCAGTAACTAATATAGTGCCAGTAAATATGCGCACGATACTAATGATTCCTTCTAACAACTTCAATAAACCAAAACATACTGTTTCATTATCACTGATAATTAATTTAATAGCTTTCAAACCGAATTCCAACATATAATTAATATTGATTACAAAGTTCACCAAAAATAATATCTCCGGACCCCATGTGCGAGCTTTCCCGCGCGCAACTAAACAACAACTCCCACGCGCAACCAAAGACTGTGTTATACTAGTACTTAACACTAAGATACTATTGCTAACCAGTCAACTAAACAAACTACAATCTGTGGAACTCTTTACTACAATTATTTGTATTAATTTTTACAAAAAGGTATTAACAGATACAGTTAATATTCACTTTTTTACTAATTTAAACAAAATAATCAATAATTATTATACAAAGGGGATTAGACATAAATGTCAAAACGTTTTCTCGTACAGTTTTACTATATAAACTAGAAGTAAAGGCTTCAACAGGAAAACGGAGAAAGCGAGGGCACTAATGTTGAATTCTACTGGCAGTCATTTGAATCGCTAACTTTCTACTTTTAGTACATGCAAATTTCTGTGTTTTGCACCAATTAAGTATTTGGCACCTCGAACTAAGAAGAACGTGTGCCAGTGTTTGTGTGTAAATGTGCCAGTGTTTGTGTGTATTGTAGAAGAAATTGAATACACAAAAGTGTTCTTGTGCAGGTATTGAGTAAGACACTATTCAGTCTACACGATGAATTCCAGTTTAGGACAATTTTCTTACTTTTGCTATATGCCGATTCATGATATTGCAGTTCCCAAAAAGATCCCTTTTTGTACAGAAGATATTTCTTCGTTTCCATGTTTGATTTGAGTAATAGGAGAATAATGATTTGAAGAACTATTATAGTGCGTTACATGCATGTACTTAACTTGCTTTAAGGCACTGAAAATGATTTAATAAATCGAAACGCGTATGCCAGAACAAAGTTTTTATTTTAGCTGCACTATGCAGATAGAAAACCACACGATAACCCGTTATTAATAAAGAGGCTAAGGGAAAAAGGCCTAAAAATCAATTAATTAAAACACTAATTAAAACACGATATGAGTGGGCGAACCATAACGTTTGGGGGATGTATGGGGGAACGCTGGTTTGATCTACGCTCAGGCAATCCAGATATCTGTAAATTATCCAAGACGATTCTGAACGAATGTCGATCATAAATTCCGATTTACTACCCGTTCTCTGACAACAATTGTCATATACCACTAAAGACTTGGTTGTCGACGAACCTTTTTTTTTTTAAAAAAAAAAAAAAAAAAAAAAAAAGGTCAGACAGACGATAATTCTCTCTCCTAGTTGCAAAGTAGTAGTATGTGCGGCTGGTTTATAAATTTTGCGAACGTGAAATTTGGAATCAATTTGTACTCACAAAACACCCTTTCAGTACTATTGGAATATTATTCACCTCAGCTAAGGAAAAATATGATCTTTCATACTGCAGATTTCAACTCGTTATTTAAATTCATTCTGTTATTTCCGATGCTGCAGCCTATAGTGGATGATTATCAGTGTAGGGAAGGAAAACAGCTCTGCTGTCGCATGTAGTAAGCATTTCGACTTACTGTCGTGTTGGTGACTGTTTCCATGACTTCACCAATCAAGCTTTTCATCTACTTCAATGTAATACTTTAATCCATTACGATGCATAAATATTTTATCCATTTACACCGATCAGACACAGCACGTATGACTAAGATACGAAGACAATCTCGCGCTGCTGCCTTAAATCAGGCGAACTGCTCTCCAGCCTGTTACTTTATGGCAGAACATTTCGAGAGACTCACTTAAAGTGTCAAACGAATAAAAGGATGGAACCAGCGAATATTGCCTGAGACACTCAGTCTAGGGGAGAGAGTGATGAAGTGAGGTAGCCAAATCAAGAGGAGTAAGGCGCACAAAAACAAATTCAAGCGCGTTCTCAAGGAATGGAGCAATAAATTTGACCAGCAGCGTTTTTACATACAAGTCGAACGCGTTCCGTATCTTGTTTCGGTAGTATATGCTGCACTGGTCGCGCAAAAATCATTCGCATTAAAGACAAGATTCTTTTCTTGCAGTTTTGAAATATGTGTGGTATAGTCAGGAATTTAATGCTGCAATGTTACTCGTAAATAATCCTGCAACGAAAATACTGTCTAGTTGTTTAGTTTCTTATTAGATAACCTCTGAATGAGTAGGAAGTTGTGGTAAATCTCAAGATGAAGAGATTAGCCTTGGGTAACAAATCAATGATGATGAAAGAAATTTTGATAAACTGACACATGGCAGGAAGGGTGGTAGAGATGACTACCCACAATCATTAACCACGAAAAATTATGACGTTCTAGATAGAAAACCTAATCGTAGAAATTTTTCTATATTACGTATGAAGTGAAGGTACAGGGTTTCCAGAAAAGGACTCCCTGATTTCAAAATTAAATATCTCGAAAACAAAGATCGATAGAGGAATGCAGTAAACGGTATGTTTATTGTGACAGCTGTAAGAAGTGTATACAGCAGTGTGAAATAATAGTTACAAAAGCTGCTGACAGATGTACGCTGTACAGCTCATATCAGCATACATAAGTGAAATAATCGTATGAAAACAATCTTTGCAAACAATCACATCACAATGTTTTCAAAATGTTCACCATTGGCACTACAGAGGTGGCGCAAACAAAGAATGAAATTCGCCATCACATTTCGTAGTGTCTCGACCGAAATGGATTCACATGCCGCAGAGATCGCCGATTCCAGCTCGTCCAGCGTGGCGGGATGCTTCGGGTAGACCAAGTCTTTCACTGTGCCCCACAAAAAAAAAAGTCACAGGGAGTCACATCCGGCGAATATGGAGGCCAATCCATGCCTGCACCAGTAAATTCGGGATATCCCAAAGCAATGACTCGATTCCTCAAATTGCTGTATACACTTCTTACAGCTGTCACGATAAATATACCGTTTACTGCATGCCTCTATCGATCTTTGTTTTCGAGATATTTAATTTTGAAATCAGGGAGCCCTTTTCTGGACACCCTGTATATGGTACCGTTTATTGTGACTGAACGTCTGATATGTACATATAGCCCGTCAGCAACTATACTGCCTTTGCAAAGGTAGGTGTAAATTGTGGGTTCCTTTTTCTCTATCGTTAACTGTAAGAATTAACATTTTCAATCATCTGCACATATACAAGGTCACTACAAAAACAGAGAAATGCAATGGAAAAATATCTCAGTGCCTCAAAATAAATCTAAGTAGTCATTACGGAGAAATTTTAGTTTTGTTCGGACTTTATAGCTCGTCGATGTTGATATCATAAGAGCCAGGAGAGGGTGGAGGACAAGGAAAGGAAGGAATTCAGCCATGGCCTACGCCCGGAATGATTTTAGGAAACCATTAAAGGCCCAAATCTTTATAACAGGGCATGGATTTAAGCACGCGTTCTTCGAATTCCATTCCCGAACGTTACCATTCAAACTGCAGGCTAAGAATAACGGTGAAGTAACATCCTATAGACCATTCCCGATGCTTAATAGTAATCCTCCATATTTGTTGTTTATTTTTATAAACTGTTTATGAAATATTTGTCTAAGTACTGTTATTAAGGATTAGCCAACATGAATGAGTGTTGCCGTCTGTGAATCGTATTAATTTCGTATACTTGTGAGTTGTTCTATTTTGTTAGTTAAGTGTACAATTTTTTGGATGAGAGTCAGGGCCACTCCATATTTGCCTACGTGAAGACAGATGGCTGGTACGTCAGACATAAGAGTTTCACTTACGCCCTACGAACCTTATCCCATGATTTAGAGAAGTGAGCAGCCTTAAGATGTTTAATCCATAACAAGTCTTTAAATTTGTAAGGGGCTTCCAATCGAGAGCAGGTTCCAAGGTGGCTGGGATCCTGAATTACGTCACATACACGCAGAACTCAACAGGTAAAAGGCCCTATTTTTGCAACTTGCCATTATGCATTGATGCGTTTTGCATATTTTGTACAGTTGGCTCTTGCCAGGAATCATTTGCATTCTAGGCAGCATCGCTATAATACGATCATCCAAATTAATGACTAAGACGGTAATACAACCCCACCAACCACAATTTGCTGCGCAAGATTTGCTGTCCAGGAATTTCTATCCGTTTGACACCAACTTGTCAACCAAACTTGGAACTCCAAGACTTTCTACAAATTTGAGATCAAACTGTGCAGCAAATTTATGGTAATCTGCTGCCGTAACTAAACGAAAAATAGTTACCAAAAGTTGAGAGCAAATTTTGGTTTCAACTTTCATTCAAAGATGGTATTGATTTTGATTATTTTTTACCTTCATATAGTATAAATCGCAGTCACTAGCAGGGTATTTATTTTAAGTTAAAATATTAAATATAAGTTATTTAAATTCATTTTAGTTTATTTACAACTTCATTTCATTACTACACTACATTATTTTAAACTTCATTATCTTTATCAAATAATACGATCTTACAGGATATACTATTAATTTAAAACGAATACCAGAGTTTTTAAATTGAAATTTCATAGAATCTATAAACAGTAGTCAATACTAATAAAACATAGGGAAATCAAAATAACAGACTTAGTAATGCTTTTACTGCGTTATTTGACAAAATTTTACCTAACTTCAATCAAACAGAAATACAAACTTAAATCTACTTAAATTTTTCAATATTCTTTGGCCATAGCCGAAGTCATTAGCTTGGGAATCTCCTAAAAATCTCTAGAATGTAAAGCAAAAGGGTATTGCCAAAAGATATCGGGAACATTCCATAATAGATAACTACTTAACATATAATCGAAGAAGGAATTCACCGTAAAACATAAAAGAAAATGGTTGCCAACTTAAAAATGCAAAATCAGTAAAAAAAAATCGGGAAAATTTCCGTATGTTCTCAGAAATCGTGGAAAAATCGGTGGATTGAGACCACGCCTAGCGTTCTGGCCTCGCATTCGGGAGGACAGCGGTTCGAATCCCCGTCCGGGCATCCAGATTTGGGTTTTCCATGGTTTCCCAAATCACTCCAGGCAAATGCCGGGATGCTTCCTTCAAAAGACCACGGCCGAATTCCTTCCCATTCCTTGCCCCCCATCCTTTCCCGTCTCTAAATACCTCACTGTTAGAGAGACGTTAAGCAGATAAAAAAAAAAATCAACGCCAAGGCTTCGTTGGTACTCCACTATTTCCATAACCTTAGGTAACCTATCATTTTCACATAGTTTTAACAAATGCCAAGAGTCAGTTTACTTATAGGGTCCGCACTTAACAAGCTGCACGGAACATGTTAGTGACGTCTCGTTTTCCCACACATTGACAGCTTGTCTCCCACCGACGGAGCATCCCTCTAAGTGAAACATTCCTCAGACGGGGCCCAGTTGCAGAATGCGTCCATTTCACGAAGAGGCGCGCGAACATGCAAATGAGGTTGTTTAACGGGCTACGGCCAGGGCACAATGGCCGCGCCGAACAATGGGAGACTCACATTGGAAGTAACATAAAATACGCCCTTGTGCCGCTCACAATGACTAGTGAAGCCAGCCTTTCAGCGCTCTTCTCGCTCGCGCCGAAACCATTTAAACAGCAGTATCGTCCATTAAAGCGTGCAGATCCGTCTGTCACTCACTACCTTAGCTGGTTCTATTGCAGCTGCTTAATGGTCTGTTTGTGTTCGGTTCTTTGATCTGTTCCACATCGAATCGAGCATGGCGGATTGTGACCCGGTAGTTACACTGATACATTCCTAATGTTACTTCGTTTTAATTTTTCGCTTCATTTTCCCTTCACTGATGCTTCGTCCATTCAACCAGAATTATTATCTTGCTTCTAACGTCTACTCTACTCCGACTTCATGGTACACCAACAGCACTCTAGCATTAGGGAATCAAGAATTTTTTCCCTTGTCGTTAACGAAACTATGCCACAAATAAGGACATTCATTTACAGGAAACAGGTGCCAGTAATATGTAACTGCGCATCTTTTTTGTCAGTGTTACCTTGACCGTGATGTGTCTGGTCCCAGACGCAGGTTTGGCATTTGGGAGGATGTGGGTTCAATTCCCCGTCAGTTCATCCAGATTTCAGTTTTCCATGGTTTCTTGAAATCACTCCAGGCGAAATGCTGGGATGATTCAATCAAAAGTGCATGGCTGAATTCCTTCCCGTTCCTTGCCTCCCAGCCTCTCCAACATAGACAAGCAGTGAAAAGCCTGGTGAGGCAAAAAAATAATCGGTTGGCTGGTATAAGTCCTGGTGAGGAAAGACATTTTCATTATTTGAGACTAAGCCAGCATTCCCACTAATGAAAATCCAGAAATTCTATCAAGATGTGTAGATGCAGATAAAAATTTTCGTCATACTATCTGATTTTACATTTGACTGTTTTATCTATTACAAGATTTTTGATTCAATTAATTATCTTGCCCTAAAATGCCAGTAATTTTACCATTTCTAGTCCTGACCAAGGTTAAGCCAAATATTATCTTTTTCGTGTGTATGGTTACCATAGTACCTTTTTGTTGCGATCCAGGTTGTAACAACTACTTTCTTTCTCTGTGGTAGTATCCTCTGGCTGTGAGTTGTGAATATTATTCGGTTGTAAATGGGGGAATACACGGACAGGCTTCAGGAACTCTCTCTCTCTATATAATATATATATAAAAGAGTCCAATACAGCTTTACACTTCGCATAGTTCCCTGAATTACTAATAAATTATTTAGTTGACGCTATGGCTTTACATTTATTTCACTACATAGTAATTCAGAATAGCACATCTAACAACATGCTCTGGGGTTCATCTAAATTCAATTTCCCATTTCTTTCACAATTTACTGCGTACACATGCAACTAAGTCCGACATATTTTCTCTTAGCTCCTTCTGTCATAAATCCACAACAGTGTCTCTGGTCACATGATCTATCCATGCCAACGTACACAGCTCGTACAAAGATTATCTGTTATCATAAAAAATTTAATATGAAGATATTTTAGATAACACTGTTACCTGACTTTGTTCAGCTGAATTTTGGATTCCAATCACAACACATAACAAGCGCGATTAGTGATAACGGAATAGAGACGGGGAGTGTTCCGTGATAGTTCTGGCTGTGGATTTTGACAGTTTCCCTTCCTCTCTTGCAGAGTTTGGGTGGAGTGGATGTGCGGTTCGCATGTTCCGCCTCAATTCGCTCGCCAGCGTGACGTTAACTGCCAGGTGAGAAAAAGCACGAAACTGCTTGTCCTTCTCGTTAGTATCGCCACCCGTCACACGCCTGAGCTCAAACTAGGAACGTCAAAAAATCTTGTTTACCTTCCATTTCCATTTTTCATATTTTGGTAAAATACAATTCTCGCAGTGGAGATGTTTTAGGAAAGAACTGCAATCTACAAATGAGTTAATATATCTAATGCGAAGCTCTACTCAGTTCGAAATTAGTGACATCTCACACAATAGAACTATAGAAACAATAAAATTTTAACAGGAAACCTATGTTCAACAAAATCAGTGGGAGAAAATGATGCAATGTACCAGTCTTGAATCTTTACCCATATTATCATACTGCCAAAATGAATCTTTCACATAAGGATGGTACTACTATAACCACTGACTACCAATTTGCTATTTACCAGTTAGAATCACGAAAAAGCAACATTATACCAGCAGTAATACAAGGTACGAGCTTCAAAAACTCATCCTTAATAAAAAAAAGGTGAATAATGCTGTAGTCACCCTCAAAGACTCAAGATACAGTGCGCTGTCAACGATTTCTCCAACCTTTGAAGCAATTATGGAAATGTCGTTGTGGAATGTTCTTCAGAGCTTGGCGTCGTATTCAGTTTGATGATACCAGTATCATCAAAATGCCTTTCTTTCAAAATTTCTTAGGATAAAGAAAGAAGCCATCGATCCAACACAGGTGAGAACGGAAGTCTAACACTCTTACCATGGTTAATCAGCTCCCTCTTTTTCTTTTTAATTCACAATGCCCAAGGTACATAGATAAAAAGTTTGCATTAAAGTTTGGCAAAGGAATATAACAAAGTTCATATAACAAGTCCGAATTAACAAACATAGTTTGACTCAGTTGTGCGTACCCTGGGCAAAATCTATAGTATGGCAGTGATCCTTCCTTCAAACACAGTTTACACGAAATTGTATGGATGACATTTAAGCCGAATATCAAAAGAAATGAAGTAAAATATGGTGTAAAATATTGGCTGGAGTAGGCTTGAGGAAAATATATCGATGTATCTAAACATCGATATTTTTCATAAAATTATCAATATTTATCGTCGATATTTTTACTATCGATATATCAAAAATCGTTATTATATTTTTAGTATCAATTTTAAGTACCAATTAGATATTTTTTGTACGAATTCAATTCATTATCCAAATTAATGTATATTGGAGAAATATACGTAGACTATATATCCGATTTTCTGAAAGCGTCTTAAAAAGTGAATTCGTCGTAATTTAATAACTTTTCATCACCGATTATGAGGTTAAATTTTAATATGTTTACGTTAACGTCTTTTTTGTCAAATTATTTGAATATTAACAGTTAGGTTATTTTTATAGTTGAAGAATGCTGACTAAACATCCGTGTTTCGACGTTGAGGGTTGGCGTAAATTAACACCTGCTGTTTTCAAATTGTTTTTTTCATTCATGAATAACAATTAATGCGCTGACAAAAAATTTGATATGCCAAGCCTCTTCTGTGTCGTCCGAAAGAATGGCTTCTCCAGTTAACTTGGACAGCTAGAGTATATCGGCGGGGGAACAAATAAAAGAGAGATTTCTTTTGAAATTTATATCAGACGAATACGGTTTGATAGACTGTAAAGATAGATAAATTAATAAAAATTTCCTTAATTTCTGCATGTATCTTTAATTTTCTTAAATTTTGGGAATATTTTTAGATAATTACTAGCTTTAGACAAAAATCGTTGATATTTTTATCGATACAGTTTGTAAATATAGATAGGATATTTATCGATATATTTTTTTGTTCCCCCTTCCCTGGACTGGAGTGATTCTGGTAAAACACGTAAAAGCAAACCAATATTTTCGGGTGGGTATCGAACCTGCGTTCTCCCGAATGCAGAGTACGAACGGTTTCCACTGTGCAATGGCTAAGGTAATTTATGTGCTGCGAATGGCAGAAATAATTTATGGCAGGAACGACATGTGAGTCACAAATCTTTTGACGGCGCCGGTTAAATTAGTGTCTGCGCGCTGACGGAAGCACGGTAAGTAGATCTGGGAGGGGCCTTCCTCTCCACGCTCCATCAGCTACCGACGTGCCGCACACAGGGTAACGACAAGTAGTTGGTTCCTGTCTTGTGAGATTCTACTATTATTTTAGTACCAACAAAAAGTCGCTACTGCGTGGATTAGTTTAGTTCACAGCTAAAGGTTAAGTCCATGTACTGTTAATAAGTTTTGACCGTGTACTGTCTAACTTTGTGCGGTACCTGACCGATGAGTGAAAGTTAATGTTTTACAGGCTCAATAATATCGAATTTGGCTGCCACCCGTATTCCGGAGAAACACTGTTCACTCTTTCAAAAAGTTGAATCAGAAAAAGAATATACTAGTCCGAAATAAAGAACACGAAACACTTGAGATACAATTGTTTCTTAAAGTCATGGTCGGTACCAGACACATGCTAACTTAACCGTTACAATAATGGACACTCGATCCGAAAATACTTGCAGGTTGGTACACTTAAAAACAGCATGTTGCTGACTCACTTTTTTGCCAACAAAAATTCTCATGACGCAGTTAACAGTTTACGAGGACACTTGACTCGGATTCATCACACGATCTCCCTATACTCGCGGATTTAGAGTGCATGGCAGCTAACCTCGCCATACTTATTATTTCCGACCGGCGCAGACAAACTCAAGGATAATACTCACTTGGACAAATATGGCTGATCACTACTTCTGGTCTTCCAGCCAATTATAGTCGCCTTTTTCTGTCACATGATTTTTGTGGCCCCTTTCTTCTCCATAAGTACATCAGAGATCTTTATCCTTACTAGACGTGACACGCTTTCTCACTTTTCTTGCTACTCAGACCTGCATTCTCTGCTTCTTAACATTTACTCTGTCCGGCTGCTACCAGGACCAAAATAATCTATCAACTTTCACTCATTTATTCGAGATCTCAACGCTTGCGTTAATCAGGCACCTTGATTTCTACTTTACTAGCCATCAAAGCAGCTTAAACCTTCAGGATTTTTCCCTGCTTACATCAGTATCTTTACTTACTGAGATAACGTCTTCCTCTCAAAGTAACGATTACAGCCTACGAGTACGTCCTCAGTTGTCTTCTTACATTTTCCAATCTTCGTCTTACACTACATGCCTTATTTTCTACTGTTTCTCCATTTACGAATTAACGAATCATGCATTTGAGTTCTGCGTTTCAATACCATTGACCGTTTCTGACTGATCAGCCTTTTGGTGACGTTACCAAACTCAAGGGCAAGAGGGTTCTCTGGACCATTCCCCCTCCTTCATTCTACTGCCAGCAGGATAACAGGATGTGATTCCTTATGCTGGGAGTCGTTCGGTCGTCAGAGAATCGACAACATAAACAAGGTGTACCATATGAGTGTGGCGTTGACACTGACTGGAAAGAATTTTATGTAGTATATATATGCTTCAGTTCCATAGATCTCATTTTGAGTTACGACTTTGTTTATGGTACTTGTGACGTGAAATGATACCACTAACATCCAACAATATTTAACTGTTAATTGCTCAACCAGTTTGTATTTATGAATCATCAGCATACAGAGCAATTGTGGTCCTCATAAACATCTCCATGAGAAACCATGCAGTTACTGTGCGCCCCGTAAATAAGACTCAAAATATAAATAAACAGTCTCAACACGTACCAACTCAAAAAACAATTTTATCTGAAATAGACTGCATAATAATCGATATAGAAACTGTCACGCTGCTGACAGCTTATGTTGGCAATGTCATAGTGTAACTGTTTCCAGTATGGCTGGATTTTGTGTACCATGGCAAGATAAGGGCTTCATGGCTCGTCAAAACTTAGATCGTTACAGGAGAAAGGAAGTGGAAAATCGAAAAATGGTTGGATTGGCCGCTGATTGAAACAAAAAATACACTTATCACACACAGAACATAGTTAAACGTTTCGCAGACAGATGGCATCACTCCAGTTTCTCCATCAGGTATAAAATGCTTGGCGTCCGCAAGGGAATGCGGCTGTAAAACCATATCTCCAAATATCACCAAGCCAATGATAAAATGCAACTAATTCCTAACGTTAGGAAAGAGTATTGAAGACGAAGAAGATTGATTTTATTTAAACAAAACATGCCTCGCTTATATTTTTTAATACGTTTACTCATGTACTAAGAAGGACTCCGATAACAACCCGATTCTTTTTCACATTCATTTTATTTTTTATTGATGCACCAACGCTTCGAGTGATCGTTACTTGAAAATTCCGCATTTTAGGTTGATATATTGACCGAGCTTTGGCGCTGTTTGGTATGAACTTTTACTAAGCCGTTACGAAATAGCATGAAGGCCACAGGCGTAGCACACGCGTGGATTGATTCCTGCGGCCCACACGCAGTTGGACAGTCATCTGTTGTCGCCTGCCGCTTGCCGGAAGGCCCGACAGAGGCCGTGGGCGTATTCGGAAACGCAAAACAATAGCCTCTCGCCGCGCGCACGCCCGGCTGCTTTGAAAGTCAAATGGTACAGCAGCTATTATGTGCTCCGTATCGTTATTTATGTTTGTGGGATACCGAACTGGCTTACAGAAAATTAAACATTCACAGTTAAGCACGTGGTCGCACTTGTCACTAGATTACTGCCACTAGAGCTTCCTGAAGCAATATCACAAGTATTCGATCTCTTCAATTCATATACCACTAAATTCAGTCCTACAGTGGAAGAATGCAAAACTTTTAGTTCTGATGTTGTGTAGCAACCTGATGTGTCGATAGACGACACTTACACCAAAAAACATGTTTAAATCGCTACCAACTTAACTTTGCGTCCTTACAAATGTCAACAATTGCTCATATCTTCCACAGATCACTAACGTTTCTACAGCAACGGAAGTTCTCTGGTTATTAAACGTTTCGGCTGAAAACGCTTTCGTCTATACCTATTTATTTATTTATGTATTTCTTCGGACTTCGAGGACATTAAAGGTTTAAATGGGATGGTTCGAAACAATCAAAACTATTCTGGAATTCGTGCGGAGTGATTCAGGAAATGATGGAAAAACGATAACTGGATAGTCGGATGGGTAATCATTAACATCATGCGATTTTTTAACATCCAGTTTCAAGTTTTGCTACAGAAATAGACGCTACGACGTCAGATTAAAACAATTGTGTACCGTAAACCGACTACGCTGCACGGTGTATACCGAATGCATTTATTTTTTAAAATAAATATGAGTATTAAGTTTTATTGTTAATCTTCAAATTTTCAAAAGTAGTTTCTGCCAATTGCCACACGGAGGCCGGTTATTTCGCATGAATAATCAACCAAATGTATGTTTGTTGTTTTTATTCTTCTCCAGAGTCGGCGTAGGAATTTCGGGCACGGAGTAAAATGGGCGGGCGACGCCATGTTCTTCTCTAGAATAACTTCAAGTAGAACATCGCTGTACTTGATTAAAGATGCCTGGTTAAACTCCTACCTAAAATATAAAATAAAACAATTGTTTTTGAGCTCGATGTTAAAGGTTATATGGGGTATGTTGAGATGAACAGTTTAGCACAAGGTAGGAAGGAATGGAGGATTGCATCAAACCAGTCGAGAAAGTGATGACAGGAGGGGGGGGGGGGGGGAGGGAAACCATGAGGTGCAAAGAATGTTTAAAGGTTCTAATACCTTAGCTTTCGTATTTTTGCTACTGTACAATTCGCAATCGAATCTGCGTACCAAAATAGACGCTCTTACAGATTTGCAAAAGGCGCAGTGTTTCTTTAAAGATTTGGAATATTCTTGATCCTTTTTATGTGCTGTAAATTCCACACATCGTAACAATACTTCAGCAGTGCTATCGCAATACGTTAATATGTTATATATGTAAATTTCTTGTTTCTTCTCAACATTTTTTGCCATATACAGACGTCAAATTGTGGTTATCTTGTAGTTCTTAAATAATTTAAGCCTTTTATAAAAATCTAATAGTACTGTTCTTTTTGGTGTGCAATTACCTTTTCGACAGCAACAAACTGGCAAACACAAAGAAGATTTTTAGAACGACGAAATTTTTAACGGAAATCTTCGTCAATGAGAATCGCAATTATTTTAAAATGACCAACGTTCATCCGCACAGCGTTATTTTTTCTGATCACAGTAAACAACATATAGAAAGACAGTAAACCACTCGCCTTGGATCTGTTTATTTTGAAGTTTCGAAAGATATGACGCAGCCGGGGCCAGCCATAAAACAAAGGACACAACGGCTAGTGTCGCACATCTCTTCCGACAGGCGGAACTCCAAATTTATGATTTTGTTTGTCTCTCGCGGCAGGAAAAGGCTGACGCAGCACATGGGCCATCGCATCAAGGGACCTCCTCGCTCGCTATACCACTGCCTGCTTCCTCAGCAAGAAATATCAGCGGTCGGCGGAAACATTTTCTCAGCTATCTAGACTAAAATAAAATAAATTAAACGCCTTAAGCTCGACTGTGCTGTAAAACATTCAATTTTATTGCTGGAATCGTTAAGCAACTTAATGAACATTTTTAATTGATTCCTGATATCTGTTTCATTAATACACATTGAGCCAATGCTTCAAATACTGACATAAGACCCAATTCGTTCAACACGGTTGATGGGGTACACAGTATAGTATATTTTTCAACAGCAAGAGAAAAATGAAACGGATTACATTTCGTTTGTGGAGAGAGAGTTCTTCAAGACTACAGTTTCTCCCAATTACATCAGCTCGTATGGCAAAATATTGCAGTTTCTTTTTAAAGGGTGGATGTTAGGGAATCCACGATGATATCCGTGAAGAATCATGTTTATTTTCCTTGCCAATAAAAGAACGATTCAAGACAGCGAGAAAAGTGTATGAGTTAGCAAATGGGAAAAAGTTAATGTTAAACAAGCTAACCATAATTTAAATGTGTTCTATGTAGGGCAAATCAAAATGACCTGCGGATTATTGTAAGCTGACTGGCAGGCGATTTTGTTCCGAAGAGACCCCGAGGGGCTAATCAGGGAGATAAACCACCACTCGGATCTCGAACCGGGACTAGAGGAGAAGACAAATGAAAACCACCGAGCAAGGCGCACTTACTGCTTTCATACACGATAAATCTGTTTTATGATAACCTTGTATATAAGTAATAAATAAATTCTGGAGGACGTGGGTTCGATGGATCTTCCAAGCGGGCAGTTTCCCACCATTCAGCAAAACAATGCCGGATACGGAAGGTCCTTATAGGTTCCTTGTCCATAATTTTCTTCCAGCCCCACGAACACTAAAGTCCTACTTCTTTTAAGTAATAGAAAAAAGGATGTGGGACGTTTGGGATCAGAATAGTTTATTTAATTCTAACCATTGTAGCTTCACACAATCCCAAAGGCAGAAAAGATGAAGCAAACAGAGTCGATTTTCTGAACTGTATTATGTCTAGGAAGAAGAAGCGTATCATGTTTCTAACATCGTACCAGATGCTAGAACGATAAGCATATAAATTTAGTTTAGCGGCCTTCTAGTGACCGTGGCGCTGCACCAAGTAACGGAAAGAGATATTATAGGAATCTCTCGATGGACAATAAACCTTTGCAGCTGTCACAAAGCAGTCAGAGTTGAGTGTGGCGATAATTCAGATGCCATGTTCATTCAGCCTCACATTCTGCGCGCTATGTTGAGCTGATGATCTGTGGTGGCAGTCACCATACATCCTCGTCGTATCGCCATTAGGTAAGCAGCAGGGCGCGGTGACTCAAGCTGACGGCATTGATATGCATTAATACCATCTCCGATCTCTCATTCCAACGGGCGTGACGTATGCAAATATTCTGGCTGCACTGAAGCTTACCATTTCGTGACTGCGTTAAACGTACACCAATTAACTTCTTTATCCTTGTATATGAAGAAAAATCGGTTAAATTGTTTTATAAGAGTCTCTACGCGTTTGTTCATCTGCTGCTGAAACGGCTATCTTGAACTAGGATGCTACTTGCTGGAAACATATTCCCACTTTAACAACGATAAAATGCATATGATTCGGATAGCAAGGAGCTATGGATACCGGGTCAACTTCTTCAAAGGCTATCCGCTATTTGCACTCTCCCTTGTCGGTACTCTCTTCATTCTGTAGTAAAACAACTATTTCTATTCATGTAGTTTTTATTTTCGCCTTCTTGTGACTGCTATATCGCGATTTGATCCAGAGGGTGCATTTGGAAGATTATTGCTCAGGTTTACCACAGTATATACCAGAATTCTTTTACAGTCACAATATATATATTGCCATGACTTAAGAGAAGACCCTCGTAAAGTTGAAGGTAGGGCATTATCACAGAATTATTTCCCCTTGACGATAAAAAAATATTTTTTCAGTAACATTATATTTATATATATAGACACTTCATACGTTTTTGTTGAGAGAGGAATAGGATCTTAAATGTATAAGACGCAAAGTTTTTTCCTGTTACAACTTCGCTAGAGGTCGTGTTGGATGACGATGCAACGCTGCACCATTTCCCTGCTGCTATCGCTCGCTTTGGACGGAAGATATACGGCTCGCTTTGGACGGGGCGGTGCGGTGTGCACAGACAGATAGACGGCGGTCACTGTGGACCATGTCATCTCCTCCGCAACAGACGAGCCAAGTAATTAAACTGCCAACCAGAGTGAGAGGCAATCGTGTTTAATTAGTTGCTGCTACTCCATGTCAATGGGAGATAATGAGCAGCAGTCCAGCTTGCTGGTGTATTAATTACTTCGTCCCGCGACCTCTGACAGCTGCGATGATGATTTAATTGTGATCGCAGACGGCAGATGAGCGTCATAGCCCACGCGAACAATTTCCTAGAATACAGCTCTATAGAGTCTGATGTCAATAATGAACGAGCTAAGAGATTTTAATAGTTGGGAATGACTATTACAACTTATTCCAGCTGTCGCAGCTAGGCATAGGCACACAAATCTTGTATTAAGTGTATTATTTTTGTCAGTCTCTATGCCAAGATCAGATACTCATTCTTCAGGCAACGAATCGATCGTTACTGGGGCACAACAATCATAAAAATTTTGAGTTCCCTGATACGAGTTTATTCCTTTTACTGCAATTATATCCCTCAGAATCTTTTCTTTTTTAATTTACATCAAATCTATGACCTACCCCTAATTACGTTTTACCCTATTGTATCCAGAAGATTCTTGCTGTCTACAACAAGCATCAAATTTATTAATATCACACACATTTGCCGCAAATATTGCTATAAATGTTATACCTATTTAAAAAAATGATCACCGAATTTGCGAAACACCTACAATTTAAGGTGAAATCCGAAGCACAGAGCGTATCTCATATCAACAAAAATATGCCTGTAAAAATTTCTGGCCGCACGGTGATTCAAATCAGATATAGGATGCTTAGTTTTGTATGAAAGAGCCTTTACCATTGAGAAATACGTCAGGGCACTCAGTGGTTCGGCTTCCACCTTAAACTGTAGATTCATTCACGACAGAGGCGGATTGCGCGGCGAATTGAAACTATCAGCAGGACCATAGGAATTTACTTTAAAAATATAGATGACTCTGTGTGAAGCTTCCCTTGGTGATGACTGTTAGTGGGGTTGGCTCAGAGCATTCCCGCTGGACGACGTCATTCTGGGACCCTGGCACCCAGTTGATTTATGTTGGCGGAGTGCAGGGGATCGGCGAAAGCGGTTGGCCGATGATCTCATAACGAAACTGCCAAAATCACTACAGGCGTGAAATAAAAAATCCCTTAAACACAAACACAATTCCTCTTTCATAACTCTTTGTTCTCTGCTTTACTTAAAATGTATCTACATTTTCTTTCGAATCAATACATCATCACCGCGAAAATCACCAAGAAATTTTTTTTCGAATGCCTACAGTCTTCAAAACAAAGTAAAATAAAACAACAATTTAAAATATAAAAAAGTTATATCTACAGAAACTGACACAGAGACGGAAGCGTATGTCAGTTTTTCTGGCTGCTATCGTTTGCCTTCCTTTTGTTTACAACATTCTATAACTGTAACAAAACAGATTTTTATGTCTCACTGTGAGACCATTAGTGTCAAATCTTCGATAAACCGTTGTCGATCTGTTTTTATTCAAAATATCCGTTTTCTCTTAATCGAAACACATCAAAATGAAAGAATATAATGTTGATTTTTGACAGCAAAATTTTGTTTTATTCAAATTTAAGGGTTATAAACTGTAAATAAAATATGCGTTTAGCCCAGAATATTCTGTATAACATAGAGTGTCCAGCATTTTTTTCTTTAAAAAAAATATACAGTTATACATTGAGTGCTCAAACATCGATATTTCATCATAATGTCTACTTCTCAAAATCATGAATTCAAAATCGAGTAAGTTTGAAATCGGCGTTCCGTATTTTTGTACGTTCATATTACAACAGTCGAATAAAGATTAAAAATTAGCCTGGTATAACAATAACGTTATTTGTCTTTGAGCATCTTGAAGTCGTTAAATTAATGTTCAGCGGCTGACGAAAATTATTCATTGCAAAGTGATCACTGAGGATTGGTGCATACATCACAAAAAAGTTATAAGACGGCGAGGTGTTTGGTTGACAAGTTTCAGTTATAGCTTCTCTTACCGCAAATGATGTAGCACCGGCGATACTTGAATCTCCATCATTAAAAGTACTCATTAAGAGCTCAAGTGGAGCCATCTTTACGCGATAACGATGACCTCGTTAATTTATTTCACCAACCTGTCAATATTTTGGCATATAATACGTACTTGGAAAAAAATATGCAACGCGTAATTTTTTTATGTTCAGATGAATGTTGTCTCTAGCAAATAATTTATGCCCAATTCTTGTGATCTTAAACAGAAATCGGCTAGAGATACGTGAATAAATGCATAAGCAGAAAGCTGGGGTTATATTTTTTACCAGATCCCATTAGTGTAATGAATTTCATCTTTGAAAAAGGTTCATATCATGTAGCAAGAGCATTAAAAAGAAATCCTATCGATGAAATTGCAGTTATTCACCTTGTGGTGTGAAGTTACTACCCTTTCGACTGCATACATTTCTACGACCTGTTATATTATTGTACAAGCAGTTACCCGCGACTTCGTCCGCGTTGAAAAGTGTTGTAATATAAGATTTTCTTGAGAGGTCTGGTTGCTCAGTGGTTAGGGCGTCCATCTGGAGATGGAAAAGTCCCCAGCTTGAATTCCAGTCTTGGCGAGGATTTTCAAAGGTCCCTAGCTCGACCTTCACCTATGGCATAGGTTGGTGTGTGACGTGAATTACGCCAGAATGCTCACTTTGTTCTGATTCCGTGTTGAACTGTGGGTCCTCTATGTCCGGTAGGATTACTGGGTTACGTTAAGAGGCTACAAAAGGGACTGATTCCGGAGACGTAAAGAAGTCTTGTCACCAGGTCAATACGACCATACAATTTATTTAAGAGCTATTTTTATTAGTAATAGTAGTAATAAATGTTGCAATAAAATAACAAAAATCTATTTATGTTCCACAACTACTTCACTGAATTGATAAAGCAGTAAAAATATTCAGTTTGTAAGGAGTATTTTCAGTTTAATAAATCCGTATATACAATATTGAGGATTTGTCTCCTAGGTTTTGGCTATTTTCATAGCCCTAGTTTTCTTACATTTCATTGAAAGATTTGAATTTCGTTTACCCAACATCTCTTAAAATTACTAATTTCATCACGCGAGTAAAAATTAATATAGTTTTAATTAATGGAAGCTCAAAACGTCAAAATATTAGCAATACATTGATGGAATCGACTAAATATCAACAACAAAAAAATACTAACATCCAAACAGCAAATAAATACTTAAGTGGCCCAAGGACGTTCATTTCCATTAGTAAAATTGCGATACTAAAAATGAATATTTTGATTTGCATTGAGTACTGAAAAAAATCTTTAAAAAAGAAGAACTTAATTTCCTCTTTGGTTTTTTTTTTTTTTTTTTTTTTTTTTTTTTTTTTTTTTTTTTTTTTTTTTTTAAGGATATAGTGGTTTCATCAACAGAAATTAGAAATTTACATATTATAGTAGTAAGTATAGTAGTAATTGATTCTTTAATCCTTAATAATCAGAGGTATTGCGGTAATGGTTTCTCTATCTCTGGAAACAACTGAATTGCCTATAGACCAGTTTACTATAGTTCATTCGTTTCGATCCATTAATTCTGCGCTAAAATATAAATTTCAATATTAAAGTAGTAATAGATTGTTTCTTCATATTCGGTTTCTTATTCTGCATACAGAATTGAATGACTACCGGCGAATTACCACTCCGCTTTTCCGCCACTCCACTATCTGAATAAAACATTGATAAATTTAAAAAATTTACTTCGGGCAACGCCGCATGGTTCTGCTAAATCGTCCAAGCTTAATATAGATCTTTTGATACAATATCGGTACAAAGCGATACATGATGTCACTAAAATGGCGCTCATGAAAGAAGCTTAATAACTAATAATGTTTCAGTTCTCCTTCTGGCCCAGTCTGCGTTTTAAAATTACCGCTAGAAAATCAAAGCTTCTATCACTCGCACAGTAATACATTCACTATATTGTATGTTAGTGACGTCATGAATAGCGAAATAAACTTGACTTATTATTAACGCAGTAAATTAAATACTAAATACGTCTAAAACTACATTCAGCCGCATGAACTATGTCGTCAGCTTCATGACAGTTATTGAGGTAACGTAATTAAAAAATTTATGCTAAAATGCTTTTAACTTACAGTGTACAACGGAAAGTCCACAATTCTCTACGATCGTTAATATTGCAGGTCAAATGTACATAGCGATAAAGTGACTTCTATTGCTCGTGATTTAGTAAGGTGTATAATGAAATTAATTGTGATAGTAATTTATGATATACTAATTAGGAATTTTGATATAGAAAATTCTGTTACCACTCGAAATGTAGGTCCAGAGCATTTAATGTGTTGAGATGTGTTCGTATCGTTTGATTTTGTAGCGGCAGTATTAGCAGAAATGTGGTTTGGTTGAAATGCTGCCTGGACCAGAATGTTTTTTGTTACAGCAGATGGCAGAAGGAATTTAGTTGTTATGCTCCGTGCAAATGAGGTGTATTGTGTTGTAAACGACTTTCAGTGTTACTTCATGAAACAATAAGTTTCTACATTAGCCCATTGAATACATTCGTTCTAAGTGTAGCGTTCGATAGATATTTGCAGAATATTGAACAGTAAGTAAATAGCAGTACTATTCGTACAAAAATTCTGAACAAAAAATAAAAAGGGTTAGTTAAGTTTTAAATTTCGGCAAAAATAATTTGTAATACACAGACTGTATAGTAACAAAAAAGAAACAGGAAATAACTTAAACCGAGATAGAATGGAATCCTTTACATTTTTATAAATACGACATTTGGGGCACGACCATTTTGCACTTTCAGTGAACCGACTTTCGTGCTGGTATACTCATAGCATTTTACTTTTTTTCCAAGCTTTGATTTTTTATATTTATTATAACGCATATATTACGAACGAAATTATGGTGTAATATTTGATATGTCATAGTATTTTATGTACGCAAATGAAAACATCTCTTTGCGAACTTGACAACAGTACCTACTATTATATTGTCTCTGGTACCTACCTTTCTTTTTTTAATTTAAGGTTAAGAACAGATTTATATTTCCTGCTTCAAAACAATTATTTGTCAAGTGCGTCAGTTTTATGGCTTTTAAACTAAACACAAACTTGCATATGTAAGTAGGTTTTTGCTTTTTTATATCTGAGAAGTAGTGTTTGCGATTTACTTAAAAAGCAAAGAGTAAACGTGGCATGGCTATCTACGAAGTAGGAAACTCTTTGTTGCTTCCGAATTGATATTAATGGCAATTTCTAAAAGAACTATGCGTTTTTGCGGGATAAAATCTATCCTATTGCACTTCGCACGCAATTAACTGACTTCATGCCAAATTTCATTTAAATATGTTGCGTTATTAAGGCGTGATTGACTGCCAACGTACATCCAAACACACATCCGAACTTCTCATTTTCTCATTTATAGATATATAGATGAGCACTTCACTGCCGTATAGTTGCGCTAACGCCTCGTATCCTGGCTCACATGGAGTAGACTTCGAAACAGATATGTGTTCGAAGCAGCATGTCAACATCGGAAACCTCAAGATTCGGAAGAATATTTGTTTGAACAAGATGATCTGATTCAATTGCAAAAACAAAAACAAAACAAAAAAACAAAAAAAAATAACAAAAAAAAAAAAAAAATCGGACGTTTTGCTTGCCTCAGTTCACTCACTCAGAAACTGACTTACATAAAAAAACAAATTCCAACCAACATCCTTTTCAAATTTTGATGTTGAATGAAGAAAACGATGTTGTTGATTAACTCTGACCGAGCGTGGTGGTGTAACGGATAGCGTTCTGGCCTCGCATTCGGGAGGACGGCGGTTCGAATCTCCGTCCGGGCATCCAGATTTGGGTTTTCCATGGTTTCCCCAAATCACTCCAGGCGAATGCCGGGATGCTTCCTTCAAAAGGCCATGGCCGAATTCCTTCCCATTCCTTGCCCCCATCCTTTCCCGTCTCTAAAGACCACGTTGTTAAAAAGGGACGTTAAACTGTTACAAAAAAAAAAAAAAAAAAAAAAAGATTAACTCTCGATCTGTGGTGTAACAACATAAGATTTAAGAAGATAAGAAAAAGAATGAGTTCTTCCTCCTAGTAGTACGTTACCGTCACCGCTTGCCCTGAACTATCCTAGAGCCAGCTAACATTGGCGAAACGTAACGATACAAAACCGCACAACACACGTGGTGTAAAGGATGAGGGCTGAATAAGAACACCGAATGTATATATATATATATATATCGTTCGGGTTTGCTGTGGGGATCTCATTGAATATTTATGAACGTGAAGTATTTATAAATTAACAGTGTTTTCTGTGAATCTGTTGGTTAACCAAGATGGAACCTGAAACCTTTTCTCGATTTGTAAATATACGCTTTCGAAGTTTGGGTATACTTTTGTGTTCTCCCTGTATTGAAGCGTGCATGGAGGCCATTCCTGGAAGAGTAGTTGTTAAAGAGTGTGGCGTGATATCTTTTATGTCGCCGTGCTCTGCGAGCCCGTGTATCAGCGGATCGGACGACAAGTAGTAATTGGCGCGGAGCGGCTGGCTGCGACACGACATTCTGATTGCATCGGACACGCCCCGCGACCCGGCCCGGCTCAGGCCAGCTACCAAATGTAAGCTGCTGCGCTTATCCCTGCTAACTTAGGTAAGTAAACAAATCGCGGCATTCGTACAATGACCTGCTAACCCTGCTTTCATCATCATTTCCGAATTCAATAAAAAAGTGTCACTTTTGACAGTCATGAGCGAAGACAGGGCTTCAGCAGTCTCTTTCAAATATACCGATCTTCAAAAGCCAGAAGATGTCAGTAAACTGAATTATGGAAGAGACAGCCGTTCGTAGCTTATTGAGCCCTATCGATTTGCGAAAGAAACAAGTTGATATAGCTTGCTCCAATTTAAGATATGGAGCAGAAAGGGAATAATAATTATATTGAATATGTAACATCTGTATAGATAAATAGCTTCCTCTTGATGAGATATAAACAAGATATTCGACTAACTGCAACGACGCTTAGACGCCTTTTGGTCACATTTTTATGATACTCAACATCATAATGAAACAGTGAATGGAAATTTGATCAAGTAATAGTTACTTTAATATTCGGTAGATTTTCAAAGTATCTACCTTCAAATTCATAGTGTTCATGACACTGTCGCAACGATATTATTTTTTTGGTCTGATTTAGATATATCAAGTTCTCTTACCAGTTCACATCTGATGTAAACTGGGGGCATATACAGGATGTAATGGCTCGTTATATATGCTAATCCCGCTAGCCATAACACGGTCCCTGCTCTATATTTTCATGTAGCCTTTGCAAAAGTTTTAGATAACTGAGAAAACGGCTTTGGTGGAACTTTAGTCACCCTATAGATACTGGTATGTCAAACTTCGTGTTTGTAGTTTGTCAGTGATCCTGTTATGTCACTGACCTAGGAATGCCTTTACTGCCTTCTGTAATCGATCATATCCGTTCTCCAATCTACTGGACACATAACTTCCGGTAGCATATGGCATACATCATTTTCTCATGTGGCCTATTGTGTATATTATCTAGATGTACCTACAACTCTCTATTTTATATTTTTTTTTACATAACTTTCCTTACCAACGTAACTTGAGGAATCGCGGCACTTTAGTGCAGAATAATGAACATTAATACACCTACATGAGTCACCAGTGTAATTTCTTCATAGATATGTTCCTCCGCAGATCTAACAGTTAGAACTCTCAAATCATAGCTTCTCGAATGTGACTGGCCTTAACATTGCCAAATTCAAAAATAAATGTTTTAGTCTATTTACTAAAAAAATGTTAGGGAAAATTGGCAGTTTTTGCAACATCATTCTAGAATACAAATCTTTCTAATTTTTATATGTATTTAACAACATCATGGTCTGTGTTATTTTGATTGTGGAACAGGGGACAGCTGTCATGTATAAATAATTTCAGAAGGGCGGTAACTGATTAGAGTGACGTCACTGAAGTTCCCACCGCTAATGTGTTCGGTCCAATGGGGGAATGAGACACGTGTTTTCCTGAGCAAGCATGACCGTATTTGGTCAAGCTGTAACCCACTGGGGAGCGTGCACAAACCACGTAGCTCCATTTTGGCCTCCTGTGAACCCCCCCCCCCCCCCACGTAGCCCTACGTGGCTTTTGCACTCTCCCCCCCCCCCCCCCCCCACGTAGCACGTAGCTCTTTTCCCTTTTGATTCCAGAAGACATTTTATACTATTTTCTCCTGCCAGACTATTGTAAATTACATACGGAGATAATTAACTGAGGGAAATAAATATTCACATGCTGTTGTGAGTTCTGTTCCTCATTTTAGCTGTGAAAAATGTTATGAAAGGAAAGCTACGTGGTCTGGCTCGGAACCCCCCCTCCCCCCATGTAGCCCAGCGTAGCCTTCAAGCCAACCCCCCCCCCCTGAACCGAGCCACGTAGTTTGTGCACGGTCCCCTGTCCGCATTTACCGATAATATGGTGGAGCGTGTTTAGGAAAACACGGCTCATTTCCCCATCGGACCGACCACACTGGCGGCGGGAACTTCCGTGACGTCACTCCAAACGGCTAGCGCGCGCTTCAGAAGCTATTTGTAGCCGGCAGCTGTCCCGGGCATGGTAGTCCTCTGATGAAAACCACAGAATGATGGCTGAAACGTCAGGTTTCAAAAAAAACTAACGCAGTTCCACCAAGATAACAATGACAACGTCCGCGAAAGTTTACGCAAACAAGCACCAACATAGTTGTTTAATTAATGCTAATTGGTTTAGCAAGACATCCAGATGTTAAAGTAAATTCGCGTGGTCGTAGTGACGTGATGACAATGTCCCTTATCGGCTGCGCTATCCGCCCCTTTTGCAGTGTCGCCTAGCCTAACCCAGTAGTCCTACCGGGGATAGGGGCCCGAATATTTAATGCGGAATCCGAACTACAGATGCATTCTGCACATACTTAACATTACACAGAAAGCTGTGCTAAAGGTGAAGATCGGGTTAAGGGCCTATTAGAATCCCCGCCGAGAAGAGGATACGAACCGAGAACCTCTCGATCCCTAGTCAGACACTTTAACCACTGTGCCGCCAGACCAGCCGTGAAGAAATGTTTGTGTGGTGATTTCCTGAGCCTTCTATAGTGTGCCTTTGCTCGTCAATGAAAATGCATGGTTGTGGATGTCGTGCTGGGGAGTGTAATGTGTTGTTTGTACTGTGGTTGAAATATGAAAGAGGGCAGATGGTGAAACATGGTCAATTCATGCCTACTCTTTCGAACGACACTATAGGGCCGACAAATTACACGCCACCATTGTCAACAGTGTCGTGCACTTACTCCACAAGTTCTGTATAGAGATTCTGGATCTAGCCCAGGAATTTGGTACTCCATCCAGTGGTTAAGAATCGTGCACAAACGCCTCTCTACCGTGCTGAATGATGAACATTCTCAAACCTGCAAAACCGTGGAGAGCGCTGGATTCACAGAAACCTCAGCTAAGAAGTATCTTTGAAAATGCTGTTAGCACATTTTTATGTTAGTTTAGAATTCTGGTTCGTGCATGGTGTTATCTAGCTCTCTTTTTTCGCCACACCGATCTATTATTAGCCTTAACAATCTACACATTTAATGGAGCGTTCAAGCCGTCACCGAGCCGCTACTTCCCTTGCACAGAATTTCGGGGCTTCTAGGGAAAACTGAGCGCGGCTGCCAACTTGCCGGAACGAAACTCGTGGTAATATATTCTGTTTGCCCGGAATCTCATCAGGGCGTGTCTTCATTCGATTAGGGTGTGTCAGAGATGTGTCGCCGGCAACTTAATTAGAAACTGTCGCGCCGCGTGACGTCAGCCCAGCCGAAAACAAGGGACTGACGAGTCCGCGAGGCAGGTAGCCTCTGGTCTCACACAGGTACGCTGACCGCAAGTCGCCAGATGGTGTTCGCTCTATTAGAACACTGTTCCATCTTAACCTTATTTCTTATTTTTCATGCCCGTAGTTAGCTTTTAGGGATATGGATTATATCTGCAAGTTGAAGGAATGTTTTCTGGCACTGCCTGCAGTTATAGAATCTCTTACCCTGATCTTGATTTTCCTCTCTGAAAAATGATACAGCGCTACTGCATTTGCATTGTTTTTGTCTCAATTATTGGTCCAATACCTGATATGACTATAGGGTTAGGTCAAGTAACGCCAAGAGGAAATGCATGATAAGTTAAATGTATATTCTAAGTATGACGGTAAGATCGCTGTGAATCATAACATAGTGTAGGAGGTAAAGATATAATGAGTTCTAGTGGCAAGAGGTGTAATGTCTGCTTAATTTCAGAGAGTAGCAGTGTCAGCTAATCAGATAAGTAGGAGGAGTCGTGTGAATTACTCGTCTCACACTTCCTACGACCTTTTTATGTTATCTCTTTACTACTCTTCAGTTCTTCTTGACATAAATATCAATTACCTTCTATTTGCTCATTTAATTTATTTTTAATAATTTAACTGCAATGGAGCGCACACTCTTGTGGCAATTTCCATATACACCCATCTTCCCTCCCTTTCCTGCACTCTCCTACATTTGCCCTCTACAAATTTCATCTTTAAATTCTTTCAACGTTTTTGGTAAATTATTCATCTTTTCTCTTGTTAACTTATTAGAATACCTGACATCTTTACCGAAAAAAAGAGAATCTTCCTACACCCTTGTACCTGAAATCGAGTGCAAGCTTGTGGTCATGGTCATCTTTTCCCTTCCATTCCATGCATTACTTTGCATTCTTACACCAATATCTTTCAATCACCAATATACACCTTGTATACTCCCATGAACCTCTTCAGAAATCTCCTGTCTTCCAATAAATCTCATTTCAGTTGTTTTGTTATACCTGTCACTGATTGCTTTCTGCGGTAATTTTCAGAAACAAATCTAGCAGCCCTTTTTTTGCACGCTCTCCAATCCTGTATTTGATACTCAAAATGTGGGGCCCCCTACTACACTACTATATTCAAGCAATGGTCTGACCATAGTTTTGTAACCCAATTCCTTTACTTCTCTCGTCCAACCCCTCATCACTCTCTCCAACAAGTGCAGAATTTTGAAACCTTTCCTATTATCTCTCCAATATGTTCTGCCCAGCATTGACTGACAAAGTTATTCTCAAAATATTTCATATGGAGTATCATGATGTGTGGTGTTAAAACATTGACTTACAGAAGATGAAATTAACAAAGAAGTGGGAAATAAATAGTAACCAGGATTAATAGAAGAAATATGAATTAGTTTGGGCGTAACATAGAAAGAGAATATTCGGCAAATAAAGTTATAGGAATGATGAATAGTAGACAAGGAACGTAAATAAGAAATTTCCAAGCGCTGATGAATTTGACAGTAGATATTAGACGATAAAGAGGAAGGTAGAAAGAGGGCAGTGCAATGATGGAACACATTAAAAAGCAAAGTAATCATTAAATTTTCACTTTAGGAAACGTAGAAAAACATCTCTTTATTACTATTTTCCAAGACGACAAGGCTTCACAAATTTCGATGCGTGGACTATTACTCGGAATTTCTTTCTAAATTTCTAATAAGAAATTTGTTTTTATGCCTTCCATTTAAGTTTTTTTGTTTTAGCGTACTGAAAGCTTTATCACGTGGCATTATTTCTGTTTCCAGATTTTTGTAGTCCCCGAAAAGAATATTTCATTATTCTTTTGACGTAACGTTTTTATATGTGTAATAGTCTTGAATAATATTTCATATAACGAGTAATAAAATAAAGTTTTTTTTATAAACTAGGTGCCTATTTTTAATAGAGGTCGCATTGTGCTGAAACGAATATATAAGGCTAGCTTTAATCGCTAGCTATCGTTAGCGTAAGCAGATGTGCACACTCGTGCGCCTAATCGCTAAACATCTCCACTCCTGTTACCTAAGGCTATGGACAGCATACAGATAATATACGTAACGCTGCGCGGGCCTCGATAGCGAAAGCATCGCTCCGCGTGCTGAAGGTCGTCGGTTCGAGTCCCACCACAGGCATGGGTGTTTAAGTGTTGTGTCTGTGAATGTTATATCCGTCCTGTGGTGTGCATAACTGGTTGGAAAATGCACACTGGAAGAACCTGAAAGCACTGTATCACAAGTAATCACTGTTGAGTTGACTGTATGGCCTCAGATGCCATATATATATATATATAGGTAACATTGCGTTTGAAATTAAAACACCTCCACAGCATTTGAATCCTGCCAGCAAAGATAACATGCTAAGTGCAGATCTTTGCTTCCCAACCTTACTTTTATAAAGATTACCTCTGTTTACAATTGTGCGAGATAATATTATGTCATCACTGCACGATCTGAAAGCCTCGTCGCACGTAATATGAAATAATTTGCTATTGCAATCTGCTATTGCAATCTTTAATCAGTCCAAGTACGAGGGATATATTTTTCTTATTACACCCAGAAGGAAATAGCCCATGGCGTTTATATAAGAACCATTCTATACTTTGAGAAACCATTCAAAACTAAAATCTGCATGGTGAGACCAGGAAACGCGCATATGTGCTCCCAAATTTCATACCGCAAAGTTATAGCTCATAAACGTTTCTTCGGTTGATACGAAGTGATAGATCTCTGGTGTGTGGTTTGATGAGAGCGGGGTGATGTCAGTGATTGTTCCGATCGCGGTGCCTACGTAACCTGCCGGGTATGCCGCCCGCCCCGGCCTTCACCCCGAGTGATCAGCTCTGAGACCTTCCAAACCAAACACTGCGTGTAATCACTACTGCTACGTAAGATGAGGAAATCTGAATCAACAGCAGTTAAGTGCACAGAACAATAGTAAAACATATTCATCAGAACTTGTTAAAATAACTGAAATCAGAATTTTATGATTCCTTAAGCACCTGGATCTCCTTTTGTTTGAAATGAACACTACCAGTTGCATGTAGTAAAGAAACCAGTATAGAATATAAGTATTTGGTACAATAATAGATAATGAAAAGAACAGGAAATTGGAAACTCTACAAAGCACAAGCAAAAGAGGTAATAGAGAAAATGAACAGTTCATTTTGATGAAATGTAGTCTTGACGGGTTTTCTGCTGTATGTTGTTGAAATGTGACAACGAGCTTTCGGCGGCTGTCCAACATCCAACCTGAAGATGGCGGCAGAGTCAGCCGCCGAAAGCTCGTTGTTGCATTTCAACAACATACGGCGGAAAACCCGTGAAGACTACATTTCATCGATACGCCGTGAAAGCCTACAATCTCACATCAGTTAATTTTGATGCTCGTATATAAGGATAAAAACGAAAAAAGAAAATATCACACAATTGTACTGACTTTCCTGCGGTAGGGATATGAAACCGCGGAAAAGAGACAAAATGACGTGGAAATGGATTTCCTACGAAGAATTTCGATATTATACAAGTTAGAAAAATACCAAAATGAGTAATTGAAAAGTCCAATTAATGTAAATCCAACAGTATTTGTGGAAATAGAGATCTGTCAGTTTGTATGGCTTGGACGTGTCAGAAATATCTCACATAAGAAATGTCCCAGAAAATCAAGGGAACGGTAACCAATGAAAAAGACGAGACGGCCTAGAGAGCAATGAACAAAATAAATAAACGGAGATATTCACAGGAAAAGATTAGAAAGACAGGCATGTGTGTCGTTTCATGTGTGAAAGATACGAGCTGCAAAAATTCGCTTAAAAGTAATTACGGGCATGCCGCTGTATTAAAGGAAGCAAATGAGACAATTTCAGATATTTTCACGAATTGGCGATTATTTTTTATTATTATATTAATTAAGTTAAGAAAATAAACAATATATGCAACAGAATTTATAAATGAACCCGAGCATCCTCATGGCGTAATTTCGTATAATAACTTATTTCTGCGTGACTGATCCCGAATTCAAATCGAGTCCTACTCAATGTCAGTTCCCAATGTTTCTGCTCACCTCAACAAACTGAATGTGAAAGAAATTAATGACTCGTAGGCAATGATTCTGGAACTAAAAAACGCGGCAGTACAATGCCCAACAGTCACGCTATTCTGTGTTCAGAGAACCAACTCTAGACAAGGAAATCAAACAGATAATGTGGAATCTGGGTCTTACTGTGAACTGTAAACACGTCACTCTTTCGTTGCCTTCTCTCTCACAATGGACTGTTCGTAGAAACAACACAAGTGTCACAGACAGCTGTATCGTAGTTAACAGTGTTCATATCGTCTGAAGAGATCAAAGGCAGGCGAAGCCACAGATTTTTGTTCTCCTTGTCCCCCTAACCTCACGATAGTACTGGAGTACCTTATATGGTATATTAGCTGTTACACGTGACTTCGTAAACTTGGATTAAACAAGTTTTTAAATAACAGCTAAAAAAGTGGTGGGGATAAACTGCGGGAGACCACCTACCACAATTCCTCCGGCAGATTTTTGTCACTTCTGGGGACGGCTTATGTCATCACCGTTTTGCACACAACGTTTTTGGTTTGTTGTCCTTTGCTAAGATCATAAACAAACTGTTATAGGAAACAATCAAGTCCTGGCAGTCACAGACGAAATCTAAACGCATCTCACGTATTACAGTAATTTGTCTTCACATAACATACAGAACTACGAGTGTTGCGAAATTTGTTCGCTGAGGGTGGATGGAATGAGAATATTAAAAATTAATAAATAAAAATAAGGTGGTCAAAACATTGCACAATTTTTGATTTCTTATTTTAGGAGTACCTGTTCCGCGCATACCTACATATATTTACTCATCATTTGTTAGGCTTTACGGCTCGTCTTCAGAGCCGGAATAGGACGGGGACAAAGGAAAGGAAATGTGCCATGACATTTCGAAGGAGCCAAAACTGCATTCATACGGAGTGATTTTGGGAAACGCCGGAAAACCATATTCGCGTTGGCCTGACAACGGATCGAACCGACGTCAGCCCGAATATCAGCCCCGAGCGTTAACAGTTCATTCATCCATCAGCCGCGACAACCAGCTTCATCAATTTCTCAGGTCGCCACGCTACCCTTTGTTAAACGTTTAGGAGAATTACTGTATTTCGGTCAGTCAGTTCATTTAATTGCAAGAAGATACCGTTGACATAGTCGCCAGCAGTCAGTTGGTCGCTGATCGAGACTTGTTGCGGGCAGCGAACACCTGTTGAGCATCCACTACGTGTGCTCCTCTGACTTTTCAACTCCGTTCTCATCTTCGTTTCACAAGCGTAAGAACAATGCGTCTTTACTAGGCGCTTAATCAAAATGCGTCACAAGGTATCGCCTCTCATCCTGTAGGTAAGCATTTGATTTATAGCTTCACGGGCTATGCCGCGTCGTTTATTGGATAATTTATCAAAGCTTTCGGCTGTTATACTCCAGCCTTCGTCAGAGATACTGTTTATATTTATGTTCACATAGCAATCGTCGCCAAGCATCGCAGAGGAAAAGACCACTATCTTCGTTGATGTTGTTGGAATTCCTTAAGTGGTGGCTTCGACGTCTGAAAGAGACAGCAGAAATCTTAAGGAATTCCAACAACATCAACGAAGATAGTGGCCTTTTCCTCTGCGATGTTTGGCGACGGTTGCTATGTGTACATAAATGTAAACAGTATCTCTGACGAAGGCTGGAGTATAACAGCCGAAAGCTTAGATGAATTATCCAATAAACGACGCGGCATAGCCCGTGAAGCTAAAGTCATGTACAAAGACGGCGGAAGTCTTAAGAATCAGCTAATCATTCGTTTATCTTTACCTCTTACCCCTGAATTAGGAAATCGTATATCCAAATTGCTTTCAGGCAGGTAAATGTTATCTTCATATCGCCACTAGAGTAATAGAAAACTTAAGAGCCCCTGTCAGCCAACTATTTGATGGTATCCCGAATTAGGTAATTAACTCAACAGGATGAATCTGGTAAACTGTATTTTCAATGCATGTAACATCTGGCATTGAGGAATTTATTTCAGGTGTCTTTAAAACATACAAAATAATTAATCCAAATTAAGTTAGACTTCAATCATTTCTTCAAATTAACCAAAAACGACTTATACTTTCAAGATTTCCATCTTCACGTTTCAACGGCGTTCAGATTTTCCAAAATAAGAACAGTGATAAGCACTTTAATTTCAATATACCACTTCTATTAGTGAATATTACAAGCAATGTCGCTTCTTCAGCTAGGTATTTGCTTTTATCGTCATTTATTGAGATATGGTAATAGTAACTAAATATTAAGGATCAATATTAAATTTTTTTAACACCATTTGATCTTCCTCTGGAATCTTTTACGCAGCAAGAAAATTTTGTCTCTCAATCGCTGTGTGTTTTCGAGGTCCCTTTTATGGCGTGTAACTAATCCGGAAGCCGTAAATCAACCTCTCAGTTCGTGAAACTGTCACCTCACCTCGTGGCTGTGAGTAAGGAAAGAGTTACGATCAAGCCGAAGGACATCCATCACTTACGTTCGGGTAATTCTGCAGTATTTTTTTTTTTTTTTTTTTTTTTTTTTTTTTTTTTTTTTTTTTTTTGGCATTACGGACTGCTGATGTTGTTGAGATGGTAGGTGCATAAACCGAGACAAAGTGACCAGAATTTAAGGGATTATTCTAGTCTAGAACGCAAAAAACTAATAAATCCTACTAAAAGGAAAGAAATCGTCGAAAATTGACTAAATGGCGTACACGTTAATACGCGATAAAAAAAAATTCGTCCCTTTTTAAACTTTTTTAAATATTAAGTAGAAAATTAAATCCGGAAATAATTCTAGTACTAGTTGTTGGGAGATAATACATGCAAAGTTTCTTTGAATGTACGATCGATTTCTTGCATTCGATCTCTCGCTAGCCTCTGAGACAGTCGGGATCTAAATAGTTGAACTATATTTGATTACAATATCTTCCGTAATTCACTGTCAAGATCCGGAAGTTGCTTAAGGTATTCTACGATACACAAGGTCAAATATCTGCCGAAATAATGCCAATAAAATCCTAGTATACCTGCAAGGAAAGCGATGATCCTCTAAACTCCCTTTATCAAGCATGTTTCGATAAAAATTTTGCTCAAGCGTTTTCGTCTACGATTCTTAACAGCACAAAATATTGAAATTTAGTAGAAACGATCTTTTTTTATTTTCTCGACTACACCAACCCATTCGGCGGTTAAGTTAGGATAGCTTGGCAACCAAAAAACGTTCGTTCATTACGAATTTGTTGAGTTGCATGAGAGCCTCCATTTAAGTGGAACATTAGGATCATTATTTACCGCATTTACCTCGGAAGGAAACACCTGATTGGGAAAATATGAGGGTAGTCTTATACGTCCTTATAGACATTCAGCTAATTCTCCGTATTTTGTTAATGTTAATTGCTGAATTAATTTGTTACAAAGTAACTGGTAACAACAAATGGAAAGACGACACAGGACGGGCACAACGCTCAATTAAAACCACCGCCGCCCTAGGCCGGATTCGAAACGGTGACTCGTGTAACGCGAAGCCAATCCCCACGCTACTGGGAGCGGCATATACGAGGCGCGTCCAGAAAGTAAGTTCCGTTTGGTAATAAAATGAAATTGTACACAGATACAGAAGAAATTTTTATTGCACAAAATTCTACAACTCTTAAACTACTTTTCCACATAACTGCCGAAATTTTGCAGGCATTTGTCATAGCGTGGCACCAGGTTTTGTATACATTCTTCATAGAAAACTGCCGCCTGTGTCTTCAACCAGTTGGAAACAGTTTCTTTCAGCTCGTCGTCATGGTGAAGTGATGACCGCCAAGGAAAGACTTGAGATGTAAGAACAGATGAAAGTCACTAGGAGCGAGGTCAGGGCTGTACGGAGGATGGTGAAACACGTCCCAGCCAAATCCCTGTACGAGGTTTTTCGTCACGTTTGCAGTGTGTGGTCGTGCGTTGTCGTGAAGCAAAACAACACCTTTTGACAGCAGTCCCCGGCGCTTATTCTGAATTGCACGGCGCAATTTTCGAAGTGTCTCGCAATAAGCATCTGCTTTGATTGTTTGACCACGCGGTAAGAAGTCAATGAGTAGGATGCCTTTCCAGTCCCAGAACACTGTGCACATCATTTTCCGAGGTGTCATGATTTGCTTCGGCTTAACCTTTGGTGGGGATGAAGTGTGCCTCCATTCCATTGATTGCCGCTTACTCTGGGGGGTGTCGTAAGAAACCCACGTTTCATCTCCTGTGACTATCCGTCTCAGAAATTCTTTGCCGCTTTCAGCATAACGGTTCAAAAACTCAAGTGCACTACCCATCCGTTGTGTTTTGTGTTGCTCAGTGAGAATCTTTGGTACCCAACGTGAGCAAAGTTTACGGAATTTCGGTTGTTTGGTAACAATTTCATGCATCAGTCATCGTGAAATTTGGGGGAAGTCCATAGCGAGAGCACTAATTGTAAACCTACGGTTTTCCTGGATCTTGTCATCAATCGCGTGAACCAGTTCTTCCGTAACCAAAGGTGGACGCCCACTTCGTTCTTCATCGTGCACATCACTACGCCCGCCATTGAACTGTCGGACCCATCTTCTCACCATTGAATCACTCATCGCATTTGGTCCGTAAACATCGCAAATTTGCCGATAAATTTCACTTTGTTTCACTTTCCTCGCATTCAGAAACCGAATTACAGACCTGATTTCACAGGCGGCGGGATTTCAATCAACGCCGACATTTCAAACAAGCACAACAAAGCGTACGTAACTGACAGCGATCTCCAAATGGCGCACGTTCTTCCCCTTGATACACATCGTCTACAGCGCATGTGCGGAACTGCAATCGCAGCGCTGCAGCGGAGATGAATTGAAACGGAACTTACTTTCTGGACGCGCCTCGTACAATGCTATCTACGCTTTCAGATTGTCTGTTTTTCCTCCTGCAATCAGGATCAGGGAAGTACAACGGACCGGGTACGATCCCAGGACCCAGCGAAGGACGTCGTGACTGTGGTTTTTAGGTGGCTTTCACCAGCAATCGCGGTGAATGCCGGGACGGTCCCGAATCTCCGTCTCATCAACATTTCACTACAAATGATACACTTATCAGGGAATGTCCACAAACTACGTGGATCGGTGAAGGAGGCAGAAGGGTTGGGTTGAAAGTTATGGGGGCATCCATAAATTACGTGAGGTGTTTTTCCGGATTTCCGGACCCCCCCCCCACCCTCTGATGAGATTTTAAGAGATCTGGTCCGACTCCCCCCTCTGGTGAGATCTGGTCCGAGAGACCCCCCCTCAGGAATCGCCCTCGCAACTTTTTGATACCTTTTGTTTGTTTTTTAGGTCTCATCCTTCCAAAGCCGGTTACAACCCCGCTTTTCGACGAAATTCCCCCCTAAAATGGACTTTCGCGTCATTTGCAGACCTTTTTTTTTTATCTCTGCAGTCCAACAAAAATTTAAAAAACCTCACGTGAGATTTCCGTTGACCCCCCCCACCCCCTTGGTGAGATTTCGCCAGAACCCCCACCTATTTAACCTCACGTAATTTATGGACGCTCCCTATGCTACGTTACGTGGGGGGAAGGGGGGTGTTCGGAGCCAAGCCACGTAGCTTTTCATTCATATTATTGGTCACAGTTAAAATAAGGTACAAAACACACAGCAACACGTGAATATTTATTTACGTCTTTTAATTATCTCCGTATGTAATTTGTCAGAGAAGACAAAACAGTACAAAATGTCTTCTGGAATCAATAGGAGAAAAAGCTGCCTGCCACGCTGGAGGGAATGGAGGTGTAGAGGCAAATGCCACTTTATACCACGTGGGGGAGGAGTTCAGACAGGGGCGTAGCTACCATGGGGCTAGGCGGTGCAGTGTACCGGGGCCCCTACGCTCAGGGGGCCCCCAAGCATACCTCAGGGGGCTCCCAAGCGATGTTCAGTGCGCTCACGGGCCCTCACGGCAAACTGACGATCTTTTTTTTTAGGGAGCCCCTCACTAAGGACCCCCAAGCTCAACTCAGGGGCCCCAGCCTCAGTTGAGGGGGCCCCTACCAGCAACACAAAACAACAAAAAAACGCCGCCGATCTGGCCTGAGAGCCCAAAATAAATTTTTTGCACCGGAGCCATTCTTGACCTAGCTCTACGCCACTGGGTTCAGAGGAGGCCAAAATCGTGCTACGTAGTTTATGGACGCTCCTTCACACAGAACATAGTTACACGTATCACAGATGGATGTAAACGCATCACTTTATCCAGTAGTACATATTACGATCTGACAGTAGCTATAAATGCTGACGTCAGCAAGGGAAGGTGGCCGTGAAACCAAGGCTCCAGATTTGACCATGTCATTGATGAGTATAAATCATCGAAGGCACTAAGGCAGTTGACCCTAAAATGTTGAGAAAAGGTATTGAAGATCTTAATCTGAAGGGATGGGCATTCGGCTCCAGATTTTAGTAGAATTATACAGTGTCCAACAGTCTTAGCGCAAGTGGTGTCGATGTGGAGTTGTGTATCCTCAAGACACTGTGGAGCCGCAGCCAGTGGGATCTTGGAGCGCGCGCTCGGTAGTCCCAGAGGCGCCGAATCCAATTAGTTGTCAGTTTTTGTGTGGAGCTGTCGGCCACATAATGGCATATGTTTAGCGGGCACCGGACGGGCGCCACCGGGAAAAACTCTATTAGGCCCGCCTAGCTTGTCTCAGCAGAGGGAGGGGCGCGCAGCCCAACATCCCAGTCGGAAGGCATTGTTCGTCCGGAAGGCGGCTTTCTCCCCGTCTAGCAGCGTCACAAAGGCCTGTAAATCTTGTTTATTGTCACGCGTAAACAAGGTAACTGTACGAGCATTGTGGCGTGTCCTCACGGGAAACGACGGAGCATCCTCATCTACAGAGCTACCTACCTGGATGAGGAACGATTCTATTATTTCAGGCACTGTGTCGTCTCGTTACACTGTGATCTCTGACCTTAATCTCTCATCACCAGTGTGGGAAACAAGGCGCAGAGATAACAGAGATACCCTACAGACACTCCGCAATAGTGACGTAATAGCCAGGGACTCAGATTTTCACATCTGAAGCTATGATACACTTCATCTCTCCAGTCACTTGCTGTTATATTGTAACTGGTAAGTCTTCTCGCAAGATGAGATGGAATCTTTTCTCATAAGACTGCACTTCTGTATCTTAGCATGTTCTGGGATGCGCTCACTCAATCCTAAATCTAGCAACCCAGAGAGCGTACGGAAAATCGTTGATAGGGGCAAATGTGCACAGCAGTTGGTGCTGAGAAAGCATATGAAAACAGTATAACTATAGACAGTTATATAGTGTGCGCATGGAAGATGTTATTTATTAGATAGCGATTAATCACTGATGCAAGTAAGTGATGGAAAAAGATCAAACTGAATACAACTTACAAAGTCAGTATAGTTTGCGGAACGAAATTAGCCCAGTCAAGGTCATTGTACCCTCCCTTCTTCCCATCTCCTCTACATTTAATTTAATTGCAATGGAGCACAGGCTCCGGTGGCAATTTCCCTACACCCTCATCTTCCCCCTATTCTTCACCCACCTACATTTGCCCTTTACAAATTTTATCTTTAAATTATTTCAACGTTTTCGGTAAATTATTCATCATTTGCCCTGGCCTGCGAAGTTAGCAGACGTATTTCTGGCTGATTCGAGGGTACCATGCCTTTCGTTGCTTATTTGCAACACTACGTATGCGGCGTTACATAGACTGGTCAATTCAACGCCTTCTACTCTTGCAAGTTCATGTTTTAAAAGCTAAGGTAAGTCGCGCAAGTCAGTGAATTGATGGCTGCGTATGACTATACACACTGGACTTACTTGAGAATAAAAACTTTCAGAAATTCCTTTTACTTTCTAATCTCAGACAGGACTGATGAGAAAAATTCACTTGTATGAAATATTACTGTTATTATTAAACAATTAACATCATTGCAACGTACACTCCAGTGGCAATGTTCCTATCACTAGAAGATGGCGACAGTAAATGTGTTCGCCGAAATATCGTGTGATAACACTTCCTTAACTCGGCCAGTTACCCGGGAGCATTTCATAAATTCTCAACTCCGAGAGAAATTTCGCTCTTATGTTCCTAACACCTGCCAAAAGCCAAATTGTTAGTCTCGTATAAATTCTTTCAATGTTTAACTCCTTCCATGATGATTTATTCAAGTTTAAGTCCCTTAACTACAAATGAAAGACTTAAACCAAAATCTAATTTATGGCCGTAGGTATCTGTTTCATTTAAAGTACAACACCATATTTCTCAACCAATATCCACCCAGTGCCTCATCTCCAACATAAGCCTTTCTTAAGTTGTCCAAAGTCGTCCAGCGCAGCTCTTTTATAACTTAGTGGCTCTAGTCTGTTGTAATCTGCATAAAAATTGTAGCTACTCTCCTAATAAGCATTCAAAATCTTGTTGAAATGTTTGGTTTTGCTCAAACTGGTATATAACAGGCCGAGAAATTAAGAATCATTTATTGTAAATTAAGTTAAATGGCTTGAAGTAACCAGTCGATGATGATATTTATTAAGAGTCTCGAAGACGTCGGCTCATCATACAAATGAATCAAGTCTTATACAGATATTTTAAGCTTCTTGGCATCCTGTAGAAAGGCTACTCGTTTCATTGCGTTAGTTGATCTGGGACGTTGTAAGACCTTGATTTGTTTTCTTGCAACCCTTTTTACTACTATAACAGATGAAAAACATCATCATCAATACAATGCTACTAATATGACGTAGCAAAGCATCCACATTTGCTCTTTCTTGCAGACTGAAGACAGCCAATACAATATTAGTACAACACGCATGACGTTAAATGAACCGACCTACTCCCTAAACAAAAATTTCAGGTACTGCCACATCGTGATGATGTTTCATGACATTCCAGGAACAAAGATGACTTATCCCATTCTTTTCCATATACTAGAGCTAGTTTGCACATATACCTTGTAGCTGGATGATTATACTAATAAACCAACTTCATTCGTCCATTCGTTAAAAGACTGTACTGAAAACAGATGTGTTTTTGTCGTTTCGTGTTTGATTTGCTTTTGGTTGCTCGTCTTCTTACTTACTAAAACGAGCATTCGGAAGGACGCGGGTTCGAATCCCCGTCCGGGCATCCAAATTTGGGTTTTCCCCAAATCACTCCAGGCGAATGCCGGGATGCTTCCTTCAAAAATGTTATGGCCGAATTCCTTCCTGTTCCTTTTCCCTGTCCGATCCAGCCTCTGATAACCTTAGCCGTCGACGAAGTAATAACTAAAAAAAAACACACTTGCTACAACGAGAAACAACAATTTTAGAATTAATATCAGACAAGTACAAGTACAACGTTGTGGATTAGAGCCTGGCTGCCGTATTCGTCTTGTGAAGTATACCAATTACACAGAAAAAAAAAACATCGTATCAATGAAGTTGCGAAAACATTGAAATAGATTAACGGTATTTATTTCCATTAAAAAGAAGCCATCAAATATTACTAAAAAATAAGACTGTATCTTCAGAAACTTCAATAACGCGCTTAATATTTCGAGAAATATTAATAAAAATGGACTCATTTAGAAGAATCGGAGGGCTCCAAATACGTCGGAGTATGTTTGAAATGAAATTCCTACCGGTATCTGAAAGTTCGCGGAAGCGACATTTTGACGTGCTATCTACGAATGGAAGTTGTGGGTTCAGAGACTCATCGCCGCCTTGGGACCTCTGAGGCCTACAACTCCGATCCCACTCGTCGGCCAAACTTGTCGCTCGCAATTTAAAACGGTCCCGCCCCGGCGCTCTCGTAACTTTAAATGTTTAGTGCGGGCGGTACCAAAGTTCCAAACTCGCTGCCGGCTACACAGGGATGATTGGTCCCCGGCTCCCCGTCCAATATAGCCTGCGACTCAAACAGACGAGCTGCCTCCCGGAACATAAATCACACAGACATTCTTCTGAATATTGAACCGCTCACAAGATTACACCGTAAGAGAAGGACATGTAAAGTACATGGTGTAGATGAATGTAAGATAAAAACCCTTGCCTGTTGTATTTCATATCATAAGGTTTGCTCATTGAAGAAAGCTTATTACCGAATGGCAATATGCATCCGATTTTTCGGAACAAATATTTATTTGAAATTTGGCATCTTGACCTTAGATTAATGTAGTCATTTGGATTAAAACATTTCGCAAATGATATAGAAAATTCATCCAATAGCATTTGCTCCGTTGAATATGGTTCTATACTGAAAAAATTCAAGGCATTAAAATGAATTTGTTGACAGTTTTCTTTACAACAATATTCAAAATTAATAATTTTGAAGATCTTCACATATGTGATGATTTCTCCCCTTTTTATTCTTAGTAGAAAGAAAGAATTAGGGGAGAGGAGGATGAAACCACACATAATCATATTTTCATACTGTAATTGTACACAAAACGTGTCTTCCTCTTATAAACTAACACGGTTCACGTAGCAAGAAAGTGACGTGTTTCAGATCTCTGTATCATCCTTTTTCATTTATAGAGGAGACTGTTAGTGTCGGTTTCAGACACCTAAAACATGTCGACACAGAAGGGAACTATCTTCCACAATTTTGTTAGCTTCAATGCATCAACTGTAATTTTACTTGCTCGGTGAAACAATTTTCGTTAAAACTTTATTTGCTCTTATTATTTTGAGGCAGATTGTGTTACATTACATTCAGTTGACTTAATGCTTTCACACAGAAAATTTTCATTGCATTTCTACACATGGAATATATTTTTGATGTGATTGATTTTTTTTTCTTTGAGCGAAATGTCGACATATGAAAAGCTCGAATAGTTTCTAAAACACTTGTATGCACGAAAATAAAAACTAAAGAAGGCAACGCTAATTGATAAGTAATACTTGGTCAATTCAAAAGAAGGCCTAGTTAAACATATTGCAGCATTTCTAAATTTTCAAGGTTTTAACTATTTATAAGAGATTCTATGAGCGGAGGGCGCTAATGACCCCGCTGTCGACGCGTCCTAAAACAACAATAACAACAACAACATCTATGAGCGGCCTGGTAGTTCAATGGATAAGGTACTTGCCTTAAAAATTCATGGTTCACAGTCACGACTTAGAATTCCGCAGTGGCCAGGATTTTTTACTAGCTGTATTTTGTTCATAAGATGTATATCACGATGCTCAGTGGTTCGGAATTCCATATTAAACTGCAGGTTCCAGAGGAAAGTAACTGGCGGTCCTATCTCCAGAAACTGAGTCGATAGTGAAGGAAACTTTCTTCTGTAATTTTGATAGCGTCAGTGCGTAAATTGTAATTTTGCTTGCCCGTAACAGAATTCCGTTACGACTATCACTATTCATGATATTTCATTGCATTTATTTACTCCAAATCGCTTTTACTACATTTTTTTCATTTAATTCATTAATTTGTCTGCATCCAAAAGATTGTCAAACAGAAATACAATATCAACGTCATATGAAGCGTAATGATTCATTCTCCTTAAATATTTTTTTTTTCCCTGAAATTTTTCATCGATTTTATCCATAAAGCTGGAATATGTGCATGACGTAATGTTTTGTTTTTCTTTTAGGTCGAGCAATGTGTTCATATATGAAAAATTCATATAGTTTCAAAACCATGGACTAAAGAAGGCATTAAAAAGAGATACTTGGTCCTTTCAAAAGAAAGTCTAGTTAAACATACAGGCAGGGTTTCTGAATTTTCAAGGTTATTACTATCTATAACAGATTTTATGAGCGGTTTGGTTGCTCAGTAGACACCGTATTCGCCTTCAAATATCTTGGTACGGGGTTGGAATCCCGCTGTGACCAGGAATTTTTAGAGGCTGTGCTTTGTTCATATGATGTAGACCAAGATGCTCAGTGGTTCGGATTCCACGTTAAACTGTAGCTCTCACAGGAAAGAAACGGGCCGTTTTATATCCATAACGTTGACTTAGTACCCCTATTTCGGCAGGATCCAATCAACCTTCAGGTTGTGGATTAAGTTAAATTTGATATTATAAATAAATTTTCAATATAACAATGCTATTACAAGATGGATGCTCTACAAGTGGTTTTCCATAAATAATGTAGAGTTGACAATAATTAACAGAGTTCCTTCAAACGAGAGGCTTCCCGTATATTAGAATACAACTACAATTATTTTTGCAGCTAAATGAAATTAAATCTACCACAAACAACCACCCACAATTACCAAACTCAACGAATTGCTGCCAGACAGAGTTTAGCTTCTTGGATATGGACAGCTGGACGTTTCCCCGTCAAAGCCGTTGGGGACATTTGGTTTCTGACCATATTTGCTCGGCGACAGGGTTCAAGTTGGTGACACAATGGACGCCATCCACCATCTGGCAACATAACAGGGCTAGAACAATGGCGCGGGCCCCGTGCGGGACCTCCATTTAATTACCGGCCGCGGGTTATTTAATTTGTCGATCGTTTGCAGTGACAAGTGAGGCCGAAGTGACAAAAAGCGCCTGCGAGGGAGTGTAGCCCGCATGCAGGTCCACTCGGTATGACGGGCGAATCCGTCACGACAGAAAAACTGCCACAAGATAGTTTCACTTCTCAGTAGTTAACAGTTCTTAAACCGCGGGAAGCGTTGAGATATTGCTAACAAAGAGGGGTCTTCCGTATGGTAATCGGAATTGGCAAACGGCCAATCTGGATTTATAGTGCAGCACTTCAGTTATCTCACTCTAATACATCTCACCCTGGTGAGCCTTCCTTTACGAGAAACTGAGAGATAAAAATGGTTAAATTTTAAATTGTTGATCTGTACCTACTGGTATAGAGAAATCACAGCCGTTAGGGTGGCTAAATATCCGTGTTGTTTAATGCGTGTGTCAGTATACGTAAGGTATCGGAGATATTTTTATTTTCTGCGTACTTTTTTTTCCCCCCTGTGGTCTGTGGCTCTGGACTCCATTTGAAACATTTTAAAACAGAAACTAAATATCCTCGGATCTAATTCCAACGACATGGCCACTGGGTCCGTTCCCTGCTTTCAACCTATAGAAATCCTTACATTTTCTAGTTTTTGCAGTTCTTTTCCACATCTCAATCGCAGCGGTTCTCATCGGTTCATACCTGAAAAATCCGTAAGCTAATGAAACTTGTTTTTAAATCTATATTAATAAAAGGCTGAGCTTGGTCATCGTGTAGCCATGTCCGTAACGCTGACGTAATGCACCTAAATTTTGTTGTTGGATTAACAACGGGCAGAGATATTACTATAGTAGTAATGATCGTGATCTAATAACAGTTCTATTTAGTTAATCATTCGCGAAACATATCAAGAAATTGAAAGAAAAGTATGTATTGCGTTAAAATTAACATGTTAAATATTTATTTACATTCGTTCGTTGTAGACGGTTTCACTAAATTCTTTGTCCATAAATATCTTAGAGGAAGTTTTGATTAGATATAAATTTAGCCTGGGTCAAAATGCTAACAGGCATTTCACGTTACAGCATAGAGCATGAGTAATTTAAATTTTTTTAAATAATTTAAGTTTTTTTCATGAGCGCCATGTTACTGAAGACATCACTACCTTGGAATGGCATTGGTTCCACATTGATCGTGATCTATGCGGCGTAGACCAGGATTAAAACTAATATTACGTGGCACAACATAAGTTGTTAAGATTTATTTTTAATTACCTTTGCTTTCTCTGACGCCATATTGCTGAGGTTATTATTTTAGTTGCGTGTTAGTAGTTCCAAATGTGTCAGCCGTTCAATCGTTGTAAAATGAATCACTAAAAAGAAAGACTGAGACTCGTGAAGAGTTTGGGTCAACTTTATATTGCGTTGCATGATGTAACTAACATACGGTACAGTGAATGAATACATTTATTCCCGTGCGAATAAAGCTTTGATTTTCTAGCTGCAATATTATTCGGAGTTTGTGGTTAGGTTGAAATGCAACCTGGACCAGGATGACAAAAGAAACGCATGATGAAATATATTGAGATTTATTTATAATAATTCTATTTAGTTAAGTAACTGCAAATAAATTAATTGCCAGAACACTGAAAGAAAAGCATATATTTCGTTTAAATCGGCATATTAATTATTATTTGCTATTTTTTAATGAAATCATAACTTGATTTGAATGAAATTAGTTTCATATTGAACACCACAATTGAAACTAAAATTACATGGCATAACATAAGTAGTTAAGATTTGTTTTTAGTATCTTTCGTTTTCACCGACGTCATATTACTGGGGTCATCATTTCAACCACAGGCAAGCTTATATTTCCTCGTGCCTTACGATGTAGCAAAAGTTTCAGTCATCAGAAACCACTACGCTGTAACAAAAAGTTTGTTTTGTCATCCTGGTCCAGCTCAATCGACTGCGAGCAAATGCCTTGTCAGACACCCCATTCAACCCGTCATATTTGACGGGCTTAGAAGATAGTAATAGTTTAAAATGGATCTACTGTGATGACGCGCTTCATTGAACTAAGTGGATATAGAATGTTGAAAGTAGCCAACACTGCAAATATGCGAGAGATGCTTGTATATGCACTTTGAGTTCGCAACGAAATATTCTCACCCGTTATCGTACGCTGTAAACTTTTATTTTTATCAATACATAGGATTTTTATGTCCCTGTAACCTCTCACAATTGATACTTTAAAAAAAAAAAATTTGATCGTTTATTTTTATTATTACTCCGCGATTCACAAATATCATGAAAGTCGTCAGACTCCTACTCAGTGTTTGTATGGAAGTGAATTTGATGCTGCGAAGTCAGCCATCACTGTTCCTAGTGATCGAGCTGTCACCAATTCGTAATTATTGCAATATCGAAGGGATTTTTTCAGTATTTGTAATTGTAGTTTAGAAACTCCCACTTCCGAAATCTGAAGTATTGTTAATCAACACCCTAGTGACACCACCATTTTCCACACTTTTATGAGACAATTTACTCCAAACCTTCCGAAAAATAATTGGTGTAATGTAAGGAATTGGCATTCCGTGAGGGCGACTGAGTAGGTAGTTTGGCAACATAAACTTGCCATTAGTCTTGTGTTTTTGAAGTTCCGTAAAACAGCTTGTGACAAGATCACCTCTATCAGACCTGTTTGTAAGGCCATTACCAGCATTAAGAGAACTCCAACTTCCACACTGTTTCTGCTGACCGCAGATGAATTGGAGTTAGGTAAACCAATCTCTCAGCTTTATATAGTAGTCTATTAGCTCCCCAAGCGATGGACATTCCACGTTTATCGCTGCCTGAATCGATCAGAAATTAAGGTCTTCTATCTTGAGAGAATGGCTGTGGTGACAGCAAATGAGCCCATTACTCGAAGTCATTTATTTCTTCCCTGAGTAATTCCCAACTCCAGCAGCTTCATTAGCTCACTATGTTTGCAATATTTCTGGCTCGAGAAATAATTTCCTATCGTTTCAGTTTGTTTAAACTCATTCGCTATCAAAAATTACAATGCGAGAAAGGAAGAGATGTGACGATAATTTAATAGCAGTTTAATCGGCGAATACTATTTCACTCTGGACATCTACATTTATGTTTAGTCGGTATTGACTTTATTATTTGTGGAAAGTTAGCGAAATAAGGGAAGGTGGATTAAGCTAATATATTTGACATGCATGTAGTAAACACTGATAGCTACAGAAAAACATAACACGACGTGCACCAACAGCATTAATCAAGTAGAACTAATAATCAATGACACACGTTTTCCCACAGAAATTAATAATTACAAAATCTCTCATGAACGATCAGTCACCGCATTCGACCTCTTTAATTATTTATTTTCAACTGTTTACTCTGGAAATATGAAGAAGATAGTTACTTTTCCTACTTGAAAGCCACTGTCGTTCTGATATTTTGTCTCTCTCCTTTCCGAATTCTCTCTTTCGCATATCACCATGGGCATCAATATGATGGATGCATGATTTGGTGGCCCTGAATATCGGTTTAATAAGCAGTAGTAGATTTTATTATAGACGCTGGTGAAACAGTCTTTAACAGGTTGCTGTAAGGAAATTTTAATAAAGCATGGGAACGAAAAATAAATTTAAAAATTCTCAAACTGTTAACGCTACATGTTCTGGTTTCTTGAAACTATGAACTGAGCAGGTGGAATGTCGAGATAAAATTGTTAGTTGAAAAATTTGGTTTTAACATTAATGTAATGGACAAACTGCTGCACATTTTGTTTCTTCATTTTTACATCAAGTCTCTTACTTCAGTATGGAGCAGATCCGAACATATAGGGGAAAGCTTATTTCAAGCAGTGACAGTTTTAGACGTTTAACCGCTGCAGTAAACGTAACAAATTTTACACTGTATGCCAATATATTCAAAGCTTATAGTAAATTTTTATTAGTTTTCTCTCTGTAAAATTTGTAGTGAGTATCTAATTCGAAATTATAATGTTTCAGTTTGCACTGTTGTGGATGTGAATTACGCCATGTTAGCGATTTAATATCATAATTTTTTTAAATTTAATTTGATTGCAATGGAGCGCACGCTCCGGTGGCAATTTCCCTACGCATCCTTTCCCCCTTTCCTGCACCCACCTACATTTGCCCTCTACAAATTTCAACTTTAAATTCTTTAAATTCTTGTTGGTAAATTACTCATAATTTCTTTCGGTAAATTATTCCAATCCCACAACCCGTTACCTAAAAAAGAGAATCTTCCTACACCCTTGTGCCTGAAATTGAGTGCCAGCTTGTGGTCATGGCCATCTTTTCCCTTACATGCATTACTTTTAACTCTTACACCAATATCTTTCTATCCTCATCACCAATATACGCCTTGTACACTCCCATGACCCATCATACCGTAGATAAAGGCGGAAAATAAAGGATACAGGGTCTCCCCTCCTCTCATCCTTTCTTTGGTGGCCGAATGTGAGGGAAAAAATTACAGATACTAAAAAAAATGTGGAAGTCATTTATAGTAAACCAGTGAATTCTCACGAAGCCATTGTCTTATGGCTAAATTGCTCGGCCTACGTACGACGTTACAGACGGTATGACTCCTGTCTGAGGCATGTGTCGTTTTAATTAAGAGTACTGTGTGTTTTTTTGTTTCTTAACTGTAATAAATATAATCACATTTATGTAAATGAAAAATATGTAGTGGGGACGTAAAAACTCTAAAACTGAATATACGGTTTAATCGACAAATGCTATTTCTTCTCCCTCTTCGCTCCGAAGTATCCCAACGGCGGACGCACCGTCGACACGGGAGTGATAGTGACGTGTGTTGGGCGGCGGCCAATTAGCTGGCACCTTGCTGTCACGTGTTCCCTGCCCTCGTGTCGGCCGCAGCTGGTACGATCTCCGCTGCCATTGTGCTTCTAAACTGCTGGTCGACCATTGTGACAACCCACAAAGGGGACATTTTACTTTAGAAACCCCGCTGTGACACGCTGTCACAATTTCTGGTAAGCTCGTAACCCACAGAAATTAAACTTTCCTGCGCAGAGCATGCAACACCTCAGCAAAATTCTCCAACGTTAACCGTGCTGACATGTCATTAAATATTCAGTAAAGTGTGACTTTTTGGAGATACTAATAACCTTTTCAGGTGGCGGTGGCACTGCTCACTGTCCACGTTAAAATGGTTCAAAACAAGCATAAAATAGAGAGAGGAAGTAGTGGATCTCTGAGATATTTTCATTCCTGTTACTGCCCATTCAGTTAACTTAGGCGGCTCAGGGTCACTCTTCTCTATCCCCACTCCACTGCCCTTACCCCTCCATGCGGAAGGGAAATTTACCACTCGCCACCCCAGCAGTGACAATGGTGGTTAAATAGAGCAATGTATCTGTCATAAAATCATAAACCGCTGAGGATGCTTCATTTAAGAAGTGAAGTGCGTTCGGAAAGTAAATGAACGAACAAATATTCAATTGCTCTGACTGAGTTTATTTATTAAACACGTTGTATCCCTTTATTCTCTGCCGCCTTTTTTACATTGTTAATTCACGGTTGTTTCAGTTACAGATTTGAGTGGTTTTCTGGAGTTTTGTTGAAAAGAGGCAATGAAAAAACTAGGAAAGCGCAATCACTTTATTTTCTCTCCTGCGTTCTAAGAAGAACAAAATATTTTTAAGAAGACATAAAGTGGCGGTCGAAATACTAACATTACATTCACAAATGATAGGCGCACGGGAGGCAAGAAACAATAGCATTTAGATGGTTATAAATAATAAGAAACTTTTAGATTACGACAACTATCGTACATATTATTTCAAAAAGGAATGTTTTGTGACGTGCCATTTGTCTCGTTTCATACTTAGCCAAAATCGATAAACGAGGTATCATTTTAAAGATTAAGTTCTTTTCTTCGGTAACATCTTTAACCCAGAAAGCAATTTTTCGAAATTCGACCCGTAAATGGCAAATTATGAACAATCAAGGTCACGGGTATGCGATAGTTCAGAGTCTAAGCCGCTAGGTTTTGCTGGCGTCAATAGGGAGTGATCCCATTGCCGCTAGATAGCTGCACCACATATCACAGAGATATTGATAAACTGCGTGAGTTTTATTTACAAGTAAATTTTAATGTACATTACATTTTGTTTTGTGTTCTAAATTAACACGAGTTTTAGGCACGTTAAACATACATTTAACACAAAGTGTTTTCTTATTGTTTCTTAAGACGTTGTAAGTGATTTGCCTGTTTCAGCTCACAAATGAATAATTGCTACAATGAGTCAGTTCTTCTTTCATTTCACTATAAACCTCGATATTCGTCGCATATCATTCGCGATATTTTCCCACTGGCCATCTAGTGTACTTTTTAAAGGTCATACAATTCACATATTTCGACTGCTATATTCCTTGATCAGTATCACTTCAAGTGATGCAGTTAGTCACAGGAAGTAGAGGTCTGACAGAAAGGAATATTGCAAGCTTGCTAGTCCTCGCGCGGTTGTATTTGGTGAATAAACGAGGACAGAGCGGGACTGAGCTTTCAGTTGGACCAAACGGCAGCCAAAAGCTAAGCACTCCCCTGAAAGCTGTCATCACGACCGTAATGAGCAGCGGTGTAAAAAGCGGCGCCGCCGCTGCTGCCATCTGTTGAAGAGCTCGGTGTTAATGAGCACCTGGACCAGCCCAGCTGCAGCCTCACACGCCGATTATCCGTCTGGCTCGGCAACCGGAAACAGACGCGCATCGCTCACAAACATACACAGATTTATCTGAATTGCAAGACGGTATATATTAATGAAGAAATTCTTGTACATTGTCTGGGGACAAGTAACGGGAAGAAATTCGGCCGTGGCCTTCTGAAGGAAGCATTCCGGCATTCGTCTAGAGTGATTTGGGTAAACTCTGGAAAACCTAAATCTGGATGCCCGGACTGGGATTCGAACCGGCATCCTCTAGAATGCGAGGCCAGAGCGATAACCACTCACCCACCACGCTCGATCCAATTGTACAATACGATTTGTATAATTTCTTTAATTAAAAAAAGCAGATAAAGTAAAACAAACAAAAAGAGAAAAAGAAGATCTTTAATGACTGGATATTGTGGGCCATTTCCTCAATTGCAAGTTAATCAATTTTTTATAAAGGTGAATAACACGCCAATGCAATTGAATTTTGTTTTATTTTGGTGTCGTACGCGTTTCGCTCTATATCAAGAGCATCATCAGCGACATATGTTACTTTTTTCTCATGATCAGGGTTAGCTTCTGTGTGTATGTTTTGTAGAATTTGCTGAAGGTATGAAGCACTACACTGCACTGACCAAATTTCACATTTACACTATTATTTACCGTTTTCAAAACATGGCGTGGTGTTTACTTTCTCATGTTTTGAAAACGGTAAATAATAGTGTAAATGTGAAATTTGGTCAGTGCAGTGTAGTGCTTCATACCTTCAGCAAATTCTACAAAACATACACACAGAAGCTAACCCTGATCATGAGAAAAAAGTAACATATGTCGCTGATGATGCTCTTGATATAGAGCGAAACGCGTACGACACCAAAATAAAACAAAATTCAATTGCATTGGCGTGTTATTCACCTTTATAAAAAATTAAGTAGATCTTTATAATTCATCCGTAATAATGTTGGGTATTGGGGTGGGATTAATAAGAAGAAAGGCAAAAGAAACCGGTTTTAGTCTTTGAACCACTGTGGAATTCATCTAGCGCGATTTCAGTAAACAATGGAAAACCAAAATTTGCAAGGCTGGACCGAGACTGAATACCGGTTCCAGAAAATGTCTGGCTAAAATGTTAACAGCTCACTCTCGATGGAGGCTCTTAGATGGTCATATCTGCATAAATAACACTACCTAGTGCATTCAGTTAACAGATGCGACTCAAGGTCACTATGCTCTATCCCCACTCCACTGCCCTTCCCCCTCCACGCGGAGGGGAAAGAGTGCCCGCTGACAAATACGTCACTCGCTTGATGGACACAACTGTGTGCTTGGAGCAGTATGTAACTGGAGAGGGGAGCGTGGTGACGTGACCTTCGGCCGCCAGTTCGGAGTGAACAGGGTATAACTGAAGTCCGTCCCACGTGTCTGACAGAGCTCACAAAATCGAGGACGCATAGAGTGCTGCACACTAAGACAATAAACGCATATGCACATTTCGGTCAACTTTACAGGAAAGTATAAATACCTACAGACGACCATATTACAAATATATTCTCCGAGTCCATCGTTACCGTCCCAATAATTTGATGCGAGCTCTTTTTTCCCACAAATGAAAACATTGCTGTAGATCAAAAATTGTTCTACAGCTTCCCTGATTTGGATCCCGGTGAGTCCTCTTTTCAATACAACTGAAGCATTACAAACAGAGTAATATTAAACCTGCATCACTTTATTCTAGCAGCCTTCAGCTGCTACGAGCATTGCTTTGAAAATTTCTGTTATTATTTAACAAGGTATTTCAATAGCCATTATCTCCAAACATGAATCAGAAATTCGTTGGTTTCATTTCATATCACATGCTATCACGTTGTTTTGGAATTTCGGAAGTATTTATGATGACAAGAACTGTGACCAATTTGCCTCGTTCAGAAAAATCCAATCTCTGAACGGACAACCATTTTTGACTGGGAGGTATATCCGTACTGTGTGTAACGAAACACCCGCCAGTACAAAGGGTAAGCAGAGAAAATGTCAGCCAGTCTTAAATTCATAATAGCTGCCTATCAGTGTTTTCCTACCATTCCAGTTAGCAGAGAAAAAAAACACAAATATAATAACAACGAACCTAAAAAAATAGAGTGTGTAATAAAAAGAAATGGAGATCAAATTCGGGACGTCACTCGTTTACCATAGGGAATCAGTTCGGAATACAGAAGACAGTTACAAAGTGGCTCTAGATGCTGTAACTATTCCCTTGAGTCACGAAACTCAGACATTGAGAAACACGAATATAAGGAGAGTACAGACAACCATCTATTGTTCTTTAGCATTATGTTCTCTTGTTTGTAGCGAAATTTGGCACAAGCCAAGAAAATAAGTCATAAAAAAACGAAGACATTAGAATCCTATTTCTACCGGTACAGTTGTAAGCGAGAGCTGGTAATAATTATTTCAGCCGTCGCAAAGCTTTCACGCAACGCTTTATAGGAGTGGAATACATTTCTCTCCACCAGGCAATAAGCATTTAGATTAATGCACAGATTTGTAAATTATTATGCAGCCGGGAAATGTAGCCGTGTCGATCGAAAGCAACATTTCGTCTAACCGATTCAGTAGCTGCTTATTACTTATTCAGGTCGCGTGGATAAGCATCGCACCATTCCCATAAAAAGCGCGCAACGCGCAGTGTTTCCTTGGCGGCGTCAAACAGTGTTTCGCTGTTAATTACTTTCTGTTCCCTAGGAACGGGTTCTCTGGGGGAGGGGGGAATACGTTTGGTTCCAACATCGAAACATTACACAGACTACAGGATGAAACATTAAAGACAATTTCTTTGGTGAATTTCAATCACTATGAGACTTAAATTGCATGGAAAAAAAGGAAATATTAAATTTTAAAAAAAATTACGTCGATTTTGAATGACGAAATAAGCTATTCACACCTCTTTCTAAACAGCTTTTTCAATAGCATTTTAGTCCTCCATTATGTCTTTTCGCTTTCCTCCGTTTTGTTTGCTTATGGGTTTATGCCACGTCGACGTAGAGGTCATAGGAGGCAGGAAAATAGTGGCTACTAGGAACGGGAAGTAATTCAGCCGTGGTCTTTCTGAAAGAAGCATCCCGGCATTCGCCTGGTGTGATTTGGGGAAACCATGGAAAAACCAAAATCTGGATGCCCGGACGGGGATTCGAACCCGCGTCCTACCGAATGCAAGGCCAGAACGTTAACCGTTCACACCCACGATCGGTGCTATGAAATTAATTGCCATAATACAGTCATTCATTTTGTTTTTCGTAACATTTCAAAGCTAAAATAAAAATATCGATCAACTTTACTGTTAAAAAACGTGGAACTACTTTTCAGTCAAATGTAGACTTTAAGAAACTTAAATTCTCTGCTGTAACAGCGAATGCCAATTGTTATTCCGGCTGTAACGTACTTATTGTGTAACGTCTCTATTTTGTATAATACTTTCAATATATTTATATACTTTATTGCCTCTTATTTCCAGCACCAGACCAGTATATAGAGATTTCCTTAACCCCTCTTTGTCCGGCGCTGGTTTTAATATGATACTCACGCTGAAAAAATCAAAATTATTATTATTTCAATTCTTATCACACAAACTCAAATTAATCCCTTTGTCTATATCTACATATATCTCAATCTCAAATCAAAACACTTTCTACTTATCTCATCACTTGTATATTTTTTATTTAACAAACAATTCTCTTTTCTCAAGTCATATAACATTATCTTTATCCATAACCCTAAATCTTCTGCCCTCAGGCTAATATTTTACTATTAATAATCCCGCAGGATTTTTGTGGCTTCTCCAGTGAGCCAAACTGTTTCATCTCTTCTTTCAAACTTATTCATTCCAAAAAACCAAAACTCGTCCTCTCCATTCAAATCTTCTCTTCAACAACTCACTCTTGACTCTTGTTTTATTTTACAGAGATCTCATTATTCATCTTGTTATTCTTTGACCTTTGAACTTAAAAATTCCGAGTTAATACACACCATTACAATTTATTAAATAAAAAAATAGCTTAATTAATGTAAAAATCACACAAATGTGAGGTTGTGTACCTCACCCGGCCTAGGCTAAATTTCAATTTTATTAAAATTTTTGCTAATGTTGCTGTTTGAAGAAAGTTTATACATTACGGTTTATTTGCTTTTTACGTATTTTACTGACCACTTCCGTTAATGGTCTTTGTACATGTTCGGTGTACGTGAGTTATTAGGTTATTTAAAGTGGATATCAGACCAAATATATTACCGAATCGAGCATTCTGGCAATTCATTTCTATGGCGTTGCTTAACTGATCAATAATCTGGAATCTGTATTAAGTTCTCTAGCCGTTAGTGTCCAAAGATTACATTATGAATGTATGACCAGCATCAATCAAAAACAACGTGATGCTTTCGAAGCAATTCTGCACTCCCTTTAAAGAGAAATTCTTCAGATTTTGCAGACTGGACTTTTAGGGCCAAATACAAGTCTAGTTTGTATTTCAGCAACCACGATCTTTGAAACTATTATACAACGATAGCGCTACTGTCCAACCTGTGATAGTCTTTGACCCTAAAAAATTGGAAGATTCTAGACGAGACGCAAAAACTGGTCACGGATTAACACTAGTATTAAAATAAAATTTTGTTATATTTATATCAACAAGTAAATGAATAGTGATTTTTTTTTCGCGAATGAAATGGTCGCCTTTCGCTGCTTAATTCGTTAGTTGTCTATTACACTAAACTCATTTTCATCTATTATAATTTAGCCTGTATCATCCTCTACTTGTTCTTTGTTTTAAGATCTTCTTCCCGCTGTTTTTGTGCCAGACACTCGTCGCTTAGTTCGTGTCTTCTTACGCTAATTCACAGTTCCAAACCATTCAATATCTACTGGATAGTTTTTGTGTCTGCTCAAAATACCTGTTTCATTTTTACCGCAACACCACGTATCGAGTCCATTTATGTCTATTGATCTTAATGTACAAGTAATATTCCAAGTAACCCTTCGTTTCTGGCACGAGTTACACATCTGCAGTCTTCAGGGTCAACACATTTGGTCCAATGTTGTTAGAGGTGGATAGTTTAGGATACAACGAACTCTCGGCAAATTTTACACGTGTCTCGTGGAAGTTGGGCAATGCGTTACACAGCGTGAGGAGGCCAAGGCTGTTTTCGCTGTGTTAGCCTTTCTGACAGCAGACAATTACAAAAGACGTGAGGCCAGAAGACCTCCTCATTGAGCTCATACTGTAGCAGTAGCCTCAAGAGTGGTGTCACATCTAATATTAACGGTGAGCGAATGTTCGACATATTGAGCTCAAATTTCCACACACATTTTTAATATTAAACAAAAATATTAAGAATTAAACGGTAATTCTTTCTATGCCAAACAGCAATGATAAGGATGATTTAGCTTGCTTTCAAAACGTTCGCTGCTCCTGCCCCGGGCACGAATCCCGGCAGGCGCAGGAATTTTGAGAGTTGTGTTTAATCATATGAGCTATGCCAGGACGCTCTGTGGTTCGGATTCCACGTTAAACTGTAGGTCCCAGAGGAAAGGAACTGGCCGTCCTACCTCTGACACAATGGCTTAGTATGCCTCCTTCGGGAGGATCCAACCAACCTTCGGGTTATATATATATATATATATAATGAAAATATAGTCGTTGGGCTAAAAGGATATTAAATGTACATTTCGAAAGAAACTATAGAAGAAATCAGCGGTAATCAACGTCGGTATGTTCAGGAAAATTTGTCTTCATGACATAAAAAGTTTCAAAATTCATGCCAGTTGGATAAATGTTTTTGTAACAGGATTGAATAATATTCTGCTTCTATATATGAACGTAAATTAAATCTTTAAAATAAAAGTTAATACTTAGAGACTGTATTACAATACAACAGATTAAAAAATATCCTGATGCCAAAAAAAAAAGTTCACCATATCTCAGGAATTAAGTGTTTTGAAACGGTGCGGGGTCTTATTTAGTAATGGCTCCTACATAGGGATTGTGAAGCTCGTCATTCGAACCCCTGTCTTGACGGGAATCTGTTCAGGCTATTACACTAACCTTTACCTCCGATAATATTTGCCTTCTTCATGTGAAGTACGCTAGGACGCTTTGCGTTGGAGATACCAAGTAAAATTCAACATCTCCTTTATCAAGTAGGATTACAGAGTTAGATTATGGAGGCAACTGCGGAGGCGGACTACGTAGCAAATTGAGACTCCCATCACTTGTTGTTAAGTAGCCTACTAGATTCTGGGGTCCCCCCGCAAATGCCAATTTTTCTTTTTTATTTTTTTAAGGAAAATAACTCTATATTATTCGTGTGGCTAACTGCACTCTTTTGAAATTAAAACAAGCAATTAAAGTAAGGTATCTACAAATTTTTACTTTGTCAGTTAAGTCTCGCCACGGTGGATACGTATCCATGCTAATAGAGGAGACTGGAAAATTTTGTAGTCCGCTATGGTTTAAATAAATTCCTCTGAATAATGATATCTTTCGACAATTTATGCCCTTAAAGGTTTTGGGGTAGTGGGCTTGATTAACAGTTTTGTCAAATAATTTTAGGTCTTTTCCAAACAGAACTACTGACAAGCGCTTTGCATACAGAAACCTTCCATTAGCCGGAACATGAGCTATTTTCCATAATGGAAACCATAACTGCAGATTCAGGAACAACGGTAATGGGTTATTAACATATTGAACACCCGCTTATCGATGGGTAAAATTGGTCACAAGCGCTAATACGCGTCGAAATTATTCGAGGTGAATAACAAAGAGCGAAATTAGGCTTTATTGCGACCAAAATTGGGCATTGTTAGCAGAGTACGCTGGCCATGTGGCGGCGAACACCCAAGACGATAGCAGACGCCGAAAAGGAAATGAGCCGCTCATTAAAGCAGCTGGCGGTATACACAGCGCTACGCAAACACTCGCCGCGCCGGCCAACACGTGTTCGGGCAGGCGCGAGTATCTGGGACTACTCCCGATGAACTCGCTCTCAGCATAACTTCGCGGCCTCTTACTAATGAAACTTGCAGTTAGTTCTACAACATTATTCTCTCCTAGCTTCTTCACACGTTTCCTACGAAGACGTTCCAATACTTTTTTGTTAGTCGCATAAAATTCTCAAGGGTTTCAAAAAACGAAGCGAAAGGAAAGATGGTACGAACTGCCCCAAATGTTTTACGCTTTGATACTAGGTGGCACTCCGCGAGTCCACACCGGGTGAGTGATGGGTTGTGCTACCATCTGATACCCCCCTCGCGCATTCCAGCTTAGCAGTTAGAGACCTGTGGCAAGTAACATTGACGTAATGAAACGCAACCTATTTTGAAAATTCCCCTCTTCTCTTTTACTTGATAGTTGCTAGCAGTTGCTTCACAAGATTAGCGTAATATGTCCCAAAATGGTTTCACTCGTTTTTCTCTCACATAGACGTCGACGAGGCGTAAAGCCAAAAGAAATGAAAAAGTCTTTTTCACTAAGAATCCCAAAGAATTTACACCGCCAATTTTCCTTCAAAAGAAGCAGTCCTCGAGTTCTTTGAGTGCAGGAATGTGTTGTGCTTTTACGCATTGACTTTTGCTTCGATTCTTCGGTTAAGTGATGGGCTCATGTCTCATCCACAATCACAAATCCTTCAAAAAAAATTGCTATTTTTCGTCTGCTGCATTATGATCTGAAAGTTTTGGTACCCAACTGGCAAAAACCTTTCTATTGTCTAACTACTCTGTCAGAATATGAATTACTGTTATTCTTGGAATAAATACCACCTTCTCAATATGCAGTACTGATAACTCCCGTCTGTCATTACCATCTCTTGTACCCAGTCAACGTTTTCTTAAGTAATTATCTTCTCCGACCATGCTGCGTGGAGATAATCTTCTATATTGCTTCCACCCTGTTAAAATCTAGATACCCACATTGAAACAAACTATAAAGAGGGACACCTTCTCCCAATGTTACCATCACATCATTACGAATGTCCTACAACAACATCGGTATTTACTCAAATATTTAAACCCAACATTAATTTTTTTTATTCTTCATTTCTTATTAAACGTACAGAAAAATACAAGTTTGTTATAGGGTGTATTAATTGTGAGCAAATAATCATGTGTTCTAGCAAGGTCGTACGAAGTTATGGAACAACCGTCGTAGCTTACGAGAAAGCTCGTTTTCTACTTTCCAGTTTACGCAAATATCAATTTCACTAGAAGAAACTGGATAATTTTACCACACGAATCTTCATTTTTTAATAGCTTGTTATCTGGAATAACAAAAAAAATCTGCTTTACACAATTCTCACACAGTAAAGTTATTTCTTTTAAACCATTTGGCTGAAACATAAGTTTTTTGTGATAACAAATACAGATAGCTGATCACTAATATATTTCAACAACTTTTCCTTATATCAATAGCCCAAGAATAAGGCAACGTTTTGCTGTAATGCCTCTAGTCATGTTCTGAAATTAAGTGAATTTTAGCTAATAAAATAACCCTATTCACGAATTACAGTTCGGATCGGATCCATATCTATCATTATGGAGTGCAACAGCGTAATCTTAGTAAACAGTGCCGTCACAGTGTTCAACCCTCTCAATTCTATAACGCAAAATGGGAACAAAGCACCACTTAACACAGAATTACACTTAAAATTAACAGCATTAACCATCTGTAGTTCCTCTTCTTCTGGTCCCTATCCGTTCCGGATGTCGGCAACCATCTTGGCTGTCTCGTCTCTGCTGGTTGATGCTCGGATTAACTCCGTAGTTGTCTTGGAAGTCCATGTTCTCAGATTTTTTAACCAAGCAGTTCTTCTTCTACCAGCACTTCTCTTCCCTGGTATTTTCCCCTGGAGAACAGACTGGAGGAGTTCATAACGGCTACTATTCCCCATGATGTAGCCAAGGCACTGAAGCTTCCGTGTTTTTATGGTGATCAGTATTTCCACATCTTATTTCATTTTGCGGAGCATTTCAGCATTTGTGCTGTGGTCTGTCCACGGAATTCTCAACATTCTTCGTTATAGCCACATTTCAAAAGCTTCTAATCTTTTACTGACAGTTTCAGTTAATGACCACGTTTCAACGCCATACAGGAGGGCAGAGAGCACATAGCGGCGCAGGAGTCTCATCTTCTTGGTAATTGATAAATTACGACTTTTAAAAAGGTTATTCATTTTATTGAAAGTAGCCCTGGCTTTACCAATACGTGACTTTACTTCTTCAGATGGATCGCATTGATTGTTTACTGTGGTCCCAAGATACGTATACCTTGACAGATTCAATGATCTTCTGACCATCTTTAGTAGGCAAGTGGAAACTAGTCCAGGTAAAGTCAACATATTGAGGGATTAACACCATTCTTGTCTACCTCCAACACTTGAGGAAGGAGGCATGCCACAAAAATTTATTTTCTTCTCAAGCAACTACGGCTTGATCAACGTATCATTGCTACAGCTGAAACAGTCAGTTGACAAGTTATTCGAAATTACACTGGAGAAATGACAGGGACTCCATTTTAACAATTTTGTTTTTTTCCTATCTAATCATTGCGTCTGAGATCCTTATGATGGTGATTTATTTGAGGTGATTATTTCGAGCAGTTAGCGCATAAATAGCGCGCTGTCACGTTTAAATTACATCTAACAATGGCGGCAGTGTGTGGCCTAATGTGAAACAGTATATTAAGGCGACAGTATCGGGGTGCGATCGATGAAACCCACTTCCGCAGGTCCTGGGCGAGTAATCGCACGCGTCCATGCGTGGGCTGCGAACTACACTGGCGGTGCGCTGGCTAACAGCACGGCAGTGGGTGGGCTTATAACCGCTCCAGCAGGGGTATAGCAATAATATTGTCACTTTTCTTTCCGCATTATGAATCAGCTGGACGATAACGGTGCACATCAGCGTACCGAGCAGTAACGCTATGGCCTTGCATTCGGGATTATGCGGGTTCGAATCCCTGTCCGTCCATCCAGATTTGGTTTATCCATGGTTTCCCCAAATTACTCCAGGTGAATACCTTGAAAAGGTCACCACCGAATTCCTTCCAGTTCCTTGCTCCCAGTCCCTTCACGCTTATAATAACCTCCACGCCAACGAGGCGTAAAGTCAAAACAAAACAAAAAATGAATTCAGTGCGAGGAACCAGTGCCGAAGTAAGCACTCTGCAATATTATATGCATTCCAAATCTTCCCCTCCACCCTTTCCCGCAAAACTTAATAATGTCGTAATGCCTTTTCTATTACAGCAACCAATGGTTTTAGTAAATAAATTTCACTACAAGTCACAGAAGTTAATCGTTATTAATGTTATCAGCAAATTAATGCAGAAAAATATTCGATACTGACAAAGAATATTTCACAATATTTCTAAAAAAAAAAAAAATCCTTTAGAGGTAATAGAGTAACATTGAACTATGAAGTATGCAGATAAACATCTATGATCATACGACCAAATCTATCGTGCATTACATATAATTGTAATGTGTGTAATGATCTTTTAAGAGACGGATATAAACAGGCAGATTACATTAGTACAGTGTTTTAAGAGTATAGTCTTCGATATAAAATTTCCATTTCATTGAGTGATTACTATTTTCCGTCTATTCGAAATTTTTTTAAAAGCCTGATTCTAAGGTCGAATTAGTGTTATTTTGATCAGGTTCCGCGAGGCACCCAAAAGTTTCGGAGGCTATAGGCGACTGTCTACTTTGCCTATTGATTAATCAAGATCTTTGAAGGCGGGGAGTTTATTGTCGAAACGGTTCGTAACGGTTAGCCAGAAATTCTCAGGCCGTTGTAAAATGACTGTCAGAAGGAAAATGTGGCCAGAACACGGTTTCGAGGGGTAGCAAGGAATCGAAAAGCGATCCATTCTTTTATCACTAATATGTAAGTTGGTTGCTTTTGCCATTTCTTCCTCTAGGGGAAAAAAAATAATCGTAATTTTGACTTTTGAAGATGCAGTGATTGTGGAGACTTAGACAATTGGTTTTTTTTGCTTATGGCTTAACGCCTCGTCGACATCGAGGCCATTAGAGGCGGAGAGGGATTAGGAACGAGAAGGAATTAGACCACGGCCTTTTGAAAGAACCATTCCGGTGTTAGCCTGGAGGGATTTGACGAAACCATCGAAAACACAAATCTGGGTACCCGGATAGCTTCCTCCCGAATGCGTAGACGATTTTGAAAGTTCCTTAAGGGATAAGAACAGTAACTGCACGCTATACGAGTGTACTACAATATTTAAGCCCTTGATTCTCATTTAATTTGATATATCAGCAGTTGTGAAACAACAGAAGTAATTCCCAAAAATATTTTTGTCATTTTCTTCTTCTCTCCTTGAATGCGCAGATTTATGGAATGGAAAAATATACGAGTATAATTAAAACTTGCATTTTTGTTTACCCTCTTTGCACATAGACATCACCACCAATGGCGTTGCAAGAACAAATTTGTAAGAATAAGTATGATTTCCGATCAATATTTTATCTGCGGTCAGAAAATATGTCAAATGAATGCCTTTTTACACTTTACAGCAAGTATACAAATGCTTCCAAAATTGAAAACGTATAACTTATATCAACGAAGTTAATAAATTGAGGTGGCTGTATTAGTAAGATGATAAAGAGCCGTAAAGCAAAGGAGTTGCAGATATGCCTAGTTACAGGCGTATAATACTGTGTCATTAATTGTGGAAGGAATGGAAGAAAAATGATTACCCTTTCTAAAAAAAAAATAATGAATGGTACTTAAAGTACTAGTTAAGTTATAAACCAGTGCCACACCTTCATTTGTTCGCAAAATGTTTCAGCTCGACCAGTGAAATAGAGCACTTAGCGACAAGATTTTTGATTTAGCGGCCATCTGATATTCGTTTAAGTCTGTTCATTAATGAAACGATATATAAACTACAGCTTTCTCGGCGTATATCATTTCTCCTACGCTCAGAGTATAAGACTGGAAATTCTTGTTCGGCTATCAGATCTCCAGTCCAAGGAATGCGTCCTGCAACACCAGTAGAAACGTGTTTTGACGCAGTCGATGCTGAGAAAGGTTGTAAGAGTTTTTTTCTCCACTTTTTAGTTACCTGACTTATTTCTGATAGGAAGTGATTGAAATTACGCTGACACAGTTCAATGTAAAATGTTACTACAACTTTCCCGTGTATTACCAGCTATGCGGATAAGGATGGAAACGAACAACAAATAACAATAGTGACTGCCAACACGGCAAACTCTCTAGGGCGCTACAAAAGGAGGACTTACTTCCCATCAGTGCGCAAGTCCTAGATACCTCCGAAACAATCAAGAAATTTTTCGTCCAGTAAAATCGCTCTTATGCACCAAATTACCAATAGCAAAATTCGCATTGCAGAAAATTAGGAAAAAAGACAGCTTAGCTTCTCAACTACTTCTAACAGTATTGGGGAAAAATTATTGATTAATATTACGTGATGAAATCAAATAAAGACTATTGCAGAAAAATTCCCTAATCAATAAAAAATCAATCATAATACTTAATTTAAGCTAAACAGAACAGTTTCGTTACAATATATTCCGTCAGGTTCTTGGAATAAAAATATGATTATTTACCTGATCAGCATCCCATTCATATCATATAATTTTTATAATACAATCTGAAGATTTTGGTTAGTTTCATTTTCGATACATTTTCCAGTTAACATTTTTGTATCACTGATGTAAATGAAGATGTGACTTTATTTAATTCTAGTCTTTTGCCTTGACCAAGCCGATTTTTCAAATTACCACTAGCCGTTGTGCATTTATAATTATCTACAGTACTCCATGCAATACAAAGGATTTTTTCTTCGCTCTTTCCTGAAGACTGTAGGAAATTATTTTTATTTTAAAAAATTCGGAAGAAAATAATAAAAACTATTTGTCAGTTAGATCACCCGTTTTTCTTATACTAACCAAACACTCACTGGACTATGTGCAGTATGTAGTAATTACTAAGTAGATTTATTACACAATACCCTACGCCGGATTATAACTTTCTAATCTAGTGCGAAATGAGGGTAAGCTCTTTGTTTCCCTGAATATGTCCCCTTTCACACGACTCAAGAGAGTACAAATAAAAGACCGGACACTGCACGGCATCTTTATATCTTTCTTCCGCGATGCTACCGCCTTCTGAAAATTTGCATATTCCTATCCCACAACGTTTGGCATTTTAATGTCTAATAAATGAAAACCGCCAAAGAAAAAAAAATTTAATACTTTTTTTTAATTACAGAACGGCTTTCGCTTCTCTGAAACATTTTTAGCGGTTTTTCTGTCATTAATTCGTATAATTTCGGTTTATACAGAATTGCTATAAAACTAATAATGACATTTACATTAATTTCAACAGAAAAAACCGCCGAAGATGCTTCAAATAACGAATCGAAAGATGTTCGTTCGTTAAAAAACGAACCACAATTACTATTTGTTATACACTGTGTTTACCCTTGGTGAAATTTGATCTTTGTTAATTAGATTTGAAATGGCAACATTTGATGTTGGTACAGTTGGTACCCTACTAATCATTTAATACGCTCAGCATTGCTGCACTTGAGTTTTTTTTCTCACTTCTCCATCAAGAGTATATCACGTCACAAATAGCTAGGAAATTAAGGGAGAGACTAACAATTTTTTTTTTAAAAAAAATTGATAGACATTCGGTTGCTTAGGCTATACAGACAGCACAGTGTGATTATCATGACTCTTCCGGTACACTGTTGCTACTAAGTATGGATACATGGACACCATAGGGCTGACAAGACATTCACACACACAACACTTGAACACCTCTACCCTCGACCGATCTCGTACCGGCGACCATCGGCACACGGAGCAAGTACCATTTGCTACCGAGGCCGGCCGGTAACCTTGTCAAATAAATTGGACATGGTCATCTGCATTTCTGGATGACTTGCACAGTAGCTTCGTCAGACAGTGCAAGGATAGTCGTTCGGCAACACTCCCACAAACAATGGAATAAAAATTAAATTCCAAAACGTTCTGAGTGTCGGTAGGTTCTCAGCTTACTGTTGATAGCCATGCAGATCATTTAAAAGTAATCTTTTCCTCAGTTCCCCTCAATGTCCTCCCGTCATTATTTTTAGCCCCGGGCCCGAAATTTCAATTTTTTTTTTTTTAATGCTGTCATCAGTCTTTCGACTGGCTTGATGCAATCCTCCATCTCTTCCTATCTTGTGAATTATCATCGTGTTAAGATTAATAAGAACTAAAGTAGGGGGCAATTACAAATTCCTAAAATAAAGATTTAGAAGTTATGAAGTTCTGACTGAAGGTTGGAGAAATGAGCTGATTTGTAGGCTTTCCCCGAGCCTAGAGCGTGAGAGGTAACTCTGAAGACTGGCTTCCGGGAGGATGTGGGTTTTAATCCCCGTCCGGCCATCCAGATTTTGATTATCCATGGTTTTACGAAATCACTCCGGGTGATTGATATTACGGTTCCTTCCAGTTCCTTGTCTTCCATCCTCTTCCTGGTCTATAACCTCGACTTCAACGAGGCGTAAAGTCGAAGGGAGACAAAAGAACATAATGGTTCCTTTTTCAATCAGAAGATACTGAACTGTCTGGCTCCTGTCGCGTGAGCTATAGAGTGTAGTCTGGTCTGCCGGCTCCGTTGATTGACTGACGGCCCGCAAGTCGCTAGGTCGTCCGCCCACGGTAGCCGCAATCAATGACACCGCCCGCCCCGTCTAATGGAATTCATTCATAACCGGGAGCGACCACGGCAATTACCAGGCCACAGACAAACTGCCGCGTCTTCCACGGGAATTAGCTCTCGGATTACACCGCCACGTACGACCCAGTAAATCAGTAAATCTCTCCCCTATGCCGGACTTCTACATTAATTGCGATGCTGTCCGCACAAGTTATATCGCGGCACTTCGTTCATCTAAATTAGCTTCTGCGCCGAGAATTGTAAGTTATCCTACATCTGACGTAGTTTCCCTACTGCTCATTATAACTACATCGCTAACGTAGATATCCTCTTCGATATCTTCGATACAATAAGCTTTCTTGGTAGGTTAAAAATGAGATAAAAATTTAAACCTCCAAGTAGAGATAATATTGCACGTATATCTTCCCAACCAACTTATTCTTAGCACGTTAGTATTACCCACAATAGGAAAAAAAGTCTTAATAACTTTCAAACCATGCAGATAATATAATACATACAATGTATAGAGTCTACTAAAATGTCACTTCACGATACAACACATCAAGCTTTACTGATGTAGTGCCGTAGTTCCAAATTTAGTCCCTCCAAAAGATAGTTACTGGTGCGTAAGGTTTCACAATGCTATATCTGCGGTAACAGTTCAACGTAACTTTCCCTCTAAAATTTGTTAGAAGTTTGTTCGGCATGAGAAATCGTCAGGTCAGCCGCGTGTTGCTGGTGTTGAATGGAATGTCTGCCACATCATCGATGACAGTCAAATCAACCAAAATGACTCTCTGATGTATAACTCGATGTGCCTTTCTACGAAATTACAATTTAATTAGTTCTGTACTTTATCTGAGTAAACTTCTATAAGATTTCATAAATGTCAAGTCCTTTTTGTAACACCAAGTACACCAAATTAAGTAATTAATTCACTTTAATCATGTATATTTATTTTTGCACTTTTTAAACTTCGTTGAAATACTATATTGTAATACACTTTAAAAGTTTCTGATCGAGTCTGATTGGTAAACGGTAAGGCTCTGGATTTGTATTCTGGAGGACACGGGTTCAAATCCCCATCCGGTCATCCAGATTTCGGTTTCCCATGGTTTCCTCAAACCACTTCACGCAAATGCAGGTATGGTTCCATTAAAAGACCTTGCCGAATTCCTTTCCGATATTGCCCCAGTCCTTTCAGGTCTCTAATGACGTCGACGAGTTGTAAAGCCCGAAAAAAGTCCTGATAAGTTTCTACTAATTACAAAATTAGTGGAATTACAGAGTTCCATTCCTTTAATTTGAAATCACAAATGAGGTTTCCTGTACAACGAGAAAAAAAATCTCTTCTTTTTTTCTAACGGTGTCCTTTTGCAGACAAGTCCCATACAGTGCTACTTCATAAAAAGTAACCATCACGCTTATTGTACACAAGTTTGCTTCTGCGGAAGATACATATGCGAACCATACATTTAAACTGTGAAACTTCTGTTAGCCTTCGCAGTCTAATAGCACTGAATTTGCTAGTTACAATTATTTGCGAAATTATTTATTTTTTCTCCAATCGTAATTGTCTGTACTGTATTGAAACGCATGTCTGACAGCACTGTTTCTACTTATTTTGTGACTGTTCCTGATATAATTCAAGAACTTCCTCTTCAACAGTAAGCACATATGTGAAACAGTTGTAGCTCCATTTCGACTATACATAATCATTGACCACCTTTTTTTTTTTAAAAAAAAAAAAAAAAAAAAAAAAAAAAAAAAAAAAACCTGTTATTTTCCCAGGCCTAAGTTTTCATTTACAACAGACCTTAATATTGTATAATCCGTCATCATCATTTCTAAACAAAAAAAAAAACAAACAAAAAAATTGGATTTTCATAGAGAAAATAAGAAAACAGTTTCGTGATTAGATCATTTTATAGCCTTGTTGGCTATGAAATTGAGGTGTAACCAAACTGTTTTTCTTAGGTTTTAGTGAAATGATTGAGCGGTCTTGTACCTCAGTGGTTAAGGCGTCTGACTGGAGATCGAAAAGTTACCGGTTCGAATCCCTGTCTCGGCGGGGATTTTCATAGGCCCTTAATCCGACCTTCACCTCTGGCACAGCTTGCTGTGTAATGTGAAGTACGCCAGAACGCTTCCGTGGTTCGGATTCCACTTTAAACTGTAGGTCCCCTGAACCCGGTAGGATTGCCGGGTTGGGTTAAGGCGGCTAAGACAGTGGCGGAATACGCATAGAAACCCTGTCACCAAGCCACACGGAATTGTTATTAGTGAAGTGATTGTTAAAAACAAGTGGGTACTTAATATTGGTAATAGAGACGAGGTCCAATCATTTTCCATACTAATTGATTACTTTGTAATTTACATTCACCGATTGCCCATAATCAAAGCAAATTAAAATCTTGTCAACTTAAAATCTGACCCGTCTACAAGTGGATGAGAATTCAACAATGAAGCCGTTATTCTATATATAGACTTTAAAAGCGTCTATTCTTCATTCGAGTCGAACTGGTGACTTCGTGACAAGATGGAATCGTTATTCGTGGTTAATTTCAGTTGTTGACAAGCGAAACGAGAGCGAAAAGGAGGACACTAAATCCTTGACCAGTAATAAAAGAGGCTTCCAAGAACAATTCCTAAAAATACGCATCACTTCTAGCTACAAAAGCACTCTGATCCGCGTTCTATTTTAAAGTATTGCCATTCGCAATATTCACACTGGGAGTCGTCTCGGATGAAATACGGGTCTTGAGCAGTATTTTTCCTCTGGATCGTAAACATGCGACGGTCTGCTTGGATTTTGCGTTATTTTAACTGCTCTCATCACAGACGGTCACTCGGAAAGTCAATTAGGCTCACATTCTTTCCCGAGCTGATGCAGGTTTTATCTCCGCGCGGACAAGCTCGTCTTCTACAAATACCATTACATTGGAACGGCCGAGGTCGCTTATCCGACGGAATTATGCCAGGCGGGCGCCTCGCCGTCCACCATGTGTTTCCCATTAATACACAAGTGGGCCGCGTATTTGAGTCTCCAGCTCTGCTGCCGTCGGGAGGCTGGTAATGGACGGTGGACATCCATCACACACGAGCTCTGCCGACACGTCACACCGCATGCACTTAGAAAGACACGAGTCTCTCCACTAAAAATAATTCTCTACAAATATAATGCAACACGGCACACACTGAAGGGGTGTAAAGTTTCGGTTTCTCTATTTGTTTAATCAGTCAGGGTATAAAATTCATATTAAAAGACTAGTTTCAATTTGCTTCTGTTTTTGTTTCTGGTTCTATATTTTTTTACGGTTCGTTGACGTAGTGGTCATTAGGGAACAAGGAACGGAAAGGAATTCGGCCATGGCCTTTTGGAGGAAGCATCCCGGCAATGGCCTGGAGTGATTTGAGGAAACCATAGAAAACCCAAATCTGGATGCCCGGACAGGGATTCGAACCGGCGTCCTCCCGAATGCGAGTCCAGAGCGTTCTCGTTATACCCCTCGTTGGCGTTGAGATCATTAAAGACTGCAAGGATAGGGCAAGCCTTTTGAGGGAACCAAGCCGCCATTTGTGTGGATTGATTTGAGGAAACCATGGAAAACTCCAATCTGGATGGCTGGACGGGGATTCGAACCCGCGTCCTCCTGAATGCGAGAACAGAGTTCAATCTGCTAATATTTTGGTATATTTCTTTTAACATATCGGCCACAAAAGGAATGTATATGGAAGCAGGTAAAACCCTAGAGTAACGGAAGAATTAGTGAAATTTACAGATGAGACCAGAAAACTCGAAAGTGCTCAAAATGATTTAGAAAACAGCAATGTAGATATTTTAAATATGGAAAAAGCAAGAAACTGAAAAAAATTGTGACAAGAGGTGTGTAAAGAAAGAGAGAAAAATCTGAATTAGTCATATGGCGCACATAAAGAAATTAACTAAAAATTTGAGAAAAAACGGAAACCATCATCAAAGGTGTTGTTATACTTCAAAAAGTGGCAGACAAGTGGAAGTAATACGCGGAATAAATTGTATGAGCGATACTTTGAATTGTTGTGTGCTGGTGAACCGATATCGGAATGTTATAAAACGGAATACATAGCGACAAATTTTGATAAATGTATTATCTTTAAACTTTTGAAGAAAATACAAGCTGAAAAGCATTAAAGCCAAAGAAAAGTACTACTTTACAACCTCTAAGTAGTTTAGTAACTATAAGAATAGAAAGACAAGATATTTTATATATAGACCAATTAGGGTTCCAGGAAAATCTAGGATCTAGAGATCTGGTACTAAGAATAATATGAGAAAGACGGAATATGGGAATGACAGAATATGAGAATGACTGAACAAAACAAAACAAAAAATCAGACCTACATTATTGGTATTTGTGTTCTTGGTAATAAAAAAAAATTTAAAAAATGATAAAGCAGTGCAATGTCTTTGAAATTTTAAGGAAGTGCGTGGGAACTAAAATAGCAAATGATAAGTGTAGCTATCGGTCAAATAAAAATTTGAGAATCGTAGGCGTAAGCATCAATTGAAAAGACTTTAAAGCAAGGCACTAACATAGTTTGTTTGCGGAGTAAGAGCTCAAAGAAATAAAATAAAATCTGGAATAAAAGTACAAGGAAAAACAAATGGTACGCTATGAACTGAATTGCTGACGGTATAGTTAGATTAGCTGAAGGACGTGACAATACAGAAATATTTGTGAATGGCATGAATAAAACAGAGGAACTAGAAATTAGACTACGCAATAAGATTAGCAAAACAAAACTCCTGTATGGCAACAGAAAGAATGTCAACAGTAATCGACTAATAATAGATCAAATTAAGCTAAGGAACGAAGAAATCTTTTATTAGAAGTAGATCAGCACTTGGAAGCTGACTATGGTCCATGAGTCAGAAAGAACAGTACAAAAATAGTAGGTATGAATCACACCTCTGCACAAAAAAGTTTGCCGCTGACTTGTCCTGGAGGAACGAAAAATGAACTTGATATGGAAAGACAAGGATACTAAAAATTTAGTGAACATTTAACGTACGAAATAAAGATTTCTATGAAATATTATACGATGAAACGAATTTATGGCTGAATTTTATCAGAAGAAGAAATTCCATGGTTGGTAAGATTTTAGCAACCAGTGCGGATGACTATCGAGATGGTAAAAATAAGAATAAAAGAAGGAGATAAGTCAAGAAAGTTTTTTACTTTATTTCTATCATTTAGAGTGCTTAAGCATCAAATTAAAGAAATAACTATGATTTAATTAATACTAGCATGGCCTCATGCTAGTAAGAAGGTAGCAAGTTGCAAAAAATAAAGTACACTTTGCCAAATACTTATACTTCAATGGGTCGCATCCTAGAATGCTCTACATGTATTGATATATCTCCCAACGAATTACTGACAAGCTGAAGTGCACAGAAAGCTCCATCATTTTAATATTCATTACCGAATATTTACTCATTGTATGAGTTTGTGACGGAAAATGTCTTCCCCATGGGGCCAACAAAGAAAGCGAAATTTTGCACTGGTTTGCTTTGGTTATAAAATAAATTATACACGGACTTGGAGACATAGTCGATAAAGCTGCAGACAGGAGGTAAAATATAACGACAAAAAAACACGCAGCGCTATGCTGTGCGCAAGAAAATGAATGTCGTCCGCGGGAATTTAAAGCCACGGCAGCGTATTGGCCGTGTGCCAAGATTCCAACGTGTTCCTCGAATTCCACACTTAATTACATAGTACATGGACGGTGGGTGGGCCAGGACACTCTATATATTAAAGACGGGAGAGTGACCGCGATAATCACAGCGTCTCACGCCAGAAGATGATACGAAACCCACAATCGTGTAGATGAAACATCTAATGTTATGACATCAACCAAACAGTTCACGCATGCTTCCAACGATGTTCGTGAAGTCTAGCAAATAACTTTACCACTGATATCGCATTGTCTATTTCTAAACTGATTTAATACGAGTATAGGGCGAGTTAATTAATAACAGTAGATTGGGAAGATAGTCCTCAATGTCGAGGGAAGAATTCATGCTTTCAGCTCAAAGTTAACGCACTTTCATAAGGATCGGAATGACTGAATGTGGAAATTCATCCAAGGTCTGCTGATGAATGACGTCGCATTGTGTTCAGTGATGAATCGTGGCTCTAAACCACCTCGGATGACGACCTGGGGAGAGGTCCCATTCAGCCAATGTAATGGAGAGCCACAGTGGCGTTACTCCTGGCATCATGGTGGGAGGAACCATCGGGTATGATTTCAGGTCACAGCTGGTAGTGATTGAGAGAATTATGACGGCATTACGGTACGTCATGTACATCCTGCGCCCTCGTGTGTCGTAATGTCATTTTCCAACAGCACATTGCTCGTCCACACACGGCACCTACTCGTATGTCTATGAGCTGTCTGTGTGATGTCCAACAAGATCCGCAGATCTGACCTTGATAGAACACGTGTGGGATCAGCTCAGACGTCAACCCCGAGATCAGTACGCAGGATTTCGAGTTAAAACAAAACAGTCTAGGACATTTTGGTAAACGGTACAAAATTTACGAAACGAATGAACCACGACTACAGCATATTAGATAGCAGAAATCACAGCACCATGAGTAGTCTGAGGAGAGAATATAGTATTACCACTCAGTAAAAAAGTTAAAATTGAACTACATATCACAGCATGTTTGTGATCAAACTGGTATTAACGCTGTGTTCATTCGGTTTTGGTGCCATGATCGAAATGACGAAACAAGTAAATTCCGGGTCATATTTACTACGTCTGAATACTGCATCGAAGTATTGACTTTTTCCCCTCGAGCAATCAGGAAATGGGATAAAAGCGGAGGGTCGTGAAATTGTATAAACGCACTCAACCACACAGTTAATTGTGAGCTACAGAGCACGGATCGTGGAGGCATTAGAGTGAGTGCTGAAGTGTGTTGAGGAGTGATATTCCTTCCTTTCCCAACCCTCCTCTTTGGTCGGACGTCTGCATTGTCTGGGAAGCCCTCGACGACCACAAAGGCTCGGTCGGCGCCTCCAAGACGTGTGTGGATACAACATCGATCGCGCATTCGCTGACTCACCGTTAATTATAACGCCGGCTTCCTTCGGATCCGCCGGTCAAGCGGGTGAGCGGACAGGAAGGCGCGAGGGGTGCGCATTCCGCTTCGGCCAGTGTCCGGTCGCTGGGGAGACATTACTACGCTGCACTTTCATTTTACAGCGATTTCCATTACATCAAGCCATTAGCTCTGGAGAAAGAACTGGTTGGAATACACTGAATAGATTAAAGGCAGCCGGGGTTATGCAAATGTCGGGATGAGGCGTTCCTGTAAACGGAAAAGAAATAACGGAAGCAAAGATTCGACAGGATAAGGAGTAATGATCATGGTATCAGTAAAATTCGACTTCAGTTTGGGTAAAGGCGCGTATATAGTGGGTCAACGTAAACAAACGAACGACAGCCAATGTATTGGGTCGAACGTTGGGCGCCAATGTATTGGCATTCGGCCTCTCGTCCTCATCAAACCAAAGTCTTGGCGCCAATGGATTGGGCCATGTGGAATCGCAGTTGGCTCCGAAAATTCCAAGTTGCTAGCGTTTTATTTTATAAAGTAATAATCGACGTTTTTATTACAGTTTAACCGGCTAATATTATGAGGGAAGAAGCGGATTTTTCAGTTGCCGCATGTACATAATTATTTTACTGTAAGAACCAGATCAGAAAAAGGAGTAAAATCGACACTGGTGGACGACCTCTCTTCTCAAAAGTAGGAAGGGGTGTGGTGGAATAAAATTTATGTCTTATCTTAAAGCTGAATTGGAATGTGCCATATTTCATAATTTTTTCCTAATGAAAGGTGCAGATATCGATGTTTGTATTGAATTCTTTTAGAAAATCTGCATCTTCAGCAGAAAGGTTAATGGTCACTCTGAGATATTTACCTACTGGGGATTTTAATACAATATGTAAATAAATAAAATTAATCCATCTTCTTCTTCACATCTTTGTTCCTCCAAGCGTCTAATTTCTTCAATTTGTTTTCATATACACAGTTCGTAAGGTCCCATAAACATTCCCGTTCACGATGAAAATCAACCAGTTTTCATGGGTCTCATTATTCCACTCCAAACTCCACTGTTTTTCAACAGAATAATAAGAACCACACCCGGTCGACGAGGAAAATAGCAAAATAATGAACCAATATTGGTTTGGCGTCTATGCAATGAGAGTGCCCCAAGGCCAACCCTTTGATGTTACCGCCTGTAGCCCGAACCTCAACTAAAGCAAACCGGTTCGTTGGATCCGATTTGCCTTCCATACACACTAAGCAACCTCTCCCAACGAAGCGGTTGGTCACCATTCGTTGGCCGTGATTTGTTTAGCAAGGTACTATTCAAAATGATGGAGGTGGAAATCTCGTAAGGGGGCTGTTTATGTGGACTGAATTAGGATGCCTAATACGCGTGACATCGTCTCTCTCAGATCATCGTTTGAAATGAGAGATAAAAAGAAACAGGATGAAATCCGATGTCGGCCCGTTCAGGCCTACGTTTACGAAAGACATTAAGGGTCAGCAAGGCTTAACGTGCCAATCCGACTGACATATCCCCACTCCCTAGGCGCTGAGGAGAGGTTTGGGATTAAAGCCAGGACTTTGCTGCCAGTTTGGAGATTTGAACTGTGCACCACCACTTACCTATCCATCCTACACTAACGGATAAGTAGTGACGATGAAAATTTCTTCCACTACCAGGACTCGAAGTAGATAATTCCGTATCAGCCCCGGACACCATCACGGTGCCGCAACCAACTGAGTCAACGGGTTGAGCCTATTTATAATTAATACATTTAAGAGGAAATAAAAGTAGTTATTAGTTAACAGCCATCACCAACGCGATAGGAAGACTGATTGGTTACGAAATGGACGAACTACATACAACTATGTACAAAACAGAGGATTTTTCCTACGAAGTTCAACGAGGCTTACTCAATTTCCTGCCAACCACGGTGGTTATAATCGTTGTTTTGTGTACGGTCTAAGTCACAGGTGATTTTAATCAGGTGTTACGTGGGTCTTCAGTTGTACTTCCCTATCACTGCAATAAACAATTTGAAATTATGACATTCAGATTACGGTATTAATTAAAACAGCAAAGCTGGTAGTGTGGATTAATTCACCAAAAAATATCCCTCCAGATCCACCAATATGGGCAAGCATAGATGGATCTGGTTTAATTCTCAAAACAATGTACTATTTCTAAAACGTATTTTTGTGCAACGAGCCATCTTTCTCCCTTCATACTTAACCAAAATTGATAAATGAGGTATTATTTTAAAGGTTAAGTTCTCCGCTTTGATATCAGCATTAGTTAAGACAGGAATTTTTTAAAAAATTCAAGCCGTAAATGGCAGAATTATGAACAATCAAGGTCACGGTTATGCGATAGTTCATAGTCTAGCTGCTAGGCTGCGCTGGCGTCGCTAAGGAGTGATCGCATTACCGCTAGATAGCAGCTGCACATATCCCAGAGATACTGTTAAACTAAGATAAGGAGCTTTTCAGATATTTTTGTTTCTGTCAGGAAAAAAATTTCATCATTTCTAATTGTTTTGTGTTTTGATACATACCTAGTTCAGTTAACAAATAAACAATTGATGCAAATGAGACAGTTCGTACTACATCACACTAACCTCGCTATTCATCATGTATCATAAGTTTCGCACTGGCCACCTAGTTATTATTTATTCATTTGCTGGAGGTAACGGTAAATAACGTTTGACTCAATATTCTGAGATTATGTCAGTTTTCCTTATGAATGTTCAATAACCACATCCGACGCGTTACTTTCAGAGGTGTTAATAACCTATGAATAAATCCAATTCAGCCCTATCCATAAGAGAGAACCTGTCCATTCCATTTTAATTTGTGATCTTTCATAAACCAACACCATTTCTGTATTATGGGCACCCAAAAACCAACCGTCCGACTTGCCGATGTAAACAGTCAATGCATATGCAAATCGAACAGTGTTTCACGCCCGTCGCCTTTTACGACTCTGTCGCCATAACTGAAAATAACGCGACGCCATATTTCAGAGAGGAGAGTTCGCCCGGTTATCATTCCCCGGTGTTGGCACCCTGCAGGGGGCCGGCTCGATCAGGATTAACATACAGACTTCGTTCCGGTCGCCTACGCCGAAGATGGCACGTGGGACACACGTGGGTTGACGGTAGACACCACCTGTCATCTCCTTCAGGTGTGGCCGCCTCACCCGAATCACCGAACCACACCTCTCCGTGGAAACATCAAGGTGAATGCCGGGACCAGAATTTCCGCCTCACAAACCTCACATTTCATAAAAAAAATACACTTATTACACACAGAACATAGTTAAATGTCTCGCAGACAGATGGCAACACTTCATTTTCCCTCCATTAGGGGCGTCCATTAACTACGCGAGAAAAAATAGGGGGAGAACCGACGAAATATCACCAAGGTGGGGAAGGGGGGGGGGTGCAGAAAGCTCACGTCATCATTTCAATATTAAAGATAGGAGAGCTAAAAAACAAAAAGGTCTCCAGAATTACGTGGTCGATTTCGATGGGGAGACGGGGTCCTCCAGTCCCCCCAGCAAGTATCTCACGAAAAGCTCACCAACAGGGAGGTCCCCCAACCAGATTTCACTTGCCAATGCTCACTAAGAAGGGGGGGGGGGGGAGTTTCTGCCAGATTTCACCAACGCTCACCAAGGGGAAAGGGGGTCAAGATTTCTGGAAAAACTGTTCACGTAATTAATGGATGCCCTCTTAGTATTTACAACGACCTGGAAGAAAATTTAAAATGCTTGGCATCAGCAAGGGCTTGTGGCCCGATTATCACAGCTTCAAATTTGACCCTGCCAACGTTGAGTAAAACTAATCGAAGGCAGCCGCGTTGTGTAAAAGTGGTAAAGAATAATAAGACGTCTCTATGGAAACGGTCCCAATGTCAGATGTCGGAGCAGTGAAACAGTCACTAAGCGCATGAACGTTCTTCACAGATGTCCTCACCTTTTAAATCACACGTTAAAACAATAAGGAAACAACTGAAGCAGTCTGAAAACATTTCTTGATTTACCTCAAATAAGAATTCGAATTATGTTAAGGAGCTTATTAAACAACACGATCCATCGTGATAAAATAACTCACTTTTATGGACAACTATTTTTTACTTATGGTTTTACGCGCCGTCGACGTCGTGATCATTAGAGGAGGCCTTTTTGAAGGAACTATTTCCGTATTTGCCTGGTCTGATTTCGAGAAACTATTAAAAACCGAAATCTGGATGGTCGGGCGGGGATTAGAACCTGCGTCCTCCGGAATGAAAGGCCATAGCGCTATCACTCAGCCTCCACACTTGGTAGAAAGTTTGCTTAGAGAGCTATCCAGAATTATAACAGTTCTGATGTTAGGTCCACGTACATCATTCCTTAATGAGATTTTAGAATAATTACTCTTAACCAGCTAACAAATTGTACACGTCGGTATTAATTAATCACTTCAAGGATATTGCTGTCTTTATGTCACACGAAACAAGTAAATACTTCAGGGAATCGCATAAATAAAAGTTACTTTTTTCGAGGATTTAATAACGGACATTTTTTTAAAATAAAATTAATGTGACTTTCATTTTTGCTGCACGTACATTTCACTAAGTTATACGACCATAGAAGAAATATACAGAAGCTACCAAACAGTTAATAGAATTTGAATAGTTCTTAAACCGTTCATTTAAAACAGTGCAATATTCCAACCTGCAAAGTCTGTAACCAACTCAATCGCTGAACTATTTAAAAAGGCAGACGAATAAAATGATTTTTGTTTACCAGTATATTTCAGTTTATTCTGTATGTCTGCAAAGATATTTTTTTGGAGTTACAAAAAAAATAATAGCCATTAATTAAAAGCCAGTTAGACGTTTTGTTTTACCTAATTAGATGTGCAAATATGTTTCTAACACCTTGATGGATTGTATCTTATAAAAGTCAACTCTTCACACTTAACACGCAAAGTAGTAGCAGGTGGTTAGTACGCCATAGAGGACAGTGGAGCAGAAAAAATTGAAGCAAACATAGTTGTACCAATTCTGTGCGAAGGAATACTAGACGGATGTAAACAACGTTATACAGTAATAAAACCAGATCATTTTATGTAAAAATATTCATTATTGCAGACGAATTACAGGAAGTCAAAGCCAAGGAGATGATCAAAACTACAAGATAACTGAGAGGTAACATTCAAAATATTAAAATCAAATTGGAATGAAGATTATGCCACAGAATTTTGCATCTGTTTGTGGATGGCTACCTTAGAAACAGACAATATTCCCCAGACCATGTTTAGCTTAGCCTCAGTTTCTTTAATTTATGTTGTTATTGGTAAAATCGTTACGCTATATTGTTACTGAAAAAAGTGTTAAAAACGTGGTACAGTATTACTTTTAGGTGAAGCCATCTCCTATCCGCACCGTCAAAAATCCTAAGAATGAATTGTAATGATGTAAAAGATTATATTCAAAGCGGATTCCAGAAGTAGCATGTACCTCTGAGCCATCATTTTGCTGCAAACACGATCTAAGATTAGAGCTAACGATGTTATGATGTATTTGATCTAAAACGTTAATTTTAATCAGTGCAGTTAATATCCTATCCTGTAAAGACACATTACTATTCCACGTTATTTTTTTGGAAGAAAGAATTGTTCCCCACAGAAGAGCAAAATGTGAATCACCTTGCACTATCATTCACTGGCGGTGCACTATTATCTCAGATATATTTTTACACACTCCCGATAAGACTGATATTGTTTGGAGTGAGATATCTGTTGGCTCTTTATACAGAAAAAGCAAAAGTTCTTTGAAATTGATTTAAAAGCCTTAGCTTTTACTTTAGCTATAGCGCTCCACGGAACAACGGGTCGATATTTTCGAGACTATACGCTGAAATATTTGGTTTTAACAAAGAATTGGTTTTCGAAAATGACATTAAGTGTGTTCGAACTGTTTTGATCATTTGTTTACAAAGAACGTAAAATTGCTCTGTAGTCTTAGAAGGGGACGCTGTTAAGTTAAAACTAATTCGTGGAATTGCTTTTTATTCATGATGACATTTAGTGGTTCACGCATACAACCTGCGGAGCTCCAAATTTTGTAGGAAGGCCGCATGCTCAGCTTGAAGTTCATTTTAAAAAATAAAACTCACCACTTCAGGTCATTACACGCCCCTGCAGCCACATAAATTATGCGAGCGCTCATGTCCGAATATGAAGCCGCCACTAAACGTAAAGAGTATAACGTTGCAAAAAATGCCGAGGGGTTTCATATTGTCCGCTGGGGCAACAACGCTTGTCTCAAAAGAGTAATGTAATAGGATCCGCGGAGTAGCAGCAATTTGCCACAATATTCCGTAACCCTGCGCAAAGTGAGCGCGATTTGCTTTGCTTCTGGTATTTGTTAAACGGTGCAACAAAGGGGAAAAAAGGACTGCTAAAAATTAATAACAGAATACGAACAGATTTTATTACTGCCGCCTCTCTTCTGAAGCGGCAGCGGAGCGGACGCTGACTTCGTTGAAGAAATGAAATTGTTTTCAAACAAAAATATGCTGTATTTTATGTGGTACGGAAGTTTGATTTCTCACTTCACTGCTCCGATTGACTAAACAAAAAAGATAATCCATTCTGATACAATTCATTCAGACACATCTCATAATATTTTCACTGGCACTCGCAAAGCTCAGTCGCAAACAATACACTTCTGTGGCACCACAATAAAAAAGTGGGCCATGCACTGCTGAATGTTTTATTTTAATTTAATTGTAAAATAGCATATTCCCGGGTGGAAATTTTTCTAAACACACTCCTTTCCCATTTCAAGATTTTTTAACTTAAATTCTATGAGTGCAGTTTCATCATACATCTACCTAGTAATTAATTTCTTTCAGTGTTTCAGGTAAATTGTTCAGCAATTCCCTTGACACTTTATTCCTGTTCCTGGTTCTTTTACGAATAAAAGAAAATTTTCTCCACTTCCTTACGCCTTAAAGTGATTGCCAACATGTTGTCATTTTCATCTCTTTCCTCCTATGTATTACAACTAATTCTTCTAGCAATATCCATCCAAACCTCATCGCCAATAAATGCCTTAAACACTCTCAGCTTTTCCTTCAGTCACCCCCTGTCTTCCTGGTTTTTTATCATATCAGTTACCGATTGTGTTCTGCGTTATTTTCAACAAACAAATCTAACTGCTCTACTATTTTACCGTCTCCAACTTCTGTATTTGTGACCTAACATCAGTGTTTAATGGTATCATTTCGTGATACTGGTTTCATCTGTTATGTGGTATCCAAATTTTCACTAAACCACCACCCCATAGTTGAATGCTTGAAAATGAATGATAAAAATTGAAATCAACTTTCATAAAATTGGAAATATTTTAATCTAGAGCTAACCCTTCATTTATAGTTTTATCGCTAGGTGACATTGAGTTTTAGGCATTTTAAGATATAGGCCTACACACGACACATTAATACGTGACATTACATATATACAGTATATTGTTTTGTATAGTGAATTGTGATTTCTTATGAATTTTTTTAATCTATGTAGCAACCAGTTGAAGAACACAGAATTGATAAAAGTTTAATCATTTTTGGAAACTCCTTGACGTTTTTCCTTATTTTTTCTTATATTTATGGATAGCGATCAGCAATCAGGTTTTGCTCCTAGTATCAGAGAGAAAATCCAGCTGAGGTTCGAGCAAACAGAGAAGTATGGAGAAGTAGTACTAAAATAGCAGTTTCGTCGTCTAAAGGCACTAGAGTTGATGAGAAGCAAAAATCATGTACTGTGTAAGCGGCTTCTGTACTGAAGGAAATTAATGAGTACCGTAAATGACGTTACTGAATTCTCACGAACGTTGTACCTGAAGAGCCATTAAACATAAAAAGAGATAAGAGTTGTTTACGAAAGCTAAGCCGCAGGTGTCGATTACAGGGACGACATTTAATGCGGCGGCGCTTAATCGAGCCGATGGTGCGCGACACGGCCGCCTTTATGCCGGGAATGTCGCCGACGGAGCCAGGAACAGGTTTCATTGAGCGCGTCCGTCTAGCAGTTTAAAGCGCGCACCGCGACCCGACGGTAATCCAAGCCCTGGAGGTCACCCAGCAGGATCCCACCTCAGCGGCAATGTCTCTTCACAAATACCACGCGTTCATATGTCATATCTCCTCCTGAACGCTAGGATTGAAAACATTCATTTACAAAAGTCATAAACAAAGGCGGTTAATAGCTTAGTTAATTAAATGCAACTCATACGATATTTGAATGCAGTAATGGGTATGAATACAGAAATGTTTGTAGGAGACACTTTAAAAAATAATCTTATCAAGAGTAATGTGATGCAGTACAGACAAATATCTCAACCGGATTTCCTGATCTTTCGAGTGAATCTGAAACATCAGGTAGTGAAAGTGATCCAAAAAAAAATATGACGAATTGGAAGTAAATGCAATCATACCGATTAGATTGTATTCTAAGATCTGTTGGAGAATTTTTTCTTTGCGCCTTGTCGATGTGGTGGTCATTAGAGACGAGGAAGGATTAGATGCAAGGGACGGGAAGGTATTAGGTCCTTATATATTTTTTTTTCCTTTGGGCTTTCGGATCATTAGAGATGGGAGAGAATGGGAGGGAAAGAACTTGGTCTTGGCCCTTTGTAGGAACCGTTGTTGTTGGTTTTTTTTTTACTTATTGCTTTATGCCTCGTCGACGGACGGCTAAGGTCATTAGAGGCGGGATGGGACTAGGGACAAGGGATGGTAAGAAATTCGGCCATGGCCTTTTTGAAATAAGCATCCCGGCATTCGCCTGGAGTGATTTGGGGAAACCATGGAAAACCCAAATCTGGATGCCTGGATGAGGATTCGAAACCGCGTCTTCCCGAATGCGAGGCCAGAATTGTAGGAACCATCGCAGCATTCAACTAGAGTGGTTTCGAGAAAATATTGCAATACACACATTTAGTCGCCTGTACTACATTCTTTATTGGAGGCCTGCAAATATTATTTTGCAAAGATAAGAAAAGCTCGAGGATGGTTCTAATTGGAGAATTGAAAGTTTGTGCGCGTGGAGTATGTGTAGAAAGCCAATGAAGTATAATAAACATTTTGATATAATTATACGTGATTATGATTTGTTTTATGTGTAGCCACGACGCCCGTGTGCGCCCTTTTAGCAATGCTGTTGGAGGACGCTGCGGAGAATTTGCGTGACACTGCATACCAGGACTCACCTCGAGCAGGTGAAGGAGGACAGACGTGCAGACAAAGCCGTAAGCAACGTGTTTAGTGAGAGTTGAGAGTACAGTGTTTTACGAGTGGCGCTGTTTGTGGTTTCGGCTGCAATGTGTAACCAGCACATCGCTTCATGGTCGAACTGTAAATTTTGTGAACACTGCATACTGGTTGCACCCATAAGCGCCCTTTTGGCTAACGCTAACAGAGCAGGAATTCTCTGCTCGAACAATAAACCTGTGCTAGTTGGAGCAATAATGCAAAACACTTTTTCTTCTGATTATGATCAGTCGGGGCTCACGTTTCATCAAATGTCAATTCCAATTTATATTTTAAGATCTTAAACGCATTTTGACGATGTTTTAATGGTAATTATCTGTTCTTTCTTTATAAGGTGTTGATTTTCATTTGAGTAAAATAAATATTACTGGTTTATTTCGTGTGTTTCAACAACCAATTTCTGTTATATTTTGTTTCAATAATCTAAACTTTTAATTATGAATGCACCCTTAATAATAATAAAAATGATTATTAACAATAATCAGTAAATTAATAAGAATTTTTATGTAACAAAATTTTCAAATAATATTAAAACACCGGAAGGTATTACACTATGGAGAACCGAAATCTGGATGGCCCGACGGGGATTCTAACCCACGTCGTCCCGGATGCGAGGCCAGAGCGCTGTCGGAGTAAAATACGATTTGAATCAAAGAGAAGGTACTGCGGCATCCACGACCATTCCTTCATCAAGAAGGAAGTCCAGGCTCAACAGCGCATCAGAACGCCTCGTCGACGGCTAAGGTCATTAGAGGCGGGACGGAACTGGGGACAAGGAACGGGAAGGAATTCGTCCATGACCTTTTTGAAGGAAGCATCCCGGCATTCACCTGGAGTGATTTGGGGAAACCATGAAAAACCCAAATCTGGATGACCGGACGGGGATTCGAACCCTCGTCCTCCCGAATGTGAGGCCAGAGCGTTAACCGTTCACCCACCACACTCGGTCAGACAGAACTAATCTAAATTCTGGTTCATTTTGAATGTGTTTTATACGGTTTTAAACCTAATCGATATCATTAGAGGCGGGAAAGGATTGTGGGATTCGAACGGTAAGAATTTCGGCAGTGCCCTCTTGAAAGAATGATCCCAGCATTCGCCCGGAGTGGTTTCGGGAAAATCGAAATCTGGTCGTCCAGAATTCTAGGCCACATAGCGTCACCGCTCACTTTTCACGCTCAATTCCACAGGACAATGCAGAGTGTTCTATAAGTTGTGGATTAGAGATACAAGATGGAATAAAATGAAAACTTGTGCCTCCCCATACTGTCCTGTTTTTACGAAAGACGCCAGAGGGCATCAAGTTCAACGTCTCCTTGAGAACCACAATGAACAGTTAAGGATATCCTCACACAGTACTTACTCAAGATTTTTAAAACGCATCTAACTAACGTATGATTTAAATTTTAAAATTATTTACTTTAGAACAAAGAATACTAGAAACAGCGAGACGTAAACAGCGCGAGTATCACTTAAGTTATTTCTAATATTAGTAACAACCTTTTTTGACTGTTTAACCTTTGACCAGAAGTTAAAAATGAAATGTTCTTAGTATCTAAAAAAAAAAACCTATCACTTTTTCTTACACGTTTGATAGAAAGTAAATAAATTTCTGTGTAAACAATACTGTCTTCCGATTAAAGAACTGGAATAAATTATCAAGAGAAATGAAGAATAATTTACCAAAAACGCTGAAAGAATTTAAAATTAACATTCATAGAGGTAAAAATTGGTGGGTACAAGAAAGGTAAAAATGTGTTTTTAGGGAAACTGCGCACCTTCGTAATTAAATAAGTTAAATTAAAAAAAATTGTCTTAGTTAATTACAGTCAGCATTACCAGTCTCACTGAATTGTGATTAGAAATTGCCTTGCACGATTTATGTAAATCTACTGGTGAAGTACCGAATGATGAAAATTTCTTGTATCACTTGAATCACTTAGACACCATTACGGTTTCTTAGTGATATCGCTCACTGTATAGGAGATGTCTGGTTTCGTTAAAGCGAATTGACCTGCTCGAGCTGAGAAGAAATTAAGGAGCGAGGCATTAACGACAATGTTATTCCCGGGTTTGTAGCAGCCTGAAGGACGTATGGATTTTTCGTACTGGAGCTGGCAAGTGATCCGGTGTGGTAGCAGGCAACTCGCCAGGCAGGCGATGGAACTCGCAGATTAGACTGCTCGGCAGCCACCTCCGTGTACTGGACACTGCCACCTCCAGCAACTCTATTACGCCATATAAGCAAAGAGAATTTTGTTGTTTATCAGGCTGTAGATAGCTCAGTGGTTAAAGTATTTGCTTTCAAATGTTCTGTGCCAGGTCCGCTGTTCAAATCCAGGTAGGGCCATCAATTTTTAAGAATTTTGTTTGATCGTATCAGCTAAGCCAGGACGTTGCGTGGTTTGGATTCCACGTTAAACCGTTGGTCACAGAGGAAAGGAACTGGCCGTCCTACCTCTGACACAATAGCTTAGTATGCCTCCTTCGGGAGGATCCAACCAACGTTTTGGTAGTGGACTACGTTTCTTTATGACGTTGTAATCTTTGCAGTCTCTTTCGGTAAGTCATTTCAGGAATTAGTGGATACATTAGTTCAATTTCTGAAAAACGGGAATTGTTGACAGTACTCTGGACGAGAGAAAATTACTTTGATCTAGGAAGAATATCGTTTCTAGAGAAATTCCTTCACTTTCTGTTAACAATTTAACAAAAATGTGATAATTCTTCTTCGAACTCTGAACGCCAAATATACATAACACTGTATTCTGCCCACAAGTAAACCAACAGGAAAGAGATTGTGATTAATATCGGAAAATGTATTTACTTCTACTTTTTGCATATCACTATTATTTTTGTTTCTTTTTTTAGAATTTTGTTCTTAGAATTTTTAGCATAAATTTCAAAATTTAGGTCGCACATTGTGAAGAATTGCAGACTCCAAGAATCGCCTCCTGATAGATTCAGATTTACGTGTTCGCTCAAATTTGTCACGTTAACAATTTATACGGTTGTAAAACCCAAAATTTAAAGATTCCCGATTATGTGCATATCAAATGTATTAGGCACCTATGTTGCTTTGGTAAATTTATTTTTGAGCATGATAGTAGAGCTCTCGCTGCAGTGATAAAATTCAATTACATGTCCTTACGAGTGCTGCTGATAAAGTACTACTACAGCCTAGAGAATTTTCGTGTATCAAATTGTCTGTTGCATCAATTATCTGGAGTTTAAAGTTTTCACATCTTTCCAAAATTTACAACCAGATAAACCACAAAATATAGACCACTTATAGCATATCATGAAATCGAAGTTTCAAGCATTCCTGCCGTCTTTGGCTACTCAAAATCAAAAAGGGAAAGTAATATTAAGAAAACTAAAATTTTTGAAAAAAAAAAACCGTTCAGCTGTTATATTGTCAGACATGTCAATAGAAATTGAAAAAAAAAAAAAAAAAAAAAAAAAAAAAAGTTAAATTAATATTTCACTGATTTATTTCTTAAGACTTATTATTACTATGATTATTGTTTGTTAATTGACACTATCGGATCACGCAAAACCTTTATTCTCATCATGGATTGTAATTAAGAATTTGTCCAATGTTTGCACTATGTAGTTAGAGCCAGGGATTGTCAGTGCCTGAAGTTTAAATGTTGCCATCTGTCTGCGATTTATTGTACTTGAGCTTTCTATGACTCGCGTACTTTTGTTTGTGAAATGTGTAGATTGGGAGCCGTCCTAGTATTTGTCTAGGTGACTGCGGAACTAAAAACCGCTATCACGAATCGAAACTGATCCCGTTGTACCTCGCTAATCCAGCGTGGCGGTGGCTAAAGGCGCGCAGTAATATTCACGTCTTATGCAGTTATTATTATCGCAAATACGAAAGTTAAAAAAAAGTAAATGTGTAATACTGTACAGAGCATCAAACCTCCCTTCTGGCTTAACCTAACACGATAACACTACTGTTAAAGGAGACATACAGTTCTAAGTGGACTCTGAACATCGAAATGATGGGTAAATGCCTAAGTAGAAATAATATATTTACATTCTCTTCATAAAAAAAAGAGAACAACTACGTACACTTTTATGCAAATGGATACATAATTTTGGCTGTCGATAAATCACTACTTTCTAGCAAATACATAATTCGTGGTTGGTAAGTGATAACGTTCTGGCCTCGCATTCGGAAGGATACGGGTTGGAATCATCGTCCGGCAATCCCGATTTAGGTTTTATATAGTCTCTCCAAATCACTCCTTTCGAATGGCGGGATGGTTCCTTCAAAATGCTATGGCAGAATTCTTGTCTGTTTCTAGCCCCCAATCCATTCACTTCTCTAATGATCTCGACGTCGACGAGGCGTAAAACCAGAAAAAAAATTTACTCGAGAAGCCTTTTTTAATATTATCGTGAAACAAAATAGGGAGAAATTCACAATATCTTGCAATATCACCTGGCTTATTTACACTTTAAAAACAAAAATAAGTTTATTGCCTTTCAGGGAGATCAAATCTCTACCAGTACCACTTGGAAGATGCCTACGGTTAACGTTCTGGCCTCGCAGTCGGGAGGACGCGGGTTCGAATCCCCGTCTGGGCATCCAGATTCGGTTTTTCCATGGTTTCCCCAAATCACTCCAGGCGAATGCTGCGATGCTTCCTTCAAAAAGACCGTGGCCGAATTCCTTCCCGTTCCTTGTTCCCAGTCGCATCCCGCCTCTAATGACCTTAGCCGCCGACGAGGCGTAACGCCACAAAAAAAAAGGATGATGCCTGTCTTAAAAATAATTTTCCCAAAGATTCAGCCAGCAACGAAAATATCGCGACTCCATCCCCCATAACGACGTGCTAAACGAAGAAGGCGTCAACCGCAGATGGCTTATTTCTTTCATCGAAACATTGCGGAGCCCAGGGGCTGCCTTTGTAGGGATGCCAAGTTGTTAATATTTTTAGAGCGTCGTATGCATGAACGACGGTGGCCGAATACCGTAAACTGACGCTCCTCTTCGGCGTTCCCTTTGAACGGCGGCTTCACTGAAACGCAAATATGCTAATTAGAGTGACACAAGCATTGCCCATAAAATCAAACTGACAAGATTAGCTTGTTCGCAGAAAAGAACGACGACGTAATAAAGAACGAAACGAAGGTGTTGCAGAACGTTGTAAATTTAACGTTCACAGAAGTTCTCTCTAACTAACGTGACTCAGTCGATATTTCTGCGTTTGAAATAAGGGAAACGAGTTTTGCAATTTTAATTTTGTTTACTTCAAGAAAGAAGTTGTATAGCACTCCAAGTCATAAATGCTGTGCAGAATTTAAGATGGTTACGAGAAAGTTACTAAAACGCACCGTAATTCACGCAAGCTACATCATATAAATAATTTCCAACATTTACATAAATATTATAGTCTGGAGAATAGAGATTTGCGGAGACACTTACTTGTAAGTTAGAAATTGCCGGGATTCCCGACACATAGGTATTCAAACGTATGACGTTTCGAACACCATGCCACTAGTTATCATCAAACGCCGATGTAGTGAGGTGTTTTGATATGAAGATGACTGCAACGGAGTGACGACGGAAAGGTGGCCTGCTGCAGTAATGATATTGCTGAATGCCAGTAAATTCCTAAGCTTAAATTCCTCTTGTTCGTAAATATTGTAATAAAATTCATTTACCATCAGTAATTTGTAAGATAGATTTTGTAAAATGCTTTGCTTCGGTCTGCTTCTTTTTCTCCGAAAATGATAATCAGGTAATGCCTATAATACTTCATTACCAATAACATGTCATGGATGAATTTTTTTTTTCAGAGGTTTTTTTTTTTGTGTCCTCAATAATTTCTCTCCGCCTAATGATGTTTACACAACAAAACATTTTCCGAAAATAATGGAAAGCGTTAGAAAACTATTCAAAATTGCTTATTGTAATGTTTTCCGGTATTGTTTGAAATGTACCGAATTTCTCAAGAACTAGTAATCATATAAATTATTTCTAAAAGGTATCATTTGTAACGAATCACTTTTCTTCGTTCACACCTAACCTAAATCGATAAGGAGGTATCATTTTACAGATTAAGATCTCCCCTTTGATGACATCAAATATTAAAGGGCAAAAGCATTAACTATCAAGGTCACGCGTAGTTCAGAATCAAGCCGATATGCTTCGCTGCCGTCGATAAGGATTGATATAATTACCGCTAGATAGAAGCGGCACATATAACAGAGATATCGGTAAACTGTATATGTTTTGTTCAGCCTAGCTGTATTTGGTAAGGTCTGTGACAGTTCGGCTTCCGGGAAGGGATATCTTCGGGTGCTTACCTCAAAGTAAAGGGATGCAGGATAATATACATCAGGTAAAATAAAAAAGAATTCGTTCTTCTTTCAACCTGTCACAAATCAGCAACCACGCTACTCACCGTCTTTTATCTGAGAAATTTTCCAACGGTAATCTAGAAATAATAATTACTGTCTCGTTTTCGCCCAACGACATTTGCGAAAACAAATACCTAGTTTTCTATGTTAACACATCTTCTCACAAAGTAAGATAATGATCTCCGTTCTCACCTCCTTCGAATTCACTCTTTAAGAGGGTAGTCCGGCGGTGAATTAAAGGACAAAGTTGACTTTCCCAAGAATTCTTTTACACTGTGATTGTTGATACATAAAATACATTAACTCAGCCGTAAAAAGAACTTAAATGACCCATGACAAGCGGTTGGACCGCTTCTAAGATCAGATGCAGGCTAATTGCTGGGCGCCAACTTTTTCGTGACCAATTAAGCTGCCGTACGAGCAAATTTGGAAGCTGTCGGACAGGACAGCCAAACACGCCACTTATCTACATCTCACATGTAAGTTATTGTTTTCTAAAAAAAAAGTCAGAGATTGTCTCTGTGTTCTCTTCCTTTTATGAGCTCTATGACGACTGAATTAGCAGAAGTAAGAAAAAATACGTATGTACAGAAGTTTATTTGCACAATGTCGTTAATTGGAAAGACTTGTAGTGCTGCTTTTAAAAGGATAGATGTTAATAAACTCCTTATTTGTCAGCACCACATCAGATACATATTCAGCTACCTTGTCACCAGGGAGCTACGAAACGAAGGAGAGACAGACTCTCTGATACAAGATCGTTAAAATAAAAATAAAAAAATAACACTAAAAATCTACTTAGAAACCAGGTTATAAGTTTTGTTAATAACTGTGAGAGCGTAAACGTAAAGAATAAAAAGTAGTAACTATACGCTGCAGTAGTGCACAAAATATACCTGGGATACGTGCCATGTGAATCATAAAATAAATCACAGCGTCAGCGTTGATTATCCGATTCAAACTCGCTCACCAATAAAATCCACAACTAATTCTCAGTGATGCCATAAGCTCTTCAGGAAAACAATTTGTCACAACATTTTGTTTTAGTAATTTCTGTGTATTTCGTGTTGTATCTAACACGATCCTGAATGCAAAAATAAATAAAAATAACACTGCCTGTAAACTGTTAAACATTTCCATTATTTCTTTTGAGTAACTATCTGAGTTGTCTAGGGGAAGTGGAAGGTAGTCAGATAACGGTTAGAGTTTAACCTGGGACATGTCTGGGTTTAGCTTGCGCTGTGAACATTTTATCATCGTTATTGATTTAATTTTGGAATTGTTTGATATTCGCAGCAAGAACAAGTGTTATAAAACCAAAAGAGTACATCATGTTCAATTCAGAGAAGCTCTGATGTTTAAGGCAGTACCAAAAGTAGTGGTATCCTTTATTTTATTACAGTCTTCTGTTTCACAACAAAAAATAATTTAAAAGTTGGCCATACTGTGAGAATATCCATGGTAACCGCTACTTTCTAGTTAATTTTTTTGTTACGTTAATTAAAGGTGAAAGCGGTCTGGTGGCTTAGGTGGTTAAGGTGTCTGATTGGAGATCGAATGTTCCCTGGTTCGAAGCCCTGTCACGGTGTGGATTTTCGTTCTTTAACCAAACCTTCTCCTCTGACAAAGTTTTCTTTGTGTGTGTGACGCACGCCTGAACGCTTACGCGGTTCGGATTCCCCGTTAAACTGTATGTTCCCTATAGCCGGTAGGATTACCGAGCTAGGTTATGTAAGGTGTGGAGAAATAGAACTGTCCACCCTACAGTCAATACCAGGCTAAGATACCTCCTTCAACGAACCTTCGGGTTGAATGTTAAACTTTAAATAATGGTGATAAATGTTTTGAGGAACTGAATCCTTATTTTTCAATTATATTCTGGGGGATATAAATAGTTTATTTGTTTCTAAGATTACTTTCCTTGCCATTTAACTCTTATCATACGTCAGTTTGTAACCTCCGTTTTTTTACTATGTACAGTGCTTAGTAATCTGACTTTTATAGTGATATGTTCTTAATTTTTTAAATATTTTTCACCTGAATAGTTGAGGATATTTTTACAGAGTTAATTTATGATTTTCCTCAATCTACTTTGTCTACCTGTATATGAAATCTATATCTTATGCACCAGACAAAGCATTGTATTTTTCATCAACTTCAAGATGAATGGATGTAAAATTATGAAATGAAGTGAAAATTGCGTTAGTCCCAGAATGATGCGTCATGCTACGGTCTGAGGATAGAGATTCTTTTTAACACTAATTTTCCGCTCCAATTATTAAATTAATCCCTATTCGACTAACGTAAACTAGTAGATGAGCAACAACGTGGAATCCTGTGTAACATTGCTGTCTGTTTCACTTAAAATCATATCATATCATATCATATCATTTTTTTAGTGAGTGAAACAGAGATACATTAACATTTCGAGTCTCTTTGAAACATTCGATTACTAAGGTAATAAATTGTTAAATAGGTGGTGGTGGTGTGTGATTTGCTGCTGGATAACACGTGGTGATGTGTGAAAACCTTTTATCGAGAACTTCTTTCCTATAATTCCTACCACCACCCGTTGTAGCAATCAATGAATTCTGGTGACTGCAAGTGGAGTAAACACCTGAATATAAGTCGCTAGGTCGCTTGACGGAATCCAACCACAGAGTTAGATTACACGCCGACGGAAAGCTATGTTGAGTAGTGGGACAGTGAGGGTTGTTGTGGTATTGCCACAAGCGCTCTGAGAGAGGAGCTACGAGGAACTGGACTGGTAAAGAACCAGCAGTTGTTTCACATGGCGACGCTACAAGGATACGAGGAGTTTTACACCCGGCATTCCCAGCCCGACTATCCTGATTTCGGTTTTCCATCATTTCCACAATTTCCAGCGACACTGCGTTGATCTGTTTAGCATGCAAGCCACTCGATTTCCACCTCTTCCTCCATCTCTCCATCACAAGCTTTCACTCTTTAGCGGACACTCCTGTTAGCCATTAATCCCTTGGCCTTCCTCTGCGAACATATCATCTTTCATGGTAGACGAAGTTGCCCCACTTTCTTGATATGTCCATACTATTTGATTCTTGCCTTTCCCGTTCATTCCTGCAAGGGTTCCTTTTTCACTATTTACCTAGGCTTCTTATTCCGTGTCCTGTACATTTTGCTGCTTCTACTTGTGATAGATTTAATTTAATTTGCCTATATCTTGCTAATATCCCGCTTCATTAGTGTTCTGTTTTCTGAAGAATACGCGATAAAGGGAGCATATTACGTTTGATAAATTATTCGTCCACTTCTCTTTGGAACACTCTTTCTCAAAATCAGGAATCGATACTGCATGGTTTTCCGAGATGATATTATCCTAACGAATAAATAATTCTTCAGCATAGGGCAAGACAGATTTTGTTTCCAGTTTTAGTCAATAATAATCTGGTAACTTCGCTGTCGAGGAGGCATTTAACATAACCACGTGTAACAAAAGGGACTAGGTGAAACTAAACTTTCTGAATACCCGAAGTTGTTGTACTTTGGAGTCTCTGAACTCGGATCAGCTGCTTCCTCGCTCTCCAACACCAGTAGCTGCCTTCTATGCATCGAATAACACTAGCGAGTTCGGCATTGGTTCAATGTTTTAAAACTCGTTTAGAAGGAATTCGAGTTCTCGCGAACTTCTCGTCGCAGGCGACAATTTTTTGGCTGGCTGAGCACCGAATGCGATCTCCCCTCACCTGACTCGCGGCGCCAGACGTAAGGAAGGCCTGGGCACGCGATCGGGGAAGGCGCCGCCAGCAGAAATATTGCAAATTGGTTCTCAGCGGCGAACGTGCCGGCTGAAGGAAGAAGAGATCGGCAGCTGAGGAGGGGCTGCGCCGTGAATATTCATGAGTCGCTAAGCGGGCGGAGCGGCTTCCGGCAGGCGCGGGCCGCCGCTAAATGAATTGTTCCCGGGGAGATTTTCGGTAAGTGCCACCGCTGCCAATAACGCGGGCGGGCTTGATTAAAAGCGCTCAAGTGGCGCGGAAGATGGCGGCGCGATTTCCCGGTCTATTACCCGCCGCCCGGGCCGCAGTAATTGAAAGAAACCGCTGCGGGGAGAAGGAATGCGTTCCGCGCCGCAGTCCCGTTCATAATTCAATATACTGGTCTGCGGCGCGGTTTGTTGACGGCCAGGAGCAATTGGCAGCCCAGTTTCGCACTGGAGAAGAGACGTGAAGATATCAAGGGAAACATTTTGGTAAGTCCTGGAAATGTTCTGCTTAGCAATTTGTACGGAGAAATTGCAGTCAGAAAATGTTGTACGGTATAATGTATTTAACGACTGTGTAGCGTCGTGGTTGCATTTTGTAGTGAGGGCCTTGGTGGATAAATACTTTATATTTATCTTTCATACCTTTATGATTAATAAAGGGGACTTTTAATTTTTTTTATGAAGGAGTGAAAATATGGATTCTTGCAAGAATCTCGATGTTAGTTGGAATATAGGAAAACTGTCACAATATGACATTTATTTTCTTACCATTCGTGATTACAAAGTCTGAGCGAATTTACCGTTAACATTAACACAAATTGGCAAAATCATAAAGCAACGCTCAGAGTTATAATTAGCCGTCGTGAGCAAGCAAAAAATTGTGTATTTACTTTAAAATCCATCTCAGAATTAATATGCAAGAAATAATTATACTATTTGGAAACAATTTAGAATACAAGTTATGACGATCTCAGACATAGGTATCATAATACTGTGACTTCACATTTCAAAAAATCATGGGCGCCACGAATGAACAATATGCCATTCGAAAATAAATAGTTCTGGCAAATTACGCCACTAGCTCAGGGTTTTTTTTTTTTTTTACAAAGTTAGAACACGGATCTCTCCTCTCCAAGACGCTTACGGGTTCAGTTTCACGGAATGCACAATCAGATGGCTTGGTCGTAATAAGTTACCATTGTAGTTCTGCGTCTGATGTCTGCGGTGTTCGGAGATGACCCACGATATGTGAGACTTGACTACAGGCACGTCCTAGTGGTAATGCGCATCATCGCATTACTGGCTGTGTCGCCGTGCGGAAGCCACTCCATCAGGCCGGCAGCGTCAGATTTCCGACACCAGGAGTCGGACTGCAGCAGTTAGCAACTTTTGGAGTCCACCACAGACTAGACTAACCTAGAATCGAATGAATCTCGTCGCTCTTCGATCTGCGAGGAAATTCCTGGCTCCGCCCCTTGCAGTTTCGAAGATCACATTTAACAGAAAATTCCCAGGATTTTAAGTTATATGCTCATTTGGATTGGATCTTCAGGTTGGCACCTAAAGTCACGTGATATCCCAGATATTTCATTTGCCCCGCGTATATCACAGAGGTCGGACATATTCGGCTAAGTTCGGGGACAACCCTATGCTCAGGCGGCAGGCATTTCCCGCCAGGTGAGCGACCTTGTTGACCGCCCATCCCCAGGGAGATGTGTCGTCCGGCAAAACCCTTTATCCGCGACTTCCTGTTGCCGCGGTTCGGGAAGGCCACGATTAGCTTCAAGCCTACACAGCTCAATAATTCTTTAATATTCGTTGCAACAAGATACACTGAATGTTCACCAGTTCATTACAGTCCTCACTTGGAATCTTGCGTACTTTAGGAAATTACAAAAACTATTTAGGTGGTCGCCCAAGATTTATATAAATTACTCTATCATTATGATTTATATAATTAAAAAATGCACATTAGAACGTGGCGACAGCGCGTCACCTTATAATTTTAAAGCATTAAATTTAAATTAAACGTGAACCGAACTATGTATTTTTCTTTAAAGATACTATAAGAAATCTTTCTAATTATTTCGCGTGCATGGTGGCCGATACGGTGATAATTATTAATAATTAAAAAGAACTGTCGGCTTGCAGTGTTAGCGGTGGTCAAAAGGCCCAACCACCCACAACACGCCGTTCCTTGGTTTAAATGTGGAGTCAAATCCCAGTAGTAAAATTGTTGGCTTACGACATGCGCACAGATTCAAGAAAGCTAACAGAAGGATTCCACTACGTACTAAATTAAATAGAACATCCACATTTAAACGGAGGCAGTTCGCATATGCTGTGACAAATAACTTAGTACAGGATACGTAGAGGCAGATAGGACTTAATTCAAACCGACGAAAAGAAGATAACAGAAATAAAAATACTAAATCAAATCATCAAATGCCGATAGTTATTCTCTGTAACATAAAAAAAAAGAAGAAACATATAAGATTTTGGGGTTGAGTACATATCTACTTCTGGATGTGTGCAACTATTTGTGGTCTGACTTTTAATAGTAACTGGCTGTTTCAAAGACCACTAATTACTTCTGATAGGGTATTTGCGACAGCTATTCATTTGTATGCTTCTTACGATATTTATTTTGCTTTTTGTTTGCTGGTGTAACGCTGAAAGGTTGCCGCGTCTTGATCTGCCGTATAAAGAGTACTTGAAGGCTCATCAATAACAGCCCGTGACTCATGGCCTTGTTGAGGTGATGCCCTGCGGACAGATCGTCCCTGATTTGGCGCTCTCGCCTGGCCGGCTGTCCTTTGTGGTGGCGCGGGCCGCGTTTCCTTAAATGAACAGCGCGGCGGAGCGAAGAACAAAACGACACACACAGTGGGCTGGGCTGCACAGCCCATTCACGGGAGCTAGTATCTCGGTGCTGCAAAGAACACTCTGTCCACTCTACACTCCAAGAGTCGTCTGTATTCAGTCGTACACGCTTTCGTAACAAGCTGGTAGTAAGCACAAATGGTAATAGCAAGTAGTTGGCTGTGGATTGGTTCATGCAGAAGAGGTGAATATCGCTGCATCAACGTAAAAGCTGCTTTAGATGTACCGCCGAAAGTTGCCCTGCTCAATCTGTGGCGAGCCAGAATGACTTGTGTGAATCAATGGATACCTACTGCAGATACTACCACCAGGTGGCAACCTCAACTGGAAGACCTGGAGAGCGCTAAATCGGCTGAGAAGTGGCGTGGGCAGGACCAAAGATCACCTGGAAAGATGGAATTATCTTGAAGATCCTAATATTACTTGTGAGTTTGGGGCAGAACAGACCATTCAGCATTTATACAACTGCCTGCAGTGCCCACCAACCTGCACTCTGCAAGACCTCCATGGCGCCAGTAACAATGCCAAACAAGTTGCTGACTTTTGGTCATCCATCATATGAACTCTTTGTTGTTGATTGATATTATTTTATTTATGTTATTGTTATTACTGTTTCTAACTATTTGTAAGCAGCGTTTCTGACACGAAATAAATAAATAAACAGGATTTGTTATAGCATTACTTTGAACTTTTCGCAGTTTAGTTTAGGATCGCACAAAGCGGAATTTCTTAACAATTGGCAGAATTCTTTACTTTCCTATAGATCACTGCAACATCAGCGAATAATTTCAAACTATTATAAAAAGTAAGAAAAGAGGTTGTCCTACCACATTTTGTATTTACTGTTTGTTTCAAACAGAATAATGGTAGTGACAACAATGATACGTTGATATACTATACCATTAATGTTAAATTATTTACACTAAAATATAATACTACTGTACGTAGTTATATGACACGCCATCGAACAGTTAAGGTACGTTATATACGTATCGATTTACTTTAGAAAATTTTGCACTAAATTTAAAAACCCCAACTATGTATAAAGCATGATAATTTTCTCCAAATTACTGGAAGCTGATGCCGAGGTAGTTCATCCAAAAAACCACTCTTCAACCACAATTTTCAAAACAAACCAGAGAAAATGACCAGAAAAAACAACAAGAAAAAAACACACATTTCTAATGGAGCATTAAAACTAACACAGCCAGGCTCCAAATATTAGCAACTAAAGCAGCAACTTGACATTGTAAACATTTACAATTATACCGCTGACACTGATGTTACACATCACTCCAAATTTTGTAATGTTTTTAACTGTTGGTCCCCACCACCAAAAGTTACTAAACCTCTGAAACCCATCTCACCGGAGAGAAATGAAAAATTATTAGCTGGTCTTAAAAGGTATTGCGAAGGAAAGCAAGCACCCGAAAAAAATTAGTCATATATGCCCTCCCTATAATAAAATAAACTGCTGGTGTATGTTTCAATAAATTGTTACTTTTGTTGGGTCAACGTTATGCGAGTAACACAATTAACAATAGATTTAATTAAAAACACCCAATCTTTTTTTCTATACTCGAACAGAACGACAGCTTGTAATATTATAGATCGGCAGCACAAATGGTGTTTGCTGATTACACGCTGAGCAGGCAGCGGATACAATGGCCCAGCAGGCGTTGACGACTATCGAACGCTCTGGTCACCGTTGCGAGCTATCGACCGTTTGGCGGCGGGTGTATTGTTATGGCTCTCAGCGCCTCAAGCTCGATGCCTTTTCCCCCTGATAGTGATAAAGCGTATCTCGTCACGAAACATCGTGTGCGGCCACATTAACTCAACGGCGCCGAGTATTTTGTTCCCGCTTTTATCCGTCACACAAAGACCGGGAATACGTAATTTTTCCATCGCAGCGGAAGCGAAAGTGGACTTTCTGTGTACGCGGCTGACGTTGTAGCGTTCACAGTTAATGCAGGTTTCTCTTCGACCGACCTCTGGGAATAAAAATATTTGAATTAATGTGGCAGTTATAAGCTCCCCCCTGTCTCTTTTGTCGCGTGTAGAATGCGAGAAGGAGGGAAGGAAAATTTAACAGCTGAAACAAAACTTGTAAAGATAGTTATACACCACCTAAGCTTAGTTCCGTTTTGGGAATGATCACGGGGTCTAGAATAGTTTACAAGTCACAAATAGTAATAAATAGATACACATATCAAGGCCGATTTAAACCAAACATTCACTGCACAGAGTTTGAAAGTGATAAAAGGAAATTGATTTTATGGGTCAAAAAATCAATTTTTAGATCACAGATCAGTCACGTGACATTATATGACTGAAATACAAACTTGGCCTGTATTTAACGTTACGTGTTCGCTCTTGAAGGATTCCTGTTGAATTTGAAATGTTAAATATTGAGTATTAAGGAGCTGTAGATATACTATCATTATACAGTGTTATTCCATGATGTTACAAACTTTCAGGAATGATTGATAAGGATAAATGTATCAATTTCAAAGGGGATTGTTATAAGCAAAGATCATACTGGTACACCTGACAGTGGAATACGGTGTTTATCAGAGACATAATACCCAGGTAGTATCACACTTGTCATGGGTCCACAGATGTTGTTCTAACATGATGGATCCCCACCTCACTTTGGACTGAGTGTTTCTCGATCTCTTGGATTAGATATTCCCTGAAAAGCGTATAGGCAGAGGAGGTCCTATTCCGTGGACAGCATGTTCACCTGATCTCACCCCCAACTTGATTTCTTCTTATGGGGACTTGTGAAAAGTCTTGTGTACGAGACGCCTGTTGATACTGAAGAGGATCTCTTGGCAAGAATTCTTGCTGCCAGAGACAGTGTTCAAACGACACCAGTGATATTAGAATGCCTACGACAGATTTTTGTGGGATCTTGCCATGGCTGTATTGACTCAGGGAGACCTCATTTTGCATAACTGTTGTGAATGTAGAAACTTGTACAGATAAATAGAATTCTTTATTACTGTACCGTAAACTTAGGATTTTCGGTCCCTCTGACATCACGTTACGTATGCCGTTACTAGTCCATCAATGGGGGAGATTATATGAAGGTATTGGGGAGTATTCAGTGGGAATTCGTCATCAGGATTCGAAAGCGGGGGCCTTTAGTTTGAGCGCTGCGCGAGGTTAAGACAGAACTTGAGTAGATTTTGCCCTTATAACTTTCAACTCGGTCGTTTTCGGACCAGGGTCCCTTCCCTCAAATTAATACATTTACCCTTCACCATCATCCCTGAAAGTTTGTAATATCATCACGGAATCACCCTGTACAGTATGTTGAGACAGAAGTGGCATATATAGGAAAAGTGTCTGCGATTCAAATAAGCGTTCTAATTATGATTGTGATATATTTATAGTTGTGAAGCCATTAAACGTTGTATGGCCTCGCAAATAAATTCTGTGAAAAGTGATTTGTGTTTTTGCGTGTAATCGGTACAAGGGGAGAATTTCTTGAGTACATTGCACCAACAAATGCAAGTTTTTCGAGAAACACACAACAGGTCTAGGTGCCTAAATCATTTGCCCAAAGAGTACTGCAATTGCCGTTTCCTGCAGTGAAGGAAATAGCACGTTGGCCTTGCTTTGCAAGTATCACAGGTTCGTGTCCGATTTTGGGCAAGTGAATTATTACTTACAAGTAACAATCACCTTGTAATATTCATATTTTATACATCTACAAATTCATATATGATACGTGTCAGATGTATATACAAATTTGGTGTTGGCTGTGTTTTTGATAAATAAAGCTAGTTTCAGATCGCTTAGTTAAATTACGTTTTACCACCAACTAATTAAATCCAGATACCAGTATCATCTATCCGTTGTGATCTACAACAACAGATTTTTGATTTATATAGTATATGAAAAAAAACTGCCTGGGTCTCAATGGTTAAGGCACCTGACTGGAGATCGAAAGGTGTCCCATTCGAATCCCGATGAAGGTTGTGATTTTCTAAAGGACCTTAACCCGACCTTCACGTCTGGCACGGCTTACTGTGTAACGTGAAATACGCCAGAATGCTTCCGTGGTTCGGATTCCACGCTAAACTGTAGGTCCACTCTGTAGTAGCCATAGCTGTAACACCGAAAGTCAACCCAAACGACGGCTTATACTGGTACTAGTTGGCCCAAATGAACATGCACACGTTTTTTTTTTTTTTTTTTTTTTTTTTTTTTTTTTTAATTTGCGGAAAAATAATAGTTTGTCTATACAAACTGTGTGAATATTTTTGGACATTAATAGTAACTAATACATTCTGTGCATGGAATGAAGGAAATCGAAAACAAAATATTTTCGGTGATAATCAGATTAGAAAACTGATTGCCACATATGTGAATTAGTACAGAGCAAACAAGTTAGGCAAGGCAATTTGTCAAGTTTTATTTTACGGTTTATCGTTGGTCGGTAAGTTTACGGCAAATAATTACGGAAGCACAGCTCTACGCAGTTACAGACGTAACCAGTGGTTGTAGCACAGATAAGGCGACACGTATTTCCAACGCAACTAAACGTTCACGTTGACGACGTATAAATCCCTTTGCTCAACCCGCGCGCTTTAAAGAAGGCGGTGCGATAAAATCCGTGATTTTACGGCCCGCGCGAGGCTCCCGCGGAGACTTTAAACACGCTGCCTTTCCTTCAACACTTGTCCGCGCATCGGAGGACAGAGAGAGAAAGAGTAATTTACATAAGTGAGAGTGCGCCGTTTGCCCAGTGTGTGCGTGTGTGAGAGAGAGACGAAATATCAAAGCGAGGAAAAGTCGTTGGCGCTATCGGCGTCGTGTGATCTGAACAGAGAGCGTCGCAGGGCGTGCGTGGCGCCGCGTGGCGTCGCTTTGTAATTCGAGGGGACGCCGCGGCGGGGCACGCGATGCACAGTGGATGTGTTGCAAGTAGCCGGCCCTGCTAGGGGAGAGTGAGGACAGCTGCGAAACGAGGGCAAAGCCGAAGACGGGCAGAATTAGTGTCGACTGATGTACAAAACCAATTTGAAATAGATGTTACTGCACGTAAGTTGACAAAAACCACAGCTAACTTTTTTAGACTTTAATATCTCTCGAAGTATATTACCAACAAGTGAAGATATAGATGGATAACGTACAAGGCCACTTTTCCGGTAGCATAGGCAGACTCTCCTTCTTATCCTTTCTATTCCCTGGAATATAAAGCCAGGTGCACGTCAATTTCATTCGTCATAGTGATCGGAATTGTTATCCGATATCCACCAACAAGTTGTCAATAAATTACACTGATTGTTTAAAGTCAGATCTAATTGATTATTTTTTTAAACATATTTATAACGTCGCGTAGTAGGGCTAAAATTTCAAGTCCAAATCAGACACGTCACTGGAGACAGCAAATTATTCAAATTCCGAAGATACCTCTGATACTCAAGAGGAAAGAATGTGTGCCCGGGAGAGATATTTAAAGACCATGCACTCTTCCCCCCCCCTTTTAAGTATTACTAGCCTCTGTAATTTCCGTGTATGTGTCAGTGTGGATGAATTGAAAGAGCAAAATTTCTATATTTAGGTTATTAATTAAGGTTTCACGGATTTTCGACGTCAGGGTCAGTAGTGTCGGATGAGTACGGGGACGTGGACTTTTGAAACAACCATTTCTGTATTTTTATTTAAAGAAAACAGAAACAAAAGTCAGGAAGGTTGAACCGGATCAAAAACCCGTGTCCTCCTGAAAGCTTGTCCCGTATATTAACCACTTATCTAGATTTAATAGGACGTAGAGATTTTGCAACGTTTTTACTAATAAGATGTTTTTGCACTACAGGCAGTTTTGAGTAAACGGCATAGATTGTCAAAATGGCTCAAATTAATTCAAAGTTTGCATGAACTGTTATCGTCAAACATTCGGAGCATCTTTCTGTCAAAATTTCCAAAAATATGTCCAAGTTGTTCTGAGGCTTGGGTTCTGACACCGGTTGAAGCACAAAAAGGATTGCAAGATAATTATAGGGCATAGCTACTCAAAACTTCATTTCCGAACAAAATAACCAAACATTCGATCTAACTGAATAAACCTAAATTTGAAAACAAGAAAAGTGGCCGTGACAGTTTGATTTTGAAGACCCATTGAACAATGTAAACAAAATAATATCAGACCGGAGTTGAGAAAGAAGGTAACTGGCAGGTACAGGAAACAATTACACTACTTTCAGGACCTCTTTATCAGCTTTTATTGATGTTAACAGAAAGCACAAGGAGGGAGTGGTAATGTTTTGGCCTGTTTGGGCCGGGATGCGAGGCCAGAGAGTTAACCACTCACCCACTCACTCACCCCCACCACGCTCGGTCTGTAGGTCCTTCCAGAATCTTTATTCCTCAGAAATTCTTTTGAATACTTCGTCATTAGTGACTTAATCCATCCAGCTTATCTTCAGTAACACCAGACCTAAAATGCCTCCCGTCGTTTCTTTTCTGCCATCCCTATGGCCCATGATTCACTTCCATAAACAGCTATGATCCAGACATATGCTTTTAGGAAACTGTTACGCGTTGACAGAACGAAGTGAAAGTTTCTTTCGTTTATTAAAAGTATGTTTACTTGGCTGAGTCTAGATATTATATCCTTTCTGTTTCTCCCATCTTCTGTGACTATACTACCAAGGTATCTGAATTCTTTAACCTGATGAATTACTATATCAAGACATTCATAATATTTATTTATTTATTATCTTAGAAAAAATTAATAATTTTCTACGCTAGTAAGTCCTTCCACTAACAACAAGAACTACCACATTTTCTCACCATCTCAAACATCGTTTCAAATTATTTTATCAAATTGATGAAATATTCATGTGAAGTATGAGTGGTTGGACTTTGTGAACGCAGAGAGGTTCTACATAGGGACGTCTACGTCTTTCACTTGGCAATTTCAGGAACTCCAAAAGAATGTTGCGTAGATATCAAAATAATTTTTTTAAAAAAAAGTGGCACATTAATGGAATAGTAGTTGCCAAAGACACTGCAGTCAACAGATTGTTAATTTCTCCCTCTGAAACACTATAAAAATGCTGTTTAATACACCTCTGCAAAAATATTCATCCTTCCTGAAAGCTTTTTTTTTCTCATGGCTTTATGCCTCGTCGACGAAACTGGAACCGAGCGTGGTGAGTGAACGGTTAACGTTCTGGCCTCGGATTCGGGAGGACACGGGTTCGAATCCCCTTCCAGGCATCCAGATTTGGGTTTTCCATGATTTCCCCAAATCACTCCAGGCGAATGCCGGGATGCTTCCTTCAAAAAGGCCATGGCCGAATTTCTTTCCGATCCTTGTCCCCAGTCCCATCCTACCCCTAATGACCTTAGCCGTCGACGAGGCGTAAAGTAATAAGTAAGTAAAAAAATAAACTGGAAGGAATTCGGTCATGGCCTTTTAAAGAAAGCTTCCCGGCATTCGCCCGGAATGGTTTGAGGAAACGACGGAAAACCCAAATCTGGACGCCCGAATGCGAGGTCCTACCACGCTCGGTGACTGAAAGCACTACTTGTCTCTGCCCAGCTCTGCAATCTCCAAAACACATCATTTCTTTCGATACCGACATCAAAAAAATGCTGCCAAATGTAGCACCATCGAAGCGAAATAAAGTGTGAGCTGGTTGGGTTATTTTCCTTTATGAAGGAGAACTTAGCGATTAATGGAAATTGTTTGCGAAAATGATGAAAGGTAACATTTAAATAGAAACTTCGATCCAAAACTTTATAACAACGTGTGAATAGCCTGACGAGAGCCCAGCCACTAGGTGCCGGGAGCGCTTGCAGCTGTGCCTTGTGTCATGCTGATTGCCGCGCGCTCTTAAGCCGGTAAACCGCCCGCTCACTCCTTTTTTCCGCTTTGCTTTCAGCGGAAAAATCCGTTCCTCTGTGGCGCAGGCACGGCCGCGCATTCTGTCACGAGAATTCGATTTGGCCCCGGGATTATCCCGGCGGCGGCAGCGGCCTTTGTGACCGGCCCGCCTGACTCGAAATATGATATCGGGATCGCCTGAGGAAGCACGGTTAACGACCGTGTCACGTGTGAAGGAATGTGCCCAGGTTCCGCCCTCGCCGGAGTCTCCCCTCATTGGTTTGACCCTCGAGGCATTGCTGTGCAATCATTGATCGGCTAAGCAACTACACCAGTGTTTCCCAACGGGGGTGGTACCGCCCACCAGTGGGCGTTGAAAAGATCTGAGAGGGCGCTTCTTATCCAAGGCCAATTTTGGAGGCCTTGAGGACAAACCACCACCTCCTTCTGTCTAGTATTACATCCAGTTTTTAGGGATGCATCAAAGAAATTTTTAGCTTCATTTCCATGATCAAAAGAGGATTTAGTGTAGTATGCAGAGAAAGAAACAGATTGTCAACAGGGTGATTTGAGATTGTTGATGACAAATAAGGTACCAAATATCGAAAAATTAGTGTCATTACACCGAGATCAAAGCTGTAATTAATATTTTTATAATGTGTATTTGTTAGGCAAACTGCGAACAATACACAAACATTTTTAGTATCTTATAATAAAGTTATTTTGGAAATCCGTCCCTGTTTTTCTAAAAATGATGTTGTGCAATTCACCTAACCGCGACGCCATTCAATCATAGTTTTAACAAGAGGATTAAAGCAAAAAAGTTGGAGCACTATGGGCTACCATATTAATTGCAAGATATATTCATTTCATCGAAGTTTTGTAATCACCTGAATGGTGGTCTTAATACGAATGAAGATCTAGACGAAACAATCAAACTTATCCTGCGTTAGGTGACTGGCCTTCGTCACTAAACCAGGAACGAAATAACAGCTCTTTAGATGGTTGTAACCGGTCTGGTTAACTGTAGAGCACGCAACTGTTCCAAGAATCTTAATAGCTTAAACTCAAGACAAACTTTGTTGCGCCAACGAAGTCCTATGGTTTCCACTTACAATACCAAGCGGCTTTCGTTGGAATTATTGCAATGCTCGGGATGCTCATCAACTACATTCCCCCAGCTAAGTATAATGAAACAATAAGTCAGTCATATACCTGAGCTAAGATTTGAGAATGGGTTAGCCGCGTAGCAACAATATACAAAACAAATAAGTTGAAGATAACTGTGTGGAATCCGAGCGATGGACAAATCACACGAGAGTGTCGATCTGTTAGGTTGTCCGATATGAATACACACACTGTAGTATCCTTCTGGATGTCAGCAAGAGACTCAGGTCTATGATTTATGCCTTTGGTCAAAAAGCCAGTGAATAGGCTAAGAAGAAATCGGTTATACTATTTCAAGAACACACCTTACGCAAAAGAAAACTGATATTTCCATCTTGCTTATAAAGTCTGAAGTAACTTAGGTAGAGACTGGGGTATAACTGGAATGTTATATTGTATACTTATTTTATCGCACAGTCTAGTAGAAAAAGAAAATACTTCGTTCGTAACTTTCGAAGTTGTTACGCAGATACAGATGGCGGTAAATAAATGAGAATGGAGAGTCGACAGTCCACGGTAAATTTTACTAAATATTTAGAAAAAGAATCATATGATTGCCATGAAATTAATAGTAGAAAAAGTAACAAAAAATGTTGTGTAAGATCGAAGAGTTTCACGGCGTTGTATACCGGGTGTTAAAAAAAAGTATCGAATATTTTAGGAGCTGATAATATGTCTATGCACCAGAACAATACATAAATGGTTAATACACATTCAGAGTCCATAGCAGGTGCGTAATGTGACGTCCGTCCTCTGCCCTCAGGCATAAGGAATCACGCACTCTTTGAAACTCTACTTGTTGATCCTGTACTTGCTGACATGCATTTGAAAACGCTTTCCTCGAATAGGACTAACCGATTTCAAAAGTATGTGTTTGCGACCCAATGTTTATTAGACACTTTTATCTTGTTTTGACGTATCCTATCACCTCCAAAATATTCGATACTTTTTTATCGCCCTTTTTATTGATAAAAATTTCTCGAGCTTCCAACGTCGTCAAAATGTCATACTCATGGAAAGTTTCAAGAGTCCAATTCTCTGCCCTCACTTTCAACCAACTGTATTGAAACAAAGAGCTGGCACCCCGGCTGTTGTCACGTGACCATCATTACTGAGACCTTTGAAGGGCCTTTTCCGAATCATCATAACTCAGTTTATCTTTGCAAATATTTACGTCGGCTGGAAGTAAAGGTTTTATTTAGTTTCCACGATCATCTTTCCTTAAAGTAAAATAACTGGTAGCAAGATACTGATGTTTGGAGCAGTAAGTATATGCGAACGCTCAGCCCACGTGCATAAGATACTATAATCGCCTGAGCATGATCCTAGATGAGCCGGCCAGGTCCACCGTCTGGACTGAGTTGGCCTGAGGCCTGGCTGGAAGCCCGAGGTTTTCCCGTCAGGTGCAGTCAGCTGACTGGCAGGCTATTAAATTAACAGCCGACGGCTTCGCCGAAAATTGGGATCCACCGACGCACGCCTTGAAATCCCTTCTCAACGTCGCAACAAAAAGGAGGTTTCCAGAAACAAGTATACACTTAGCCCTGGTCTTCAAAGTAATCAGGAAACAACTGAAATATAGCAGTGCTAAGAAAAGTGCCATGACGCATTCTAGTGAATAAAGTGTTAATATTGTGTTGTGTTGTGTTGTGTTAATATCCATCTGCCGCCAAATAAATATTCACCTCTTTGGCTGACGGCTGGTGTGCCAAAGTACGGCTAACACTTTCGTGGTTTCACGTACGACATTTTAAGAATATTGGAATTCGATGTTTCTACCCGTTCACTTGCGATTACTCAAGTAACCTTCACGAAAGTAGCTGTTTTTATTTAAATTTAATTTTTGCTCTTTGTTCTTACTATAAAATATTTCAATAACTTATTTTGAAGTTATATCTTCAAGTCTGCTTAGTGAATTTAGGTCAGGCTCATTAACAATTTATTGCATTCGGAAGCGTAAAAAAACTAAGATTCCTAATCATTGCTATGCTCTTAAGACACCATGTACTAATCCTTAGAACCACAAGCTAAGAAAAACAAATTTAAAATTACTAGGTGCTACGCGCGACTTCGTATGGGTAGACTTAGAAATTTATTGCTAGAATTGGATATAGAAAGCACGTAGTTACGTAAAACGTGTCCCAAAAAGCACGAAGTCAGGATTACACAAACTGCGAAAGAAAAAAGCGTGAGCGACCGATATAATATTACAGAGACTTTACTCGTGCTGTCCATCTGTCTGTTACCTTTCAGTTAAATTTCAAGACAAAGTATGTTATTTACCCCGAAACAAAGTATCCTTTGCCCTTCCTAATCATACATACCTGTATTTTCCTGTAGAATTTTATCAAGATCGATTTACCTGTTTATTCTTGAAAACGTAACGAATAGAAACACAGATACTTTCGCATTTATTATATTGGTGTAGAACTGTAGATAAGCTGAGTGTTAGTGTAAACAAATCAATATATTCCTTTTTCTATTTTCTGCTGTACCAAAAATTCACAAAACTCTATTTATATATCTTCGTCACTCTCTCCTTCTATTATTACTTCAAAAATTATGAACATTCTCACTGGGTGAACTCACGATTGCGTGACATTAAACATCCTTCAAAGACCCATGCCGAATATTCATTTATCTGAAAGAGCCGTTGGATGATGTTTTAGTGATACTAGTAGAATGAGTTATTTCGAAATCTGTGCTTATACTTTACTGTCCGCGGCTTATTTCCATATTCGTTTTTTTCTACACCACCAGACTATGGAATCACACGCTTAATGTACTACTCCGCTTCTCGCGTTGCGTTTCATAAGCACCCTGCCGTATCCCAGTCAGTCAAGTAGCAACTCTGCAGCGATAGCGCCCACTAGCACACTTTCAAGGAACTAGTCTCACTCATAACCAATACTTCACATACTCCATGCATTAGATATTTTCTCCCATACTTTAAGAAAAGTAGTTAAACCATAAACACACTTCGTGTGGGGCTCTGCTTTGACTAGAACGTAGTTGATTATACCCTGCAGATGGCGTATTAACTTTTCCAAGTGCGTTTTTTTTACGATTTTTTACTTACATTTAGACGATTGACGGAATAATTAACCGGTACCATCTTAAAATAAAAACAAAACATATAAAAGAACACAAAGAACGTTAATACGGTTCATTCACGGCAAGTCTTATCATCGAGAAACTGAAAAATTTACAGATGTAAATCTCTTGTGCAGATTGCCCGATATTCTGAGTTTATCTCGCGTTGACTGTAAACTTGGAGCCTGTGTACCAACAGTTCAGATACATTAAGAACAAAAGCGTGGAACTAGATTTAGCAGAGAAAAAAATCTTCTCAGATAAAAAGACAATTAAGAGAAATATAGATTTACATAATGTCTATGATTTCTGCACTGATCCGATATCAATACTGTTTAATGTAAAAAAAGAATAATTGTAGAAGACTCCAGTTGGCAGCTCCATAGAATCCGAAAAAAAACTATTCCAAACACACACACCCTTGCTTACGATGGAAAGCTTTCTCTTTGTGCTTAACACTCAATACTATTTCTCTTTGATGTTCCCCTTCCTGTTTCTTCCCTCATCGCCCATTTGACATCCAACATACGACCCACAACCCGTTCTCTTCCCTTGTACGCCAGTAACTTCCATCCAGATTGTTTAAAACATCCGTTTGATGCTGTTAAATTGAAATGAATAAAATATGCTGTTTCGTCATAATGCTGTATTTCGGAAGGGTATGTCTGAACGGGTAATCACCGGGTTTTACTCTCTCCCACCTTTCATTCTTTCACAACGGAAACTCTGTATTCAGAAACATCAGCACAAATACAGAAACATTTACATATACTTGCGTACTGTGGAAGACAAAAGGAAGCCACACAAGTTAAATATCCCAAGCCAGTTTCATCCAGAGATAACTCTTTCCTTGGTTGTTGCCGATGTCGGGGACGTCGGTAATAACAATCAACATCATCACGTTAGTAGTGAACAATACATTCCACTGATTCAAAATAAGCAGTCAGTACTTACGACGACTGGGAATCCGATGGGTGAACGCTAACAATTATTTCCCGTGCTGTATTTTGAGAATGTTATAATGATATGAAAACACATAGGTCATATCTGATCAAGAAATTCTTCGAGGTATTATTACAGCAAACACGATGTCAATGTAAATTCAAAAAGTGATAAACAATTTTGTCGAACGTCCTCCAAAATCCACTCTCAAAATGTCACCTCACATAACTTTAATCTATACAACACATAAACGTTCCAGTAAGAGGCTTAATCGGTGCCGATGTTTGGTAATTACTTATTTCTCTTCCACTGGGTCATTACTGATCACTAGTACGAAATACTCCTAAAACGAAAGCTCATCAATACCCCAAAAGCATAGTGTATCCATAGTTGGTCAGTAATTTTACGCAGGATGATGCTTTTTTCTGTTCTCATTTGCCAGTCTTGTTCCTTTCACCCAATCTATGTCTCACTTATCATTGACAGTTCTCTTTATTTAATGTAGTTTGGTTCCATGCTATGATATATCTACTGTGTCATTATTTTTTCAGTGAACGTAAAACTACTCCGCATGGACGTCAGAAAACAAACATAACATGTAATTATAACGACGACTACTTCATCCCGGCATAGAGCGAGCAACAAAGAGCTACCAAGCAAAGTTTTCATCCAACTGCCGCGACCACTTCCGGTTCTAACAAGCCTCCGTGTTTCTCATAAAAACATGGAAGCCAACGGCACTCATAAAGGAAAAAAAAATGGAGTGTGTCAAAAGGAGAGAAAGAAACATAATTAATGATTCCGTCACATTCTTACGATAAATAAGATTTTTTTTCTTCTAACTAGTAGTAGAAATATCTCATTATTATAAAAACAAAAACTAAATTATTCCAGTTATAGATGTGTGATATTTACGAGTATCTTTTTATATCCAGATTTTTTTTTAAAATGTACTCTTCCCACGTTTTATCAGTTACAAACGTGTAACTAATCATATGGATTTAACATTTCAGAAATGTTCTTTATTCTTTAAGTGAGTTGCACAAAAACTGAGTTCTAAAATTTGAGTTCAACGAGGAGCGTTAATTTTACCGACTGTTTTTTATTGTACCTTTTGCCTTTCCATTGGCTTCCCGACAGGCATATATATTATTTTTAAAGTCCGTAATAACTTAGTCGAATTACTCTAAAAACCACACAAGGTTTCTTTGTTCTTTTTGCTTGTGAAAGGCAATTTTTGGGGATTCGTGCTGCCACCCATGTAACGACAAAGATTATTAAAATTAAGCGGCCTGTAAACAGTGACAGATATGGCTGTAGTCCCTGCGACAGGATCTCTAGGAATATTATCCGGTCATTACTCCTGTGGTCCTTCATTTGAGTCAAACCGACTGGCTGTAAAAACTACGCGGCGGAAGCTGTGATCTCGCAGAACTGGTTCCGCAGACAGAGAAAAAAGCTACGAACTAATTACTTTTCAAGGTTCTGTCAACGTCTACGCAATTCCTGCAAGAAAACTCCATTATATCTTTGATTTAAAGTATTATTCACTTCCAGTGACCGATTGACTGCTGATTGGGTTGACAGATAGTCTGTTGAAGAAATTAGGTGGATAACTTTATAAGCACTCTCCATCAAACAGCGCATTAAAAACGCTTTATCTGTTACACAAAACAAATTTTGTCGAAATTTATACGTTCTGATCACGCTTGTCATTCAACTGACATTTTACTGATAATTTGTTTTTTCTTCAAAAAACGCAACAATATCGATTTTATGGAATCCTTTTCCTGTAATTTTTTAATGGGTTTTAATTTTATTCAATGAGTTTCTACCTGCGAAAGGTTAGCATGATTCATTTTACGCATAACGACTAATTAATTTTATAAGTAGAACAGTTGGGTAAAAAATTTGCAAAACAAAAATAAAAAAAGGTACAATTATTTCAAGAAGGTACTTGGTCACCTTTCTTCGAAATCATTTTTTATAAATTTATCTGTTCCTATGAATACCCGTTTATTTATTTTGATAGAGTTGATATAAACCCAAAATTTTAGTGGAAAAAGATCAATGAGTTTTTTGACGTCGAAGTAGTGTCTATGGAATAGCATACATTTGAAGATGGTCAAGATCCTGGAACGCAAAGACTAAACCTGAAATGTTGATAAGCTTAAACTAATCCCTAAAATTCAGTATAATACGCCACAATAGCAGGATAAAAATGTGTTTTTATTATTAAAAGCGAATCCTAACGAAATCATCACTTCTTCCTCAACTTAATGTTTTTTTTTTTAATTATTTTATCAAGTAATAAAACTGACCTTACGAACCAAAATTAAAAAACCGTCCTGCAAATTCATAAATAATTTGGTCTTTATCCGTTCTAGTAATTAGATTAATTATCAGCAGATTTTTATATTACCCTACTCATATCATACATAACACAATCATTCAATGTGGTAATTATTTTCTGTACTTCCAAGAAAGATATAAAACAGAATAAATATTATAGTGGAGAACTAGAATTTTAAATATACGTTCAGACTCATTGTAATAATTAGCTGGATAGCTTGAAACGAAACGGATAAATAAGAAGTTATATGAACAGCTGTTATTGTTGGAAACATCAATAACAAAGGATAACTTCCGTTTTGACAATTCTAACATTTTTCACATTTAACTAAACCTGCTACTGATAAAAAGTCAAGTTTAGTACTTCTTTAAAAGCGTAACGTAGTTCTTCCCAATGGCCGTGCCTCTGATCATACTATATAAAATTTACGTCTCGTTTTGTTTAAGAGATATTAAAGAAATCTTCTTCAGAAAAACGGCTATTCGAAGAGAAATCACAACCAAGTTCTGACAAGGACCGTGACAGTAGCCATTTTAAACTTAAATATTATTATATTTCTTAAAACTGGTGCTGGAATTTTGGTGATCCCAAAAATGCGTCACACTTACTCTCTTAGAAATACAATCATCATCATGATCATCATTTTCATCTTTAGCAGCTTCCAGCGTCCTGGTCTGACTGTCACAAAAGCCTCTAGAGGGCTTCTTATCTATCCACCATCTCTCTTCTTTTACTGTCATCCAGTTTCCTCGCTTTTCCTCAACACGATTCTAAATTCCTTTCGCTTATCAGTCCCACGGTCTTCCTCTTGGCCCCTTCCCTTTCAGCCCCATGTCAAGCATCTTCTTTGGTATCTTCTCCTCTTTCATTCTCTTCACAGACCATACCACTATAATCTTGATTTATCTATACTTTTTTCTAACGTTTCCTCCTTTGTCAACTCCCCAATTTTCTCATTCCTCCTCGTTACTCCTACTTTATTTCTCTGAAACTTCATTTCCATAACTTGTACTCTCATTCTCTCCTTAAAAAGACATTTTTTTTACTACACTCTTAAAATAAAATGTGTAAAAAACAATTAAATTGCTTAAGGCAATCGAAGAACTTGAATAACCATCAATTTTTTTAATTCGTATTCTCTTTAAGACAATTAATTAATAACTTTACGAAACACAGGTGTTAATTTTGATTTTTAATTTTTTATTATTATTATTAACAAGGGAATATCTTATTCTACTATCGCAATCCTATGTTCCAGTTCCTATGAAAAACACAAGAAACCTATATAGAGTATTCCTGCTTTAAAGTCTGCTGGAATAATCTCACAGTGATACTTTGTGATACATCAGTGGAACAGAAGCTTGTCGTTGGAAGGAACTACCGGTTCTGAAAGCCCAGATTACACGCCTCAGAGCTTGTTTGGCTTCAGCAGGATTTTTAATTAGTGATCCAACATTAAAACACGGCGCTGCCGGCCAATTTCGTCAATACAAATTAATTTTACGTGTATACATGGAACATTCATTACGCACCAGCCGTGGAGAGGGCAGACACGAAAATCTCATTATGGAGAGAGAAACGAGAACGAAACCTATAATTTAACGTCTCATTGAACGAACTAATTAGGCAAGGGAAAAGGTACTTGTCGAACTCTTACATATTGCTAAACACACAATGAAGTAAGGGTTTGTTTAAACTTTTTCATTGCTATCCTTCCCCGTGTAGTAAGTTAATAAAACGGTCGTAACTTGTCGTTTACATAGTCCTTGGTAATAGAAATCGATTACCTAAAAGCAGTTACTTATAATGAACAACGTTTGATAAAATCTGTTATAAACATCATCTGACAATCAGATTGTCACAAAACTGGAACAATTATAAATCACTTGTAACATATTTTGCGGATACAAGGCCACAAGTTAAATACTTCAACTATCAGATAGTGTGGTGAAATATATTCACCATCTTGATAGTTGGGTGAATCTGTATTGTCAGTGGTTGCATCTTTACAGTATGAAGGTCTAAGGCTCAGGCTGCGTAATAAAGCTAAGAAAGTAAAGACAATGTTTTATAACTTAACTATTACCTTTCGATGTTCTTTATAACGATTTTATTGTGAGAACCAAGACAAACAGCCTTCAAGTTTTGAATCAGCCGTTCACTTAAAAAATCACACACACAAAATAAGAAAACACGAAGTCACGTTTTCTTCTATAAGTGCGATGCTTAATTTGGAAAATAGTTGAAAATGTTCACTCTTTAATCAAGTGTCACATATTATTCACTAACCGAGTTTTTTATGGCACCGGTAAGATTCGTATGAAGAAACTAAAATTAAATGAAACAGAAATTAATATAGATTAGTAAGTAAAATTTAGAAGGAACTGCATTGTTAGTATCTTTTTTTGCAAGCTGTTTATTGTATCAGAAGTATGACAGAAAATTAAATTCCTAGTGACATCTCAAAATATTCGAATCGAAGAACTAAGGGAAGTTAAAGACCGATCTACTAGCTTTAAATCATTTTTTCCACGTCTAATGTGGGAATGGAATAAAGAGAGAGAAACCCAGCTGGTTTATGCGCATATAACGTCCCTTTTTCGGAAATTCAATCATTACTTAACCGTCCCTTCCCATAATAATATCCTTGGTATTTACTGACCTGCTTAAGCTACTATGTAGTTTCACAAAAATAAGCCCATATTTCCCTCAAACCTGTATCCTCATCAAACTATAGGTACCAACAAATTTTACTATTATAGTAATATACCCGTTATACTAGTGATAAGATATAAAAAAATCATTTTAAAAGAATTTCAAATTAAAATTCGTAAAAGGTAAAACCAGGCAGGTACCAAAAAGGGGGGAGGGGAAATGAGTGTGCAGAGAAATTCCCACACAAATTAAATTAAACTAATTAAAAATAATGTAAAAACACTAATACTGTTCTTCCAGTCTGATCCTAATTGTTATAGTTAGCTATCTAGCAGCTGTAATAATTTAATTTAATTGCAATGGAGCACAGGCTCCGGTGGCAATTTCCCTACACACCATCTTCCCCCTATCCTACACCCACCTACATTTACCCTCTACAAATTTTATCTTTAAATTCTTTCAAAGTTTTCGGTAAATTATTCATCATTTCTCTTGCTAACTCATTCCAACCCCTGACACCTTTACCTAAAAAAGAGAATCTTCCCACACCCTTGTGCCTGAAATCGAGTGCCAGCTTGTGGTCATGGTCATCTTTTCCCTTCCATGCACTACTTTTCATACCTGTTGCAATATCTTTCCATGCCTCATCGCCAGTATATGCCCTGTACACTCCCATGACCCTCCTCATCCTCCTCCTGTCTTGCAATGAATCACATTCCAGCTCCTTTATCATATCCATCACTGATTGCATTCTCCGATAATTTCCAGAAAAAAATCTAGCAGCCCTTTTTTGCAATTTCTTCTAAACGGCGGCTAAACTTATCCATCAACAGAATTTTACTGGAACAAACTGCGGTTGCATTGTCTCTATACATTAAAAAGTGATACGTGTTTGTTCCATTACATTGCTTTCTCATATCCAGTTTGCGAATTTAGTGTTGATATGTAATTGTAGTTCCGCTGGCATACTGCAAAACCAAAATCAAAAGCTAAGTGAAAATATTTTTTGATATGAATTGAGTCTGAATCCACAAGCATGCCGAAAGTCTAAAAAAATTTATAAGACTTGGCACACCAGCTGCCATCAGAAATAATTTAGTAACCTTACTGTGCTTTATTGATTTTCGAACACATGCGCCAGTTGTTTTTGTAGATCATCTTCCACAGAAACAAGAAAATGCATTTTTATAAACATATTTTTGAGAGTAATTCCGTTTTTATTTTTCTTGTTATGTCATAACGTCCTCTACAAAAGCATCATAACAGAATTTCTTTATGTATGTAATGAAATTGATGGAAGAAAAATTGCACTGCAGTTTTATATAATGCTTTTCTTTTCCCCTTAGACTAAAAGAAATGACACAACAAAACTACCGCTTTGTTCTGCTCTACGTAGTACTTATTCTAACCTCCACCATGACAGTTACGTACAACCCGCTAGAGTGTTTACGTTATGTAAAATCTACCATAAATCTATATTTGTCCTAAAGTATATTTCAGATTTATGAAATCTCAGTAATTAATGCTAACTTAGTCCTCAACCCGAAGGATGGTAGGATCTTCACGGAGAAGGCAGACTAAGCCATTGTGTCACAGGTAGAATAGTCTGTTGCTTTCCTCTGGTACCTACAATTTAGCCATAGCGTAGCTCATATGATCAATCACAACTCTTACAAATTCCTGGCGCCAGAAGGATTTAAACCCGGGAGCAGACGCCGAACTTCTAAATGCCAGTGCTTTAACCACTGAGCTACCAGACCGCTCAATTAATTCTAGAATTGATAATATCTGATCCATTAGTCCACCCCAACAAATTGGTGGATGACACAGAAAAATCTTACTTCCATTTACTGACCATCCGTGCTACGCTGTAAATTGTAATGGTGAGATTACATCTATGGTAGGAAAAGAAATCTGTATGTTGTATAGAATGAGTGGATGGATACGAACCACTCTGTAATATTGCATGGTACCCGCATCAGACAGGAGTGACTGATGGAACGAATTTGGTTGGAACAAGGGAAGCGCGTTTTCAGTACATCCCACACCAAAGTTGGCTCCGGTTGTCTACAAGACAGACTGTGCACATTACGAGTTAATCTACACGAAAGCACCCAGACACGTGCATTCATAACGGAGGTCAGGAAAACTGCTTTGCTCGATATATGGGACATTCAGATAGATGATGGAAACAATCAGGCGAAATGGATGTCACAGATCAACACACAAGATATTTGACTCTATGAATAGGAAATCGAATAAACGAAAGAGTTAAATGTGATTTAACAACTTAGGCACAATATTTTATTGCAAATGACTAATGCTTTGTAGAGAAATGTGCTGTTGCTTTCCAGCATAATAATAGCTGACATAGTTTCAGTTTTAATAGCCAGCACGACAGTTTTTCCTGCTTCAGTTTTCTTTAGAATCTGCTGAATTGTTTTTCCTAATGAATGAGTTACGAAAATGGAAATTTACGCAGAACTATATAAAATCGCAGGCTACCGCGGTTAATTTTTATTTTTTTATTTTCTCTGTTTACCACAAGACTTGTTTATGATTGGATCAGACGTCGGACTGACCAACAGAAGGTAATATTAATAACAGTAGGGCCGTTATATATCAATAGGATGCTTCCTTTACTTTCCTCTCTGAATCGTACAGATAATTGCACAGTTCCAGTTTTTATGACGTAGTGACTACGTATTTTGAACGGAGTTCTTCATATACAGTTTCATCATTTGAGAAGATGATTAAGGCAATAAACAATCGAATTTTCTCTAGTCTCAAAACTAAATAATTCTTGCACTTCTTCATGAAGTTCAAAAGTTCAGAAATTAAAAATCATTTAAACATCTTCTGCACTGAACGGCAGCAACTTTTAGAAGCAGAATAGCTAACTCGTCTCTGATACTGGAACACGAAACTATTATGACATACTATGTTTAAGTTAAAATACTAACTCAATCCACAACCCGAAGGTTAGTTGGATCCTCCCCAAGGAGGCATACTAAGTCACCGTATCAAAAGTAGGAAGACCAGTTACTTTCCTCTGGGACCTACAGTTTAATGTGGAATCCGTAGCTCATACGATCAATTACAACTCTTAAAAATTCTTGGCCCCACCGCAATTTGAACGCGTGACCGTACACCAAACTTTAAAAGCAAGCACCTTAACCACTGAGCTATCAAACCACTCTCGTTTAGGTTATGAATAATTAAAAAAGAATACCAATTTGCAAGCCCACTCATTACTATAAGGCCAAACATGATACACCAACTGTGCTATTAAGTAATAAATTAGGATTGTTTTTTCTTCATATCAAACACAAAAGCAGTGAATTTCAGACAAACAGGTATAAATTCAGTTTCTCAGTAATAATGGACAAGAAAACAGGCTGCGCAGTAGTTCCAGCATCAAATTGATTATGTAAATGATCAAGTTAGAAGCAAACTTCCCAGATTGCAGTTAATAACAACAAAACCTTAAAAATCATGAGTCGCGGATGGTTAAAAACGTCACCTTTGTGCCTGCTTATTTGTAAAGAAATAAGTATTAATTTTGTATCCTTTGTATCTGAGAAGAAAAATTAGAATCTACTGTTCGTGTTAAATATACTTCTTTTAGCAATTCCTGTTTTAGTTTGTGGAGCATAAGAGGACGCCGAGAAGATGTGCGGAAAAGATAATCAGTTACAAACACTTCCGATTTAAAATATGTGTATCAATCACTAAAACACGTATGTAAGTATTCACTTTCTCGCTCTGTTTGTAATTGCGCAGGCCAGGCGCAAGGTCTTCTACTTATTTGTAGTGTATAAGAGTGCATTAATTAAGAGGATACGAAAATCAATAAATACGGCCTCTCACTGGAAATGCTCTTTCTGGTTCGAATATTTGATTAATCAATTTTTATTAATTGGTAGTGAAACTATATCATTAAAAAGAACACACACAATCGTAATATTTGTAAGTGATTTAATATACAGGGTGATTATAATTAAAGTTTAAGTTTCAAAACGCTCTAAAAAACGAACCACTGATTAGAATGACGTCAAAATTGAACGGCGTATTATTGAAGAAGGGGGAAAGAACATGAACAAACAAACAAACAAAATTTCCAAATTTTAACGACAGATTGCGCTGTAAGCATCAGAATTTCGTCTACAAATGACAAATCGTAAAACATATCCCGTCAGATGGAAATGGGCTTCGTCTGTCCACAGAATTTTCCACGGCTAATCATTGTCCACTTCCATGCGAGCAAGAAATTCTAAAGCAAAACCCTCTCTTGCTGGCAGGTCAGAAGGAAACAACTCCTGCACATGGCAAATTTTGTACGGATAGCATCGCAGGATGTTATGCACCGTGATCACAGGCCTGTCCAATGTTCGAGCAATTCTCCGTGCACTGCATGGTTGCACACCACCGCTCGACGCCTCCTCAACTGCTGTGGCCACTACCGCTGAATCACATCTTTTCCTTCCTCTACCAGACTACACATCAAACGAACCTGAATTTCACATTTCACCAGACCCATGACAGACATCGGTCCAACGCCTGTTTTCATACCCTTGAGGGTCCTGAACTTCTGCAGAGCTACTGGCACAGAATCACCGTTCATGTTCTTTCCCCCTTCTTCAACAATACGCCGTTCAATTTTGACGTCATTCTAATCAGTGGTTCGTTTCTTAGAGCGTTATGAAACTTAAACTTTAATTATAATTTAAAAGTAATTTCAAATGCGATGATTATAGACAATTATTAAATTAATTATGGACTTAAATAAATTATTTAAACAAATTGTTTAACGATTTTGATCACCAAACTCGTTATTAATGTGAAAGTACAAGGATTAAAAGTTCTTTCTAGCAACCTATCACACATTTCCTATTTGCCAGTTATCAAAACTAGAAAAATTGCTTATGTATGAAAGTCAACTACTTTCGGAACGACATGAGATCTTTTTATCCCTAATACTGTGAACACAGTTATAATAATGAACAAACTAGGTAACTAGAAAATAACTTATCCAATAAGTCTACTCCAAAAGAGTTTTTTTTTTGGTATTTTTGGTAGCATGGAGAATTTTCTACAGTGAGCTTGAATCACTCGACTGTTATTATTTACAACGATACTGTTTGCAACAAATATGATGTTAAAAGCAGAATAACAATAGCTTAAAATATTGATCTAGGAGTCAGGAATAACTTTTTAAAACTCTATGTGTGATACACAACACTTTAAGGTACTGAAGCATGAAATTTAGGTATAAGGAAAATTGGAGTATTCGAAATATGGTGTTATAGAAGGATGCCGAAAATTACGTTGACAGATAAAGTACGAAATTAACGTGTTTTTAAGATAATGGGTGAGAAGAGAAGTATGTGAAAGAGTCTTACAGAAAGAAAAGACATGATGGTGGGTCATATTTTAAGAGATGCGGGCTTGGTTAAATTGTTAGTGGAGGGAACAGTCGAAGGTAAGAACTACAGAGAAAGACAAAGATTAGTATATATGAAGTAGATACTTGAAAACGTAGGTCGTAAGGGGTATGTGGAGATGAAGATGTTAGCACAAGATAGGAAGGGACGAGGATCGCATCAAACCAGTCGGGAGACTGATGACAGAGAAAAAAAAGTTATGTAAACCAATATTTTTTGTTGTGAGTTTATTAATTACCAAACTTCGCTGCTATGACGTTTTCAAAGGATCTAGTAATTTTCTGTTGAGAAACTTCTTTATAAATATGCTTTCCCTGAAAAAAATCTGAAATGGTGTAGTTCTTTATGGAATTCGCATACTTTATGACAGAACTGAGTGACCGGAATAACGACCGTTTGTGGCTTGAGAGCTGTTGGTCTATAAAACAAGGGATCTGGGCCTGATTGTTACTGGCGCCCAGACGTCGTCATAGCGAGACGGATTGCGTCGCCCGTTTTAGGAATCCCTTTAGCATGACAAATGCGCCCATTGAGTGAGGCCCAACCCTTTCCGGTATCGCTGGCGTCAAAAAAGAATTCCACATTGCTCATTAAACTCGCCCCTGTCCGCGTCCGGCCGCCCTACGGCGGCATTGTGGCTGGAGTAGAGGCGAGGAACAAAGCCAGCGGCTGGCGGGAACTGTCGGTATACTGCGTCATCAGATGCTCTGGAACATTATACAACGCAAAAGGAAATGCAAAAAGGTTGTATGCGAGCATGAGCTAAAATTTGCTGTCAGCGAAAGAACAGCGTATAAACTAAATTTTATTTTTCAGCTAGTTTTCTGTACTCGTATACACCTCAAACCAATGCGGGAATTTTTTTCTGTTCCGTCCTTATAAATGCTTAAATACAAACAGAATAATATTAAAAATGTCCTTTTCTGCATTTTTATTTGCTGTGGCATACGCAAGGCTAAGAACTTAAGTACCTGACATAATACCTTATTATAATATGAGAATTCATTTTTTCCTGGACCAGAAGGAAATGTCATCTGTATATTAAAATTGTCTGATAGTGGATGTAGTAGTGTATGTTTTTCACACATTTCGGAAGAAGAAAGACAACGAACAAATGCTATGATTTTTATTATATCGACAAGATCTTATGGTGACGGTTGTTAATTGAAGTAGTTACTTCTAAATGAAGCCGCTATAAATTTGTATTTATAAATAAGCGTCTTACAGTTATTAACGATGACCTTAATTTTGATTCTTTGCTCACTATAACAAAAATGCATCAAACTAAAAATTAAAAAAAAAAATCGATTTTTTTTCAATTCCCAATAGGTTGGCAGGACATGCGCAATGACGTACATTATTAGCATCGTATGTGTTACAGTAATCTATGGTATATGGCAGCGCTGAGCGTAATTTATTACTGAATGTTTTTTGTTAAGTCTTTTCTGGGTTTTTACACGGAAGACATACACGAATCCTTTTTTTTTATGAAACAATGATCTCTGTTATATATTTGCGATAATTTTTAACAGGTAACAATAATATTTTCTTACATAATAACCCTTTATTAAGATGTGATATCTCTGAAACTAAGCGAGATATCTAAAAAAAAATTATTCTTCATTTTCGATTTGTCTCACCCAGATCTATAAGAATCAACCATCAAATCCTTAAAATTTCAGTGCCTCGGATATCGTAGTATTGCACTCTGGCTTTTCTACTGCGCTGTAGGGACAACGATGTGTTTTCTCATTTTGTTCGAGCCCGTGAAAATTTTGTGTCACCTTATTATAGTGTTTGCACTCCATTGTGTTGGCTTTGTTTTTGAGACGTGCTGGCCCTATCTACAGCAGTGAACTAAGGGAGCGTCCATTAATTACGTGAGTTTTTTTTTCGTAAATTCAGACCCCCCCCTTTTCCTCCTTTTTCTCTAGCGAGACGGTGATATTTCACCTGACTCCCTCCCCCCCTTTCCCCCTAGCATGAGATCGTCCTCGTAATTTTAAAGACCCCTTTTTTTTAGCTCTACTGTTTGTTTGAAGGGCGGCAATAAATAAAAATTGACCTGAGATTTCTTTGCCCCCCCCCTCTCATTTGAACTCACGTAATTATTGGATGCCCCCTAAGGCTCACCTCTATGGTGTTTATCCTCTTCAGTCCTGAGCTCATAATAAGTGAACTACTATGTGTTATTTACTTTTGTTGATGCTAGTTAACAATGAATGACCATGAAAATTTTTTTGGAAACAATAATTAATTTTTTATAGATGGAATTTATAGTTTTATTTTAACGGAGAAATGCCTGTACAGATTTAATAAGTTGTTAAAGCAGTGAAAACACTTGTAAATGGAAAAAAGACATTACTCTACCTTTGTTTCGACGAGACATGCTGTACAGCTGCAGATTCCCAAGTTTCCAATCAGTGCTGCCAGCTTGTGACGCTTCACAGAATATCGAACAAATGAGCTGTGACAAGCACGGTGTGTGTCGTAGATGATACCACAGGCCAGAAAAGGTTCAGCCGCGCACACGTCCGAGAAACAAATAATACCTGGGGGTATCATATATGATACCTCAAGACTGAAGATGTTATGAGGATTTGTTCTAAGTGAAGAAGATAAAACAGCCGAGCACTCTTGTTTCCAAGAAATCTCCTATTTATGGAGGCCCCGCATAATTCCCTCATTGTCGCTCTGTATATCCAGGAGTCGCAGTTTGAAGCGCAGTACAGCGTATCATTATCCGCTGTGAAGCAAAGAAACTGTTGTTCATGTGGGAATGTTAATTTTTTCGCGAATTATATAATTGTTCAGGCAGTTATTAGTACAGTCTGCAACATTTGCTCATTCGGTAATTCTCAATCTGTGGTCTGCGAAGACAAAACAGGTGCCCCTTATGCAAAATACGAATATTAAAAATTTCATTCTACTTGAATTAAAGATATCATAACAAAAAAAGTTAGTAAATATTGTTCACATAAAATGAATACAGAAATTGCATTGTATAAGACTATAAGAAAATATAAGCCCATAAACAATACTTTGTAAAAGCCATGAATATTTCAACTACCATGCAAAAAACTGATTTTTTTTGTTTCAGGATACGAAGATATTACTATACATAGAACAGATTATTAGATTAATGACCGTTTTGTGGGGTTGTCAGTAGAAATATTTTTGGTATTTTATTGGTTTTCGGGTAGAAGAAAGGTTGAGAAAAGCTGGCCTAGATGTTCCTCCAATGTAGCTTTCATGGGAAACATAAGTGCTGTTGTTTCCTCGCGTTCTCCCCAGTGACTGAAGTATTTTGTTTAGATGACTGTGATGGTCTACTATTCCGAAAGACACCAGCTAGACCGCCAACATCTCTGCGCACTTCGGAGTGATAAAGACTCTGGTATACAATCTGGTTATTTGGAAGTATGCATCACCATCACTCCTATCCGCAAGATGATGAAAATTACCCTAACCAGGTAACCCCGTGTCAGTGCCGGACACCATCACAGTGTCGCAACCAACTGAGTCAAAGAGGAGGACAGATGATAACATAAAACCACCTAAAAACTTTAATTACTGGTATGACAAGCCCGAAGTTCCAATCTCAGCGTCTTATATCTCCCATCTCACAGTATGTTGACGCTTTACTGCTCAAGGTAAAACTGGTGGATCCTCGCTTAGTTGTTAGATTTGTTATTTATGTAACAACTAACCTCAAAGCCCATCCAAAATGACAGGTTGAATTCATGCCTTGCGCTGTAGCGAAAAATTTTTCATCCTGGTCCAGGTTGCAATTCGACCTAACCACAAACTCCGCTAATATTACCGATAGAAATATTTTTTTATTACATGCGAATTAATACATTCACTACGTCGCGATAAAAATTTGACCTAAAATCTTCACATCTTTCTGTTGCGTGAATAAAATTCATATTACAACATTTGAACGGCTGACACAGTTTAATATGGCTGTAATATGGCACCAGTGGAAGCAAATTAAATTAAAAATAAATCTTAACAGCTTACGTTACGCCGTGGTATATTAGTTTCAAGCCACATAGATCGCGATCAATGAGGTACTACTTTCATTCAAACGAATTAATAAGCGTTCATGAAAACAAATTTAAAAAAAAAAAAAAAAAAAAAAAAAAAAAAAAAACTTAAATTACTTATGTCCTCTGGCGCAACGTCGAATGCCAGTTACCATTCCGATCCATGTTAAATTTCAATCAAATCAAAACATCCTCTAACACTTATCTATGAGTTAAGAATTTATCAAAAACCTCTGCTTCGAACGAATTAAAATAAACAAAAACCCACTAATAATATTACATTTAAACGCAATACCTGATGGCAATTCATTCCTTCGCTAACGTTTAACTGTATAGAACTGCTATTACATAAATCTCACAACATCTACTATGTGGTCTCTGGTCGTTGTTAGTTGGGCAGCTAAGGTGGGAAGGATGAAGTCACAGCGTGACCAAGATTGGCGTTTTATTAGCATAGATTGCTGAGCTTGTTCTTTCCACTAGCTAGCGAACACTGCTGTTATAGGTGGTAATTAATTGTGAAGGTCTCAACGTACAGGCTTACAGATAGTGTTCGTTGGAGGCACAGCTTCATACCACGAGTTTTCAAGGTTTATCCACTGGTGTCAGTGTAGACAGCACCGCGTTCTTAGGCGCATTACATTCAGACGTATCTTTACTCGTATGCCAGCAGGCTGGGTGTTTGTTCGCAGCCGTTCCCGAAGTTCAGTTTGGAGGCATTCCAACCCAACAGTCCTGTTGGTACTAGAACGTTCTACAGACTCATCTACTCGGCGCAACTGCATTTTTCTTCTTTATTTCAAAATGCTCCCTGTAAATATCGTATCTCATTTCGTAATTGTATCATCTGTTATAATAGTATAGCATACAAACAGCACTCCAGGCGAATGCCGAGATGCTTCCTTCAAAATGTTCATGGCCGAATTCCTTCCCGTTCCTTGTCCCCAGTCCCATCCCGCCTCTAATGACCTAAGCTGTCGACGAGGCATAAAGCAATATGTAAAAAAAAAAAAAAAAAAAAAAAAAAAAAAAAAAAAAAAAAAAAAAAGAAAAGACATACACATAGTACTTGACATGCGATGTTTCAGCAAAAGAATTTCTTCAATATTACGTCGCGTTTTCGTTTTATTTCCTGTTTCTCACTACGCGAAGCTAAAAAAAACACTTTGATTAACATTTTTACCATTTAAAAGACGGTCCTAACACCAATGAATAACGGATACCCAACACCGAGCGTTGTGCATTAGCGGTAACTCTTTAGACTTTCATTCGGGGAAGCCTTGCAAACTTGCATTCTAGTTCGAATCCCCGTCCAGCCATACAGATTTGGGTTTTCCATGGTTTCCCCGTGTGGCATAACATGGAGAAGTTATAAAAGGAGTTGGTTGCTAGGGAAACAGCAGCGTAACAAGAACCAGCGGGCGAGCAAGAAGGTTTAGTGTGATCGTTTGGGGTTGAAGATGTATAGTTGCTGCTAATGGAGGACCTTCGTAATCTTCGGATACGAATTAGTAAAGTGTAATGGAAATAAACATCGATGAATTAAATGAAAGGTTATCGTCACTCAAGTGTTTAAGGATTAAGTTTGTTTTGAACTCTCGATCCAAGACTTGGGAAGAATATTTATTAGAATAACAACACGACGATAACACATTAAAATACGATGACAATAGTCCTAATAAAATACGACATCCTATAGCCGAATTCGTTACCGTTCCTTACCCCAGACCTTTCTCGCCTCTAATGACGTCAACATCGACGAGGCGCAAAGCTAGAAGTAAAGGAAAAAAAAAAACAGAAATCCAGAAACCCAACACTTTAAACCAAAAAAGTATGAAACCAGAAGTTATTTAGTAGGAAAAAAATATAAGGACAAAGAAGAATAAAAACTCAGTAAAACATAATGATATAGTTATCAGCTCCGTCTTAGGGTACTTTTTTAATCGAGTTTTCATTTTTAGTCAAACAAATAGCGCATCATTTAGCTTTTAATAATATCGGAGTTTTCACTTCTGATTCAATTTGCAAGAGATATTTCTACGCTTTCAGAAACGCAGTCATGGCAGCCAGTGACTTACTTTACCTTAAGAACGAAGCTTTTCTCGGCGTTGAGAATGAATATTCACCACCTTCTGATGAAGTCTTCACCAGAAGATGGCGACAGAGATTATGATAGTCAAAATATAATGTGAAAAGACCTCGTGCAGTCGGTTACTCACCCACAAACATTATATTAATACTTTATCTTCTTTAGTAATGTATGAATTATTTTGAATGATACCGATGAAACTTTTACTGTGTACAGAATGGATTCATAAAAGCGACACGAACAGACAAGGATCGAACCCATGTCCTGCGGAAACCACAGGCCATCGCGCTGTATGCCTCGCTTCGGACGATGTATTCAGTACCACAGTAGCTATGGTAGTAATAAGCACATCGGCGCCCAAAGTACCTGCAATAAAACGAGAACTTACGAGAGGCACGTCGGCTCAGTTTATAGCCACAGCTCTGATGACTCAAATCGGCTGCAGCTAAACGATCATCACAGTGCAGCAGTATCAGATGTGACAACGGGACATAAAACATGCGCCCCTACCAGCTCGCAGCACTATTCCAAATCAAACAACACTAACATCTTACGCAGCATCGATACATCGAATGGTGATACGAATCTTCCCTTCTATCATTCTGAAATTAAATCTCTTTTGGCTCGTTAGATGGCAAATGATTTTATTTAGAAGTACAACAGAAATTATACCGAGAGGTGAAAAACGTCGCACGACAAAGGGAGTTACTTCGTGGCTATTAGACAAATTTTATTTTCCATCGTGAACTGACGGTGAAAATATTGCTTTCGGTTGTTTTCTCTTTTTTTTAATAAAAGGAACAGATATTGAAATAGATCTTCTTTCGACTGCACGTGAAACTACTGCTATTGGCGTTTTCCGCCTGTGTAAGTTATGTTACCTATAGAAGATTAGGAACTACATTCGATGGAGTGTATCATAGATTCATCGAGAAATTACAATTACATATGCTTATTTCTCGTTTCAATCATAGAAAATTTATAGTTTCGCTTTTAAAATGGGGACATATTTCAAGTTCCTAGAAATATCGTTTATTTGACATACCTGGTAAGAAACTGTAACTTACAAAGCTCCCACGATTTTAGAAAAATGAAAAAAAATATTTTAGTGCTTTTATCGACAAGCTCTAAATATATGGGTAGGGGAAAAAATTCCTTCTATTAAACTCCAAGAATATAATTTTACAAAATTTTAAATACGAAATTCGTTATGGTCCAGCGAAATACATAACGTGCACCGATTTTAAGAGTGAACTGTCATAAACGAACAGTCAGCGGAGTGAGAGGAATAGGATTCCGTTTTTCTTTGGAAACGACACTGTAAAAGCTGGAAGTTAGGGTTGCTGTAACTGCTGACTTTGAAAGCTATGTGTTTTCAATTTGTGAAACGTATTGGAGGACCGTATTATTATTGGCCAAGGTAAAGTAAATGCGCATAGCATACTTGGCCGGAGACGCTGAGGATTGTTCGGTCGTGCAAGTGTTTCGATTTGCTACGCATTCCGCTTCTGCCGTGGCCGGACCTACAGTTCAACGTGGAACCAAACCACGCAACAGTCACATACACAAAGCCTGCCTTGCCAGATATAAGGATTGTGATTGCGAAAACCAGCTAAAAACCGCGCTACTTTCGCGGCGACGACGAGATTATATTTGGAGGTAGTCTCAACTGTCGAGTACGAACTCACTGACACGCATTTACCCTGAAATATTTAATTTTGATTTGATATTATGAGAAATTAGATTCCCGTGCTCTCAAACTACATGTGTTGTAATGCGTTAAGGTTCTCGTTTCTCTTTTCATCCAGTTCTTTTTTCTCATGGGATTATTTCAGGTAGCCTACATGCATTTTTTTTAAATTCGTGCTTAGTGCCTCGGTCGACGTCGAGGTCATTAGAGGTGGGAGAAGATGGGAGGCAAGGAACAGGAAAAAAAATCTAGCCATGGAATTTTCAAGGGACCATCCTGGCAATCGCCTGAAGTGATTTTCAATAAACCATGGATAATCAGTGTCTGTATTACCGGACGGAGATATGAACCCGCAACCTCCCGAATGCAAGGACCGAGCGTTACTACTCACCACGCTCGATCGAGGAAAGAAATGTGTGAAAGATAAGTAAAAGTGATCTAATTTTTTTTTCTACATCAGATATCTAACTTGAAGAAACTGGCACTAAAAGAATGATTTAAGTTTGATGAAGATGTAAATATCTTCCCTTACTTCGGTTTTCTTCATTTGTAATTTCCAGATCTGTATATCTTGGTTTCACGCAGCCTCATGTCAAGGGATAAACAAACGTTCATGTGACAGACACAGGACAGAAATCAACTGCTGAACGTATCCTCTAGGCAGTAGCAATATCAAATAAATAGTAGTTTTTTCTTCATGTCTTCTTCGACATCAAACTTTTTTTAACTGCCTCGAAAACTTGTCTGCTCGGATGAAGTGAAAATTGTGGTCTTGTTTATAAAATTGTATTGTGCAACCAAGTTGCCAAATTGAAGTGTAAATTTGTTTGTTTGGACATTACAGCTCGTTGAGGACGTGGTTATTGCCACCGAGAGAGTATTGTGGACAAGGATCGCGAAGAAAACTAGTAAAGCTTCTATGTAAAATTATTATGAGGAATCGTACGGATAATCGGACTAAGAAATGAACCCGTATAGTCCTGACTGTATCTCTCTTAGTACTGTACAAGTATCCAATGCACCTGAAGGGTTATGATCGTAAATTTAGTGCTAAAACTATCTCCTAATGTTCCTTACGTTGGGAAAACATTTTCCAGACGCCGAATCCAGTAAGGCCTTGGATACCTGATGTCAAGGTCGAAGCTGCACAAAGTATGCTCGCCTTCTACGGAAGTGACGCGGCTGTTCTCTTTACAAGGCAAGGTCGAAGCTCAATTACCTCTGCAGAAAGTCTCACTTTCTAATTCTCACTACTTTTGAAGAAGTATGAAGTAAATAACAAGGTGCTACTCAATATTTATCTTTTTCCCCTACAAAGAGTGATGCAAGACACAGTAATATTGACACGTGCAGTAGAAACTTGCAGACCGTAATTTTTTCTCTAGAAATACTGTCGGCGATTCGTTGTTAGACATATTCTCTCACAATAATAAGTCTCAGTTATACTATCGTCGTCAAAACATTTGTGATTGTGGAAGCCCACAAGAGAAACGGGTTTGACGGCCCATCATCAGAAAGCATTACATAAATATTAAGGTTACCTTCTTTCATTAGCAGAATTCGTATGGATACTGGTTCATTTGCAGCGTGGTCATGGAGACCAGGGTCGTATAATGGAAATGAATTGTAAGAAAATCGCACTTGGTGTGTGCTAAGGGGAACCTATCTGGTATTCGCCTGGACTCAGTTGAACTCAATGCCTCCTGAATGGCATATCTGAACAAACCAAGTCCTGAGAACTCGTTTTTAACCTCCATTTCGAGTTGCTGTGCTAACTTAAACATTCACTAAAAATTACTACATATCAATCTTCTCTCTTCAGAATCTCAAAAGCCCTTGCAGGACCAAGGTTTTAAGAACTGTCTCTTGTACCTCGTCTCCTTAAAGTTATCGTTTTTAACCTTAAACCCCTTAAACTATCGGTGAACGTGGAAGAACTACATGTGACAGATTTATTTTTGCTTTACGTCTAGTCGTCGTCTTGAGGTGGTAAAGGACGGGAGGCTAGGAACGGAAAGGAATTCGGTCATTGTCTTTAAAAGGAACCATGCAAAAATCAAATCTGTTTGGTCGGGCAGGGATTCGAGGCGAGAGCGTTACTGCTCACCTATAAAGATCGGTTGGCATACAGAAAACTGGTAATCAACTTGACATAGAATTTTCACCTATTACTAGTTCGACTGTGCCATTCCAGTCGCTGTATTATCTATGAGTTCGTAACATACGAACTGTAGCAGCTTTCCAAAACTTGCATAGTTCTTCTCTGAACTTTGCAGTATTTTTCATTCAATTCCAATATAGACAGGATTGTCATACTTCTCCAGTACGTCAAATATGGTTCGTTCCTTCGCTATATTTCTCCAAGACTGTTCCAATGTAACGTAATCTCACTTTTGACGTTGCTGTTTCACAGGTTTTTGTTTTACGATTTCTTCGAATAGGATTTAGAACATGATAACAATCCAATCAAAAATTTTCACATACGTCTGTCTAACTGAGAAGACAGTGATTTTAAACTGGTTTAATTTCATGCTGAGATGTAAACAGTAAGGTACTCTACATAAAACTCAATTTTGAGCTTCTTCATTCTGTTGGCAGAATATAAATATCAATTACTGAAGGAAATTATATATTTCAGCCTCCTTTTACAAAAGACAACATGTTCATTTCTTGATTGCCGTTAGGCCAAATGGTTAATGAACTCAATCCCATGAAAAGAAAAGATTATCATCAACACATGAATTTTTAAAGCCAATTCCAGTAAGAAGGTGGATTGCATCACCAAATATTTCTGGCGTAATAAGCTGTGGAAAATTGTTCGCGTGTCTCAGTTTCGTATGTTATCATATGAAATAACAGCTGCAATGACAGTATGATCAACAGTTTTTATATTTCCTTGGAGTATTGCAACAGTAAATGGAATTTTGTCTTCGAAAGGAACTTGCGTACTGACAACATTTTTGTAATTTTTGCCAAAATTGTAGTGTTTTCACATTAGTTGTACAACAGAGAAAAAATTTGGAAAGTAGTGTTTAAAAATCCGCTCATAGAAAGACAAAAGAAGCGGCGATGCTGTTGTTACACAACATCCGATAACACCACATCGCCAGGGGAGGAGATAGTCTGATTGATGAGTGGTTTCCGCAGTGTTGTGTACATGAGCTGCACGCCGATTGCGCACTCCGTCCATTGTTTGTCGATGATTGAAGGCTTGCTGAACGCGAGAACAGGCTGTAAGTCGTATCGTGTCGTAACGGAGAGCCGCGAGATGACGCCGTGACTGATGTCTGACTTAACTATCGGAACGTGTCAGGCGTGGAACCAACTGGAAAACTCATTCTACAGTGCTCCTTTCCGTGGTATTACAAACGTAAGAATCGCTTTATCGCTTCTGACATCGCTCGCATTTCTAAGTTTTAATTTATTTTGCGACTCACTTTACAGTCTTTGATTTCTTCATGTACGGTCCGGATCACTGCTACATACTGATAACAAACAAGTCCTCATTTATCTTCTAAAACAGTCTTTCCCATTCTTTGAAGTACTAATATTTCAATTCTATCCATGTACCCAATCCAGTATGCCTCACCGAGCACGGTGGGTGAGCGATGAAGTTCAAATCCCCTTACGGTCATCCAGACTTTTCTTTTTCATGGTTTCCGGAAATCCCCCCAGCTGAGTGTCAGACAGATCCCTCAAAAGGACAATGCCAAATTCCTTCCAATTCTTTGTCCATATCATACCATCTCCTTCTTCTAATGATGTCGACGAGCAAAAAAAAAAAAAATCATCAAAATGAAATCTTTCCTTCGTGAGACTATTCCTTAGACGTCCTTTCTGTACCCATCGTGTTAAAACGCTTAATGTTTTTCAGAGGAGCATAAATGCCGTTAGTGATGTTAAAACTGCATGAACAACAATTTTTTTTACCTTTTCTTCTGTTTAACTCCCAGAAAAGACGGAAATTAACGAGATTGTAATTACGAATTCTGGTTTCGTTGTTTCCTGAGATAAGTAATTTTGAAATGTGCAAATATGAAAGTCTTCCAATGTCTGTTGCGATTTGAGGAATCTATAGCAATAAAGATCGACGAGTACAAAACAGGGTAAATGATTTTTTTCTAGTAATGACACCGATGTATCCTCTTCGTTCTCAGCTATATGCGTATCTTGCGAGGTAAATTAAGACTTTCAAGAATGAATGTAATGAGGCGAAAAATCGGACAAATTCTGTTAATGCCAAACCCGAATCAAAGTATGCCGCACGCAACGCTTTGTCCGCACAGGTTAAACCTTAATGATATGCCGGCATATTCTTCAATTGACAGCAGAAGGTTGAACCGTTAGCGTGTAAGCTTCGACCGAGGCGAGATTTGTTACCTGCTATGAACAGACAATGCTATTGCTGTTTTTAAAGCAAATAATGACCAGTATGAACATTACTTATGATGCAGCAAAAAAAAAAAAAAAAAAAAAAAAAAAAAAAAAAAAAAAAAAAATAGACGAAATTAGTTTTCCTTAGAAACCTCTAAAAACTATATTGGAGTGTCTTTTTATTGCACTTTATTTTTACATTCTCCTTTTTCAAAAAGTTTGTGTCACGGTGGAACTCATAAATATTGTCTTGGGTTGCTACGATCTATTTATGTTAAAATCCTTTAATTTTTTTTTCTTCTTTTAAGGAAAAAAGATATTAATGCGTAATTACGTGAAACTAGTGAGGAATTTCAGCTAATCTTCAAGATCATTCAATCTTTTGGCGCCATAAAATAAAATTGTACTTCTAATGAACCACCGGGAGATTCGAAATATTATTCTTAAAAAAAAAGTTTGGTATTCAAACCTAAGATTGATTGAACTTAGTATCGGAGGTAGGTTCGCCAGTTCCTTTCCTCATTACCGAACCGAATCCGGTAATTCTGCTGGGTAAAGGCGCCGACAGTTTAACGTGTTGATCCGAAGGACGGAAGCTTTCTGGTGTCTTTCACATTAGAGCAAACTGTTCCAGAGGCGAAGGTCGGGATAAGGACCGTTGAAAATTCCCGCCGACAGTGGGATTCAAACAGGAGACCTTTCAATCTCCAGTCAGACCACTGAGCTACTAGGCCACTTCACGCCCTTTGAGAGCAGTTGTAATGATATTCTTTTGTTTCCTCAACATAGCTCTAATATATTTTAATGAAGAAAACCAACGCAAACGCAACAAATATGTTGTAGGCGTAAGAGCACTGTTCAGTATTTCCAAAAGTTTTTTTAATTCTTTACTTTATGTCGTTCTCTTCTGTCACAGAAGACAACTATAAATGTGGATGTTTTCCACAATTGATGATAAAATTTGTTTCGAGTAAGTGCGTATATTCCTCGATGGGATATTTCTCGTGTTTCTCAGGTTAGAGCGAGCGCGGTACTCACACTCGCTCCGCGTCGGGAGGCAGGTTGCGCGGCACCTGCGTGAGTCCCCGGTGCGCGCAGTCGACAGCGAGCCCGGCGCAAGCGCAGGCCCAGGGACAGCGCACCGCGGCCGCCGCCACCACGCCGCCCGCCGACGACAGCTCGCCGCCCGCCGCGGCCGCGGCCACGGCCGCCAGCCACACCACGAACGTCGCCGCTGGCCACATCACATCACTGTCCGCGATCACAGCTGGCACGTCCTCTCGCGCGCGCCTCACCAGCACGACTGAGCGGGCCGGCCGCAGACCGGTCCCACAGCCGCACCGCCGCGCCGGCACCGACGCAGACCGCGCGGCGGCGGCGGCCAACCCGCGCGCGCCGACTCCCGCCGCTAGGGGCGCCACCGGCGCCAGCCAAGGACGCCAGTACACGGCACGCCGCCCGCGACTCTGCCAAAGCAGAGTACCTCCAAAGGGGATACAGCCTTACTTCCTCAAATAAACAACCGCTACTCAGTCAGTCGCTCCACTACGTTGTGACCTTTTCCCCTCCAGAAACACCCAGGCAGTCACTATCGGATTCATAAATTATGAAAGGCAAGTTACTGCTTTCAGTCATATCGGGATACGTACCAATAGTATCATATCATTCAGAACTGACGTGAAACTATTTAGAATTGAAGCTGATATTCACTTCTTGCGCAGTCCGTGGCTCTGTTTAACCCTCAAACTGTAGGTCCCCGTTACTTGTTAGGATTACTGGGTTACATTTGATGACTAAGACGTAAAACTGAGCAGCTGGATAGATTACTCAGCCACTAGGTAATTGTTATTATTAGCCTATTATTTTACTTACAGCTTTATGCCTCGTCGATGGCTAAGGTCATTAGAGGCGGGATGAGACTGAGGCCAACGAACGGGAAGGAATTCGACCATGGCCTTTTTGAAGGTAGCATACCGGCATTCACCTGGAGTGATTTGGGGAAACCATGGAAAACCCAAATCTGGATGCCCGGACGGGGATTCGAACCCGCGTCCTCCCGAATGCGAGGTCAGAACGTTAACCGTTCACTAAGTAATTAAAATGACTGTAGACTATTATTAGACTATTATAGACTGTTCTAAAAAGCTGCCGGCCCCATCCAGTAAATGGTGCCCTCAAAAGACCATGGCCGAGTTTCTTCCCATTGCTAATTCCCAGTCCTTTCCCGTCTCTAATGGCCTCGATGTCGATAAGGCATAAAGTCGTAAAAAAAATCCATTAGCAATATCATGTTCTGTTTTCTGGCAGAACGATATATAACGCCTAAACATCAATACATAGCAAATTTCTGCATATTTTTTCCTTGTTTTCTCTTTCTCTGTATTTGAATTTATATTCTTGGAACGCTTATAAATAAATAACTATTGGATAAATACTGCAGCTAACCTTATCGTATATTCTAATAAATTTTCTTGTCATTTCTTTTGGACTAATCAGTTCTAAAAAAAAAAAATGATCGATATGTAGGCATATGTAATTGTTGCATTGTCTCAGTGATATTCGTCGACGTTTCATGATATTTCACTTCCTGTTTTATTCTGATTCGACAACTTCCTTTTGATATGCATCACAAATAACTTTTGAAAGTCCCTTGGAAATATGTCCTGCGTTGTCAAAAATAAAAAATGACAGCCGCAGCTCCCGGAATTACATGACTAATACTTTAAACATAAGCGGATATATTGTACATGTAAGAATTTCTGTATTTGTAATTATTATTGCCAAACTAGATAAGAAGGCTGAAACATAACAATGGGCCAGCTCCTTAAGAAAAGAGAAATTTCACCCTGTCATTTGGTAAATCCTTTCTATTTCACTATCCCAGTGTATTCAAGAAGATGGAGCTCTGTAACGCGTGGTTTAATAAACCGTAATTAATTTTAATAATCCACACTCTTGTGGATTTGATGCAAAAAGCGCATAATTGACGCATTGTGACACATATATGGTTGTCATTTTAAAGTAATATCTCAATAAGTTTGTGTCGAAGTGACTTAAGAGACAGCTTAGTTATTACAATAATCGTATAAAAAACACTTATTCCCTTCGATTTATTATTTCAGAACGTACTACTTGTAGCTTCATGGGAAGTTCTTATAGTTGAATTTCTCTACATCTTATTTAATTCAGTGTTACTAAGTGGTGAACAGAATACTGTGTATACAATATAGTTCTGCCACCTCATTTTTTTTATAATATGAAAGAAAAGTATAAACTCAAAAAGAACAGGACTATAGCAAAAAGCTTGAGAGTTTCAGTACTTCACTTAGCTATAACTCCAGAAAAAAGTTGTAGTTTCTAAACAAGTAGCAAATTCACTTCTAAGCAATAAGCAACAGATGGAATCATTAATAATATCACTTTCATTGGATCTATGACTTTTTAATACAGTGTGATTTTTATTTAATATTTTAATAATAATAATTAACATGGCTTCTGGGATCAAACGTCTTGTTCGCATGCTGTATTTACTTTTTATTGAACTAAGTTTTCATGCACACTTAAGGACATCCTTTTTCGGTAAGCAAAATAATCAACTAAAACCAACGATTGTAGAGCCGAAATTAAACCAACAATTTTTGGGAAAGGAAGACACTTTACATAGAATTGAGACAACACCTTTTTTAGCCTGAAGAAATCTCGCATGGTGGTGACGTCAACGTAAACAATGTAGTCAAAAATAATTAAACGTGTCGCCGTGAGTGAATTATATTTCCGAGGCCGTTAGAATTGAAGTATTATTCTTCAAAAAATATTTTTAATTGATTTTGATTAATTTGTGTATATACTCCTCACATTTTCCTAATTGGTGCAATATTTTAGAAAGTTAGAAGAGAGACTATTCATGCATTCATCGTCATAGTGTAGTGAAGGTATTCAACTCTCATGGACGACCCTTCCCTCCAGTTTACTAACGTATAGTGTAGACATTTCAGGCTGTATGCATTTTCAAACGGATATTAAAACGGCAAAAGCTGAAATTAAGTAACTGCACCACCATTTGGAACCTTTTCCGTCCAATCAACGAGCTGACGAAGAAATGTCTGAAATCAAATAAATAACTAAAGCACGAATTTAAGAGTGTTCTTGTCAGTATAATATTCGAAAGGTAAAATAGAATCTTTAGCAAACAAAGTCATAATATTAAAAAAAAGAATCTTTTTGATACAAATTTTAGTATTTGGCAAGTTTAGTAGTTGGAAAATTTAATTTTTGACATATACTTCATAAAACGTTTCTAGAAATATCAGAAAATTGACTGTTGTGAGCACCTGAAACTTTATTATTCGCACGGTATACACTAAAGCATGTGCTTTTAACCGTTAATAATTATTGTGGCTTTATAAGAAGCAGCATTAGAATTCTGTCTATTAAGATCAGTTTTTCCTTGAAGTTATTCTTTGAAGTACAGGGCGTTCGCCGGGAAACGCAACCCTCCCAGTCTGTTGCCGTCGGCAACTTGCTCGGTCAGCGGGGCCAGCGGTTCCCGCCACACGATACCGTGAATCACCGCACTGTTTAACACCTCCGCTGCCCCAACAGTGCAGTGGCACAGTATAATGGGACCCTTACATGGTTAAGAACGGTTTCTTTGCATTGTAGCTAGTTTGTGACTTCAGTCTCTTACTAATCAGTGTTGTGAATAAACGTTTCTTTGCGGTTTGGCTGGTTTAGGGCTTCATACTCTTACTAATCTGTACCGTGTTTGAGTGTGAGTAAAATTACGGTACGTTACAGTTTGCAACAAAGAATATTTCTCTACGATACATATGTGAAGAAGAAGTCGTTTAAAATGTGTCGCAGTAAATTTCGTCGCGAATATCCTGGCGCTTTACTGCCAGCTAAATCAACAATTCTGCGTCTGGTTAAAAAAGTAAGAGAAACGGGTTCATTTTTTAACAAAAAGAGACTGTCGGTCATCCGTATTCTCACAGAGGAGAAAATTGACGATATCGCTTTTCGACAAGAACAGTCACCCAAAAAATCATTAAGTCAGTTAGGGCAGCGTGTGTCTCGAAATATGTTCAGAAGATGTGAAATGTGCATTACACAAGAGGGTCAACACTTCCAGCATCTTTTATAAGGTAAGCTAATGAATTACGTCACATTTAAATGCTTAGCACACAAGTTTATGAAGTTTATGAAGCGTAATTATTATGAAATAGTCCGCGGCCGACGGTCGAACAATGCCGGAAACTGAGCGCTCGCTCGCCGGGAGCAGTTTCTTCCTTGTAGCGCTAACAGTGGGTTGCGTTTCCCGGCGAACGCCCTGTATATCACGTTAAGGCCAATACAAGGCAAACCCGGCACTTTATTAAAACAACATAGCCCAAGGCCAAACTAGTACCGTCATCCATATGAACGAATGGATAATATGCTAGCCACTACGCTGCCGGGGCCGCTAAGTGGGAGGCTGAGTCATCAGCTAGAGCCGCACTCTCGGAAAGAAGGAGAAATGAGAGTCACGCGCTATAGTGACAGACACGAAGTGCTTAAAATTTTGTTGTAGGGGAAGTAATGTAGCAAGAGGGACAAGGGAAGATGAGAAACTGGTGTGCTTCGTCAAGTGGGGGAAGAAAAGATACAAGGAAATGAAGGAACTAGAGTGCAATGGAGGGAAACGTGACGGCAGTATGCTCTGTTGTGGGAAAAACGTTGACACTAAAGACAAAATTGATTAATGTGTAGTATATGGAGAGTTATCACCTGCGCAAGACAGGAGCGGTACTTCTTAATAAGTCTTTACTATATCTGTCACTACATATCTATCTATTACACTCTTGATTATCCAAATTCAAGGAATCTGAATGGATGGTGGAGCCAACAGTAGTTTTAAAATACAAGCTGGCTGGTGCTTACCAAGCTGACCGTAGAAGCGTATGCCTCAACGGTTGACAATTCCGGCATTTATTCCAATCGTTTTACGGTTTCATGTGCAACAAAAACCCATTACGTTCCAATATAGCAGACATTTAATTTCCAGCGAGGGTTTTATTATGTCCATATCTTCCATTAACGGCACATTTTTTCTCCGTTGCTCTCTTCTTATTTTCAAACTATTTCGTGAATAATAAACTTTTCTCCGACTGATTCAGAAATGGTGAAACACATTATGTGGAAAAAAGTTAGTTTGCCATCCACATAAATTATATTTGTGTTATAAATTGTCATGATATCATGTAAAACTAAATTTTTCTTTCACAAAGAGAATTGGATGTAAAAAGGTTACTTCTTCGACAGCAGTTAATGCACCTCTGTATTTTCGTAATGTTAAGAAATACATGTGAAAAATTTTGGAACAGTAGTTGTAAGTGCAGCGTATGACGTCGATAGTATGGCACAAGGCAATAACAACACTGTGCGGAGTCCGCCTGACGTTGAGTTAACCGCAACCAGTGAAACTAAACAGTCCACCGGGAAACATACGCCGCCCCTGCGCGTTACTATCCACTGTCTTATTTCCCTATCCGGCTGCTAAACAGACGAGTTACAAGTTTTCCCACAGGAAGAGAAGCGACAATTTTAATTTCTTCCCAATCTTAGTGCTTTCCTGCTACCACAGTAAGTTAACTGGAATAGGATAGAACTCAGTAAAGCAACAAAGATGGGACCGAGTTATAAAGAGTCTACTCTATTAAAACAATGTTTCATAACCTGATTTGATGTGAAGCTCTTGTAAATTCAAAAACTAACTTCAACGTTCCATCGAGTCACGTATAGAACGAATCATTATGAACTGTGAAAATGCAATTAGTGAATCTATGGCCAACTTAATAAAAGAAGTATCCCAGTATAGTTGTTGTAGACCATTTTATACAAATGTTAAAATTACGTTTATTTTCTGACGAGTATCGCCTCTCTTCAAGTTCTCATCATCAAGCGAAAATGTGTGGATTTTATTTTTTTTTTTTTTTTTTTCCGAGATCTGTGTTGAAGTTTTTACATTTTACGTAGATTTTTCTGTGTAACACACTGATAATCATTTGAACATACAGTGGCTATATCATTTTTACACTCATTGTATGAAGTATTGTAGCACCATGTTTTATGGTATATTCTCTAAGCCGAAATATAGAATTTTAGCTAAAATTATGTTGCTCAAATCATTTGCGAGTTAAAAATGTAATTCCCGCATAAACCAAATGATGCATTTATTTGGTATGAAGTTTTTCCTCTTTTAGTGAATATAATGTCAAATAAAAATATCCATTTGAAGTGCTATTGTGAGAGTGTTCTGGGAGAAAAATGAAATGAAACGTCAACTTGACGATTAATACCAGGTATGCAGCGGAGAAATTTATGTGGTGTTTGCATATTTTCATCGAATGTTGTGCCTCCAAATAAAGTTATTATAATAGAAAATGGATAAAATTTCTATTAAATAACACTAAAACAAATCAAAAATTGAAATAAATAAATAAAATTAGGCAAAAAAAAATATACTTATTGACATAAAATTGATAAACTAACATATTTCCCTTGATATCCGTATTACTACCTCCGCATCTTTGCTACATATATATATATATATATATCAATTTCCACCAGACGGTCTGATGTATGTAGTAATTACAGCAGTACAAATCAAGGTATTTTATCAGAAATGCGCTCATTACCCTTCTTTGTTTTTTAATGGATTTTTAAGGACAGAACAAATATTTATTACTCGACGCGTTTTGCGTTTCTTCGAGTGATCGAATTTTAATTTTCTATTTATGCAGTGAGGCTCATAATTTTGTATTAACACTGGAATAACTATTACACAAATCCTCCCAGTAGTCTATTCCCCTAAACCGATCGTTAACCTCTTAAGCTGACGCTCGCAGTGTGTCCTTGTACAGACAGAAGCCTCCAGTAATTTGGAAGATATGTCAGATGACCTGCAAGAAACATAATCAGTAACATTTCTCTCCTTAGTTTTTATATACGATCTTAGAGACAAAGTTGATTGTAACGTAAGAATAATAGCTGATCCAGTTGTTATCCTTACAGAAGCAAGAAATTCTGCTGATAACTTAGACATCAAGCAAAGCTTAAATTTATTCTAATCTGATGCGAAGAATGACAAAATAAGATTATTGCCATAAAAATTGACACATCAAGAAAAATATGTGGAAATTAAATTAAAAATTTCACATATAACAGGAACAGCGTAATAATATCAAGCCAAGGAGTTGTTATACGGACAGTTAATACCCTGGTGCACGATTCTAGTGTGAAACATGAGGCGATACAGTCTGCCATTTAATCATATAGACGTCTAATGAAATGTTGTGCGAGATAAGGTCATAGCAGGTGTTACTGCCACTCAGTATGTGTAGATTCATTGATGGCTTAAGCCAACGTCGCAGCTGATACCAGACAAGTGTGGAAACCCGGTGGCCCAACGAAAGATGCAGTCAGTACCCAGGTGATCTTCTAAAAGTGCGTTTTAAGTGGCTAGTTGTAATCACACTTTAAAGCGAACCACATGAGGCTGTTGAAAATCTTGGACGTATCTCCGTGCTGTCATTGGTTTGCTGATAATAGCTAGGCTAGATGAATACCCTAAAGAGTTTGCTCTAAACATCATTACGGTAATAGTGCTAGAGGCGTGTCACTCAACAATGAAGCAGTCCTGTTGCTTTCCATATCCGACTACGGTGGTCATACGAATACAGATAAAACCTGGTTTCGTCACGACAGAAAACGCATCGCCATTTCACAGCCATCCATTCCACCCCCTCCGCATTCGATATCGCCAATGTTGAGACTTCCACGGAAGATGTGTTAAAGGACGTAGAGAATTCAACTATTCTTTTCCAAATCACCTTGACATAAGCTTTCAGTAATACCTAGAGATGTGCAAGATACCTTATAAAAGGTATCTGGAATACAAGATACTCTTAAGTAATGGATCTGAGAAACCAGATACACTTTTGGAAATGGTATTTGATATACAAGATACAAAATACGTATTTTCAAAATACTTTTTCAAGATAAAATACTTTTTTACGTAACACATGTTTATTTTTATTTTGAAAAATGTTTCTTTGTCTACTATGTACAAGATGTTCCGTAAAATTTTAAATGAGACTCATTTTTATTGTATAATTCTACTGAGATTAACACCAACAGTTATTTAATATTTACGAATCATTATTATTATTAGCAAGCAGTTATTTTAAGGTTTCAGAACTAATTAAATAACAAACTGTTATATTCTAAACGCAACAGTTTCTACTATAGGTGATAATACGGTAACCACAACAGTTAAAACTATACATTTAATTCGATACCGTATATAAGAAATTAAATTTGTTAGATTCCTTATACCAAAATATATACTCTAATATTCTTAATATACTAACTAACTACCAAGCTTTCAGCTACTTGTAAGTCAATAAACAAAATATCTTACAACAATTAAGCAAATTTGAAACTTATTTTAATATAAATAATTCTTCTCGCTAGCAACAATCCTAACAATTTAATTGGCAATTTAAATTTTTTAAAGAAATTTAGTCTAAAAATTTAGCTAGTTTGATAGTAAATAGGTATTTCGTGGGCATCTTACACACAAGCTACCAACTACCAAGCAGTCCCTGCCAAGTGAAATCTAATTTCGATATAAACGTATTGAAATAAAATAAAAATTACCATTATTCGTTTAATTATTTATTTACATTTCAATATAGTCGTTATGATTCAATAATAATAATTCGATTTCGTAACACGAAACATAATTTTACATTTTAAAAATTGGCGAGGAGTAAAGAAAAGGGGCAATAGGTAGGCGGGTCAGTGTTTGTTTATGGTTTTCATAGTTCTTCACAATAAAGGCAGACAAAGGTAAGTAGACCATACAATCTTGGCCTTTGATATAGATTAATAATTTTTACGAATTCGTTCTCACTGTGGTCTATGTCTTTTTTATATCGTAAAGTTAAAAAGAAAAAAAAGTGCGTAAATAGTATTTCCAAAATACAAAGATAACGAAAAAAGTATCTAAATACAAGATACAAAATAAAGATTAAGAAAAGTATTTCAGATACAAGATGAAAATACGTACTTTGTATCTTGTATATGTATTTCAAATAAGTCACATCTCTAGTAATACCACTGCATATATTTGATGATGTAAAGAGACGCCGCTGATTGAGATCACGCAGGTCGTACGGTGAAACAAATGATCCTTCCTTCTGGTGGTGTTTGTTGATCATCCAGTCCTTCCGACCGAGTATTCGATCATGATCCTAAAGCTCCCAGCACCGCCGAACGACTTGGTCAGAACGGTTCAGGAGGCATTCAGTTTTACGAAACCTCGCGAAATCAAACGATGCGCCCATTCTTAAAATGCGTGATCTGTGTATACTTTGGTCAACTGTATCGAAGGCATGCTATCTATTCACAGCTGCTCATGCTAAAAGAATAGTAAGTATAATGCCCAAAGATTCCACCTTAGCTCATTCACGTTACTAGAATTGTAACGTTTACTTGTTGCAGTTCTGTGGGTCGTACCGAGCGTGGTTTGGTGAGCGGCAACATTCTGACCTCGCATTCGGGAGGACGGGGGTTCGAATCCCTTTCCAACCATCCAGATTTCGGTTTTCCACGATTTCCCGAAACCACTCTACGTGAAGGAGAGATTATTCCTTCAAAAGTCCACGCCCGATATCCTTCCCATTCCTTGTCCTATTTCTTTCCCGTCTCTAGTGTCCTCGACGTTGACGTGGCATGAGGCCTTATAAGTAAAAATCTATGCGACTCTTACAGCGAAACTAAAATCAGTTGCAATATTACATGCGATGGTTCTGTGTATGAACTCTCGTACCTTGGGACCATTCGTTCTAGCTACGCCAATTTCTGTGACAACGAGTGGAAAATACAATGTTATATACAATGACAAACTAACAGAGGCCACATACGTTCAGTATAAAGTAAGCAGTTTAGTATTACAGACAGCTGATTGTTGGATCATTTGCAGTGAAAAAAAAAAATATATGTATTAGGACAGAATATGGAACGTAGGAATCCTGATTCATCCCAAAAGATGGAAAGGAATTTGCATACTAGTTGATGTATAAAATTATTTTACATTTGTCTACACTACTGCGATACTCTGTCGAATCCGCATCTCAAGACGTTGATCTATAGTATCCAGAAAGTACTAAACTGCTATTTGTGACCAGTTGCCACACCCCTTATGATGCTTTAAATGAGTAATAATGTGATTTCTGATCGGCTTTACTGACTAAAATACGACATTCTAGTTTAACCTCAGATTGTAATCAAATACTACCATCACCATGTTTCTTTTCCAGTAACAGGAAATATAAGATCAGGGAAATAAGTTACCGTACTTAATTTTTTCTTTATTCCCTTAAACAGTTATTAATTTTAATTCAGAGTGAGAAGCATAAAATTACGTAGTAGTTATTTTAATTCTTAACGTTTGTTTGTGTCTGCGCCCTATTGCCACTAGGCTCGTTAAAAAAAAAAAAAAAAAAAAAAAAAAAAAAAAAAAAAAAAAAAAATAACTCTAGGGCAATAGTCGATCAAGCTAAATCACATGTCAAAAACACGAAATTTGGTATTGTCAGTCACCTCTTTTTATTTTTGTATGTTAATGTTAAGAAACTGGTACTAACCTGCTGAAATTTAGTTTAATTGCATCGTCAACATGTCCTCTTCACGTCTTGCGCTCTTACTTTGCCGAAAAGTTGCTAGAAATTTAATTTAAAAATCAGAAATATGAGCGGCTGAGTAACTGCGAAATGCTATCAGCACTGCAAAAATAACATTAAAATTATCGGTACAGGGATCATAACATCAACCTACTTTTTTTGTCATAGAAATCGTGGTTAGGTTGAAATACGACCTGAACCAAGAGAGAAAATTTTACGAAATTTTCGCTATGCGGCATTCATCACGGAATTGGTATATTTGTTTACAACTGAAGTAATGGCTTATCTCTGATTGATTTCTCGTTTTGGTAAAAGATGGCGGGCATCACCGTATTACAACTCCGATAAATATTGTCTATTTGTCGATTTTGTGTGACTTTTTACAAAGGTGAAAAGCTTAAACGGCAATAAAACATTACAACAAAGGATTAAACCACATTTTAATAAAGTCTTACTGATATTTCAACGCTGGCTACATCTAATGGCCGTGCGTCGCTGTAATATTTCTGTATTTTTATTTAAATTGCTAGCAAGTTTCCACCAAAGCCAGAGCGCAAAACGTGAAGAGGACATGTTGACGAAGCAAGTAAACCAAAATTCACCAGGTTGGTACCAGTTTCGCGTTGGTTCCGAAAGTGGTGCAGACCCCATAATTTCTATAATTTTTGGTTGGCTTTGTGGAAATGATTGCAAATATTACAAACTGAGCGCAGAGATAGGAAACATTATAACACGAGGAGGAGGGGCGTTTTTCATTTTCTTGCTGCGAGTGTGAGTAAATGTGTATTTTGTTTACCTGCCATTGCCTGGTGTTGAAGGAGGAGTAAAGTGGAATTTTGCTATGTAGAGAAAACTTTTTTTATCATAACTAATGATGTAATTATCAGTATACACTTCAAAATCTTGTCACTAGCCACGACCGCTGCCCGTGTAATGAGCTCTACTGTAGTATGAGTGGAACTATAATGATGCAAAGTATCGAGTGACACGGCAGCAGGTAACCAGCAGCCGCCGCCCACCGCCGTCGTCCGGCCAGCAGCCGAAGAAGTCTGCACAGAGGGGCGTAATATATGTGTGGCCATCTGGTGCGTGGCGTGGGAAGCGTGCACGTGTCGGTCGTGCGGCCGCAGGCTGGGTCGGGATTACAGAGCTGCACACCTGGACGAGACTTCAAACACCCACCCCCGCCCCGCCCACTCCGTCTGCTTCTACTTCAACTGGAAAAATCACGGTACATATGATAAGAATTTCTTCTTTTCGAGGTCCTATGCGACTGTGTGTTGTCATCTATGATTGTGTTTTGGAGACAGTGTGATGTTACAAAATTTACCTCCTTGGTGAGCAGAAAAGTATACGCGAACGAACGATCGCTTTATACACGCGCACATAGTTGCGTAGGCCCTTCAAAAACAGTAAAGCGCAGATAATACGAACTAATTGGGACCGAGGGTGGTAAGGATTATCGATTTTTATAGTTTCGGTTTATATAAAAAAAATATTAAAATTACATTAGGTACATCATAATTTCAAATATCCCAAACAAAAGAAGCCTCTTATTTTCTTCTGCTTCATTTTGGAGACTCTTATGCTCCGGTTTAGAAGATGAACATGATGATAGGCGTATAATGTTGGTAAAAGATACTATAGTCAACAGAACTCACCTACACAGTAAATCAACAACAAAGGCTAAGGACGAACACGGTTTGTTTCAGATTTCTAAAATAAACACAAAAATACCGGAACATTGAAAGAATCGTTGTCGCGGTTACAACAAACATTCAGCATCAGATCCAGTGTCTGTATGGTCACGAGGATATTGCGGCGATAATCATATCAAACACAAGGTGTAAATCTCATTGTACCTTGTTTTTTCTTTGTGGAATTTCCGCATTTTAGTCTGATATTAATTTATTACAATTAATTAATCTGTGAATCTGTCCATCACGAGATACTGAACCAATTACACTTTTCGTCAAAAGTAAGTCAGTACTCTCATTTATAACTTCCGATCTTTATCTTCAGTTACAGTGTCTTAAGGTAATTACTATTCTTTAGTCTTTATCTCAGTATATCTAGCCTTTCGTCCCCTATCAGGTTGAGAACATCTTATATCGTCCTTTATCTTACACGACCTGTGATGTTCACTTTCGCTTCTTTCTTCTACGTTACCTGAAGTAAACGTTTATACTACTTTGTTATAGTATTTATTGTCTCATCACAATATAATATCTTAGAAATAATTTCTTAAGTTTAACTCAACCACCTTTTACTCTCCAACTTTTATCCCATTAAGATACTCCATAACTTCTTACAAACTCGATTCTTTACGAAGTCTTTTTTACGCCACTTTAAAAAAACTTTATAGAATACTATTAACTCTTCCTCAAACAATACAATTAATTTATGTTGGACTACGCAGCGTCTCCTCGTCTACTACAAATCAAAACGCTATGGCCAACTTACATCACACCATTTATTGGCTGCTTTCTCCATTCTTGAGTTATAAATTTATTTCTGTCACTAGTCCCATCACCACCGGATGTCCTTTGTCTATCACAGATAATCATAAATTCAGATTAATATCACATATATAATACAATAAACTAATTATATTATCTTAACACTGACATACAATAATATTTTCCCTTCATATTAAAATATTTAGTTGTGATGTATGATTCTTCCAACAGTGTTTAGGAATTTTGCCCCTGAATTACTGATAGTAACTGTAATTAACCGTGAGTTTTGGGACGTAACTGTCCAGCAAGTTAAATCTAATCGAGGTGAAAGACAGATTTTCAGTTTTCTAACTACATTTCCCCCCTATTTTGATGTTGCCTAACAAACCAGAATTTTGTACTTATTAATTATTTTTTCACCTCACAGTGCTCAGCAGTGCTCCACGAGACAGTCACAGCAGAGAGCAATTAAAACCAGGGCATTCGAGTCCGGACACAAAACAGCAACCGCTAAGTGAGAATGTTCTCTTATGCCCAATGTAATCCCACAGATTCATCTAAGTGAGAGACATGTACGATCAGCAAGAGGAATAGAATGAACTATCTACAGTCAAAGAGGAGCTTATTGAGAAGGCCACTGATTTCCTTTAATACATTACAGTTGTAACGATATTATTTCGTAGTTGGACTATTGAATGAATTAAGATATTCTATTACTACGAATTCAGCCAGTGATCATTGCAGTTCTATATTTAGACTAGCAGGCGGCTTTGAGTGTCACCTGTTGTAGCTCCACTGCCCTCTTTCTCTGCCCTCTTTCTCTCCACTTTCGCTTTCTTTCTCTCTGCTGCAACTGCTTGTCTTTCCTTTCACAGCCGACACTTCATTGTTTTCGACGTGGGCGCAACTCTTTGGCGCAGCAGTTTTTTGTCTGAGAACTTCGCGGCTTCTTGTTCGTGGTGTATATTTTTTGTGCTGCAGTCGTTTCCTCCCTTGGTAATGGTCACTTCTGTCCTTTTTCCATCGTAACTCGTCATTTCTGCTGGACGAAGTGTTTTATCATCGCGCTTTTGTCTTTTTCCGGCTATGGATGGACTACGTTTCCAGCTGACGCTGCATCAGCTTAAGAAAACTGCCTGGGTTTCAATCGTTGCATTCGCAGATCCAATTAAACGACCAATGTTTTAATGGCAGAAGCATTAAATTTACTCAAAAACTAATTTTATATAATAATATTAATTATTTTTAATTTTTTACAGATCCTATTCGGTGGAAATATACGGAATTATATATACAGTTGCTAATAATATAAACTTCATTCAGCATAACATAGAATCACTGTAGAAATGTATAATTTGTTTTTGGTGAAACGGAATCATTACGTCATTCTAATTTTAAGGAGCGTTTAACACGTAAGAGGTATCCATTGTATGTCTCTGCGATGTTGTGCGATTTATCGTCAGTATAACAGTATTCTGAAACACCTATATTGTTATCTAATGTTCCTAAGTTCACTCACTCACCTCTATTGCTATTGGCTGGAGAATGGTGATGTCACATGCCAGTCTTCGCTCGAAAATTAACAGTGACCAGAGATATTATAAGAATTTAGACCTTACGTGCAAAACGCTAAACAACTGTTAAGAAACTTCTCGCCAGAATACATTCACTGAGTTTGCTTTTTGTAGCATTTCATTCTTTTAAAAAATCTGTAAGAACTTTACCGATTAAAAAGCGTAGAACCACTGTTCAGTAACAAGTTGTTAATCAAAGCAACAAAAACTTAAAAAAAATAAAAAATATCCATGGTCTCTGCTGCAACAACGAATGACAAATGTCATTCCGACCTAGATTAAATTTCAGTTTAATTAAAACTTCGGCTAACGTTGCTGCTTGACTAAAGTGTGTACATTACAGTTTGTTTGTTTTTTACGTACTTTCGTTAATAGTCTTTGTTCGTGTTAACTGTACGTGAGAAATTAGGTTATTCGACACAAGAATGAATCAGCACCTTCAATCCCCAATATTGTAACGGCATGTAACTACTAACACATGGAACCCAATGTTACACAGAGTTGCATCTGTGTCTGTTTTATATTATATTGGAAGGATAGATTATACAAACCGTTATAAGTATCTCCCTGAATTATTTATAGCAAAAAAAAATAAGACGTCAGGTAACGACGTCAATAAATGAGCCCCTAAATGTCTACACATTCAACGATTTTACCTTAACATCGGGGCTATGCATTCGTCAGCTAACACTCAATGTCCCTAAAAATAGGTCTGTTTTCCCTAAATTTGTTTCTGTATCCATTTTTGTTTATGTATGCATATTTTTTTTTTATTTTTTTTTGCTGTCGTCAGTCTTTAGACTGGTTTGATGCAATCCTCCATCCCTTCCTATCCTGTGCTAACCTTTTCGTTTCTACATACCCCTTACAACCCACGTCCTCATATATATGCTTCATATATTCTAATCTCTGTCTACCTCTACAGTTCTTACCTTCGACTGTTCCCTCCACTAACAAATTAACCAATCCAGCATGTCTCAAAATATGACCTAAAAGCCTGTCTCTTCTTCCTGTAAGCTTCTTCCATAAACTTCTTTTCTCACCCATCATTTCCAAAACTCGTTCATTTCTTACTTTGTCTGTCCACCTAATTTTTAGCATTCTTCTGTAGCACCACATTTCAAATGCTTCAAGTTTCTTTCTTTTCGGTATTCCTAAAGTTCATGTTTCGCTACCGTAAAATGCTGTGCTCCACACATAGAGTTTTAAAAAGTTCTTTCTAATTCCTAGATCAATATTTGAAAGTAAAATGTTTCTCTTTTTCATGAAGGCTCTTTTTGCTAGAGCTATTCTGCTTTTAACATGATTTATGTATTTATTTTATGTTTTTCATGGTTGGTTGCAAAAATTATGCTGTGTTTATTTTCCACACAGCCAGCAATTATTAAATCTCGTCTTACTACGATAAATCTCATGAATTTTTGTGTTGCAGCGCACTTTTAACTACGCTAAGACCGCAGTGAATTAAACATAATCTTTAAGAAGCAAGAGGAGTCAATAACGAAATTTAAAAAATTTCAAATAATCCGCTTCTGGCCCAAGTAGATAAAAATCATTATTGTGTTAGTCGAATAAAATTAGCCATAGCGCAGAACGGCGTCGAAGAACTCGACGTGTAGCAGGATAAAGCTACAAGCTCAAGCTCGTCCATGAACTCTCTTATATAAATTATTTTCTATAAAGTGATAAATAATACAGACAATGAGTTTCCATGGTTTATCTGCATTTCCCACGAAAGATGTATTCATACCCAACTTCTGTTAAAATTCTTCATTGTCCTCTGTGAATAAAAAACGCAGAAAAATTAATAGTTACTGTTTGTACTGCATCAGAAGCAAGCACCTACAAGAATGGAGTAACCAAAAATCACAAACGTTTTGACATGAATTCGCTTTAATCAAAAAGCTATTTTGGAGGTGAAAATTTAATCATTTTATAAATTCTTTTTCAAGAACTTTGTTCGTCATGACAAGTAGCATTTGTTAGAATAGATGTACTGTCATCTAATAAGGAGAGAAAATCTAAGCATTAACATTTGCTAAATCGATTGTCTCCTTTCATTATTGCTGCATTCAAAAATGAAGCAGCGAGAATAAATTAGAGAAGATGCGCCAGTTAAAAATGAAATAAAATAATTTTAAACAACACCTAATTGGCTGGTGTAGATAATATTACTACAAGATGTCTTAACGATAGTAGGATGTGACAATGTACCTCATCTTGAAATATTATTTAAACGAGTCCGATACTTGCTGCTTACCAGAGGACTGGAAAAGTGCGATAGTGGTGCCGCTACATAAAGAAGGGGTGAGAAATAGAGTCGAAAATTACAGGCCAACCAGTTTGACATCAGTGGTAGATATATTAATGAAGATATTGATATGGAACCACATCATAAATATATGTGAGAAGCGTAAGTGGTTTTCAAGTAGGCAAGACGGCTTTAGGCAAGGATATTCTTGCGAATCTCAGTTGGTGGAATATATGCAAGATATTTCAGATGAAATAGACAAGGTAGGCCAAATTAATAGTGTAAGGCTTTTGACAGAGTGAGCCATGAAATAGTAGTAAATAAGGTAAAAACTATTGGAGTAGATAAGAAAATGATTTGCTGTGTAGAGGAATTTTTAAAAGGTAGAAAACAAAAAATTATGATAGGAAATGCTGAATCAAAAGAAATGGAAATAAGAATGGGAATGCCACAGGGTAGCGTGTTGGGACCATTGCTTTTTATTATTCTAATTCACAATTGTGTTGATGGTTTACTATCAGAAATCTGGTTGTTTGAAGATGACATAATGTTATATAAAAGGATCAAAACGGTAGATGACTGTAAACAGCTGCAGGGTGATCTGGACAGGATATCTAGTTAGGTTGATAAACATAGGATGATGATAATTACAAAGAAGAATCAGCTTATTAGATACACAGATAAAGAAACTAAAGGTTGATTATGATTATACGGTGGGAACGAATTGCTTGTTGAAGATTTGACAAGAAAATATTTTAGCATTACATTTGATAACAAGCTTAACTGGACAGGACACATTAGTCAGGTAGTTGGGAAAGGTTTCAAAATTCTGCATTTGTTGAAGCGACTGATAGGATTTTTGTACGAGAGAAGTAAAGGAATTGGGTTACAAAACTTTGGTCAGACCATTGCTTGAATATGGTAGTGTAGTATGCAATTCACATTTTGAGTATCAAATACAAGAGTTGGATAGGGTGCAAATAAGTGCTGCTAGCTTTGTTTCTGGAAATTATCGCAAAAATGCAATCAGTAACAGATATGATAAAAGAGCTGGAATGGGATTCATTGCAAGACAGGAGGAGGCTGAAGAGGGTCATGGGAGTGTAGACAAGGGGTATATTGGTGATGAGGTATGGTAAGATATTGGCATAAGAATTAAAAGTAATGCATGGAAGGAAAAGATGACCATGACCACAAGCTGGCACACGATTTCAGGTTCAAGGGTGTAGGAATATTCTCTTTTTTAGATAAGGGTGTCAGGGATGGGAATAAGTTACTAAGAGAAATGACAATTCACCAAAAACGTTGAAAGAATTTAAAGTTGAAGTTTGTAGAGGGAAAATGTTGGTGGGTGTAGGAAAGGAAAAGAACGATATGCAGGGAATTAGTCACCGGAGCGTGTGCTCAGTTGCAATTAAAAAATTAAATTAAATTAAAAATGTATGATGAAGTTAATCAGTTATCTTAAATTCTTAACCAGCAGGATAATAAAGCGTGCTACAGGGCTCTTACTGGACACAAAGTGTAACAAAGGTTTCTGATTCAAATCTCCCCTGGTTCTCCGTGTTGATTTTGGCGGATACTATGTTGTTCCCACTTTCTACCTCAAAACCAGGCGAACACAAACAGGATGACATGAAACACAATTGTAGAAACGTAGGTGTCATTATTAACCTCTAAGTCGAAAGAGAATAAGCCATCAACGAAATAAATTCAAATATGGGCAGCTTAAGAGAACTTCATGTTTGGCTACCCCTGAATGATATGCTGCGTGTCTCTCTGTGTCTATGATATTTTTGGGAGGAACAGATTGATGTGGTAGATTGAAATTTTAAATCATTACCTGATACGAGAGGTTTATTAGTTTTTGGTATTTTTGGGCTTCAAATTCTTAATCTACCCACCCTAGGGATGGGCAAAATATATCGATGTATCGATATATCGATATTTTTGTAAATATAATCGATATTTAACGCCGATATTTTTATTTTCGATATATCGATATTGTTTTTGGTGTATCGATTTTAAGCACCAATTCGATATTTTTTCTACGAACGCAATTCAGTATGCATGTATATAGGAAAAATATACATACATATCCAATCTTCTGAAAGTGTCTTAAAAAGTGAATTCGTCGAAATATAACAGCTTCATCAGTGGTGCAGAGGTTAAAAAAAGCTGTTAAATTTTAACAACTTTGACACAAGCTGTTAGCACCAGATGGAACTCCTGCTTTAATACGTTAGAACGATTTGTCAGACTCTCTGCAATTGCAGCTAAAATCTTAGCTACAAAAAGTCAGTCAAATATAAACACACCTGATATGGTTGCAACTTCACAGCTTAATGTAATACATGTCCTTATTGTCCTTCTTGGTCCTTTCAAAGAAGCCACTGAAGAGGTTAGTTTTACAAATTATGTGACTGCTAGCTTAGCCATTCCTGTTACAAATCTGATTCGACAAGTAACGGAACAAGGTACTCTTTCGACCACTTTAGGATTCACGGTAAAAGAGACTTTACTCCAAAGAATTCTAGAGATTATTAAGTACTTTAGAAAGTAATAGCTTCTTTACAGCAGCTACCATTTTGGACCCTGGTTACTTCTCCAATCGGTGTGTCAAATGCGATTTCTACAATAAGTATTGATATTCGCTTGGAACTTAGACGACGAGGACAACGTTCTCCAGAAGTAAGGTCTACAGCAGCAACACAAGATATCGCAGATAAAACGTCAGTTTGGTCCACACATGAAAATCTATTATCCCTTAGAATTACTGTTATGCAAGACGTTCCAAGCTTTGGTTCAGTTCCTAATGAGCTTAAGAAATATCTGGACCAACCATTAATAGACAGATTGGGTGAATTGCCAGCGCTCCAAGCCAGTGCTTTCGGAAATCGCGCTGAAATACCTTATTTGTCAAGCTTCTTCTGTGACGTCCGAAAGAGTGGCTTCTGCAGTCAACATAGTTGTACCGAACAACAGTAGTAGATTGACGGGGGAACACATAAAATAGAAAGTCCTTTTGATATCCATATCAGACGAATACTGGTTTGATTGATAGAAAAAAATAATAAATAAAAGTTTGTATATTCTGCAAGAGTCTTTAATTTACAGAACTTTCTTAAATATGTTGATGTATTTTATGATTTTTTTAAGATAATTACTCCCTTTAGCCAAAAATATCGAAATATCGAACTATCGATATTTTTTCCCAGATATATATCGATAGTGTTTGTATATATCGTTTAGATATTTATCGATATATTTTTTTAAATGCCCATCCCTAACCCACCCTGCTAATATTCCTTAAAATTCAATAGAAGGTGTAATTATCGCGGATGAACCAGACATAAATTAATGTTGAGAATGCTTAAAAAAGTATTTAAGAATTGCGTTATAGATTTCAATAACAAAAATTTAAAAATATTTATTTAATTCCGCGACCTTATAATCCAACTGCAAGTAAATTTGACGTTTTTCGGTATTAAGTTTTACGATATTCTTATGTTTTCGATTAAAATCATTGCTCACAAATTCAACATTGGGGTTTGTAAGATAAGTGTTGATTTCCGCCACAGATTCAACGGTAGACAGAGGACGTGTTCTAGATCACGTGCATGTGTTACAATCGTTGATGAATATCGTTCTAAATGTAAAGACGAAAATGTTGAAAATTGTTTTGTCTAATTATGTGGTAGGGATCTTTCAATCTACGCTTTTACATAATACGTAATTATTGTAGGTCGTTTCTTCTGCAGTTGCCTATTAGAATATCCCCGCGTCCAGAAAGCAAGAAACGATTTTTTCATTAAAAAAAATTAGAAAGTTTAAATAATAATAATCTTTATTGTTACTACATACACTGATGGGTCTAAACAATATGACCATCTACTAAATAGAGTGGTCGTCCACCTTTGGAAAGCAATGCTGCAGCGATTCGGCATCACATAGATTCAACAAGTTCTTAGAAGGTTTGCAGAAGCATCTGGCAACAGATTTCTACGTACAGGCCACGAAATTGCTTTAAAACACGGAACTGTGGTTTATGGGTTCATCTCCCGGGAACGAGCATCTAGTAAACGACGAGGCCTGTCGGTCTTTTGTGTACCACTGTAGTGAGCATCTATGGAAAGTGGTTAAAGGACTGTAAAACCACGAGTAGGAGACAAGGTGGTGGACCTCCACGCCTCATCACAGAACTTGAAGATAGGCGGCAATCTGTGATAGATATGAAGTTAATGTACAATGCTGGTGCTGGCAGAAGTGTTTCGGAGCTGCCCAATCACTGCTGTATTGCGTTACAAAGGTTTACGAAAACTCTATTAAGAAGGCGGTAACAATGTTTTGGCTCATCAGTGAACATTACAGAACATTTTGTTAAGGCATTTGTCATGTCGTGACAGTATTTCTTCGTCGAAGAAATTTACTGCCAACCCATTCGGCCTTTTCTGGACAACGTATTTTGTTTGTTGATCATTAGATTCTATCTATGTAAACGTATCTTTAGATGGATAAACAAATTATAATCTTTTGGAGTTAGTTCGGGACTGTTCGGTGGATGTTTAAAAATTTCTCAAATGAACTGTTCAACTTATGAGAACGATTGTGTGTGGCCGCGAATTCTCTTGCAAGAGAACTCAAGCAGTTAATAGCTCACACCGTCAGGTATGAATTCCTCAGTTATCGTTTCGTTCAATAGATATCGAGACGTCATTTGAATCTTTCTGTGCAATTCGAAATTGTGAACTTCCTGTTCTCCAGAATTTTTGCATCAATCAGCAGATCGTATGCCACAAAAGGTGGTCATACACTTTTCCCTTCGTCACGCACATTGGCCCTACCTTCCTTAAATAACGGACATCATTGCCTCACATTACCCTCCTTCGTGACAAATATTATCACCTACCTAACTTCACAGCTGGTGGGACATTCGATGTTAACGTCAATTTTAAATTGGTGTCACGATACGAAAAATGCCTTAATAAAAGTTGCGACTACATAGAAATTTAGTGTACTAATGTTTGAAGTAACATTTGGTGATAAAGATATTTTTAAGAAAATCTTTCTAAATATTTGTAAAACAAATCGATTCTTATTTTATGGATAATTTTGTAGTAGTAAATTATTATTTAATAAAAACAACAATGGAACTGTTATTTCTGGCGCATTTTGTCGAAGTATCGTCAGCGATTCAATGATTTCTCGTACATCAAGAAAAAAACACAGAGAGATTGTAAATAACTTATTTAAAGAACTGGTTTGAAATCTAGAAATAAGAAGAAACAGAAGAATTATAAATGGTGAAGAATATTACACTGTTAACATCCAGCAGTATGAAAACATTGACTAGAATAGTTTTACAGGGTACTATCTGAACTGTGTGTGTGTGTGGGTGGTTGTGTGTAAATCTAATGCAATTAAAGACGAAACGACGAACAAGACGATTTTATTAATAAGAAATAAGAATTACGAAAGATTAAACGTCAAAATGTGGTACGACGTATGTCAATTGCAACAGTAGCAATTACACTAATCCTAGTGCAAAATGTATAGAGTGAGAAGAGAAGTTAAATAAATTCGCGAAGTGTGAAGTTCCTGCAAGTTCCAAACTGGGCTGAGAGAGGACAGTTACGCTTTCGAATGACGTTAACCCCGTACATGCACTGAAAGCGGTCCACGTCATTTCAATTCCCACGCCTCGATGAACCGAGTAGACACGTATTCGGCTGCCTTCATACAGCTGGAGCGGGTTTCTATGTGATGACGGAGGTACGCTGGAAGCCTGTCTGCGTCTTGATTAAAGATGTTATCAGGCCCAGTAGCCAGGTGTCCGTTCCGCCTGCAACAGGGCGGAAGGACAGAGGCGTTTTTACTTATAAGTAGTTCACAACCAGGATGGGACGATACAGTAGTGACTTCCTCAACCAAGTAGACTGAACTCCACATTTGATTTAATTTAATCTAATTTAACTTCATGGAGCAATTTCCCTACCACCCACTTCTTCCGTTTCTTGTACCTGCCAACTTGCTTACAAATTTTAATTTTAAATTCTTTCGACCTTTTGGTAAATTATTGTTCACCTCAATTGATAATCCTAACTCCTTTACCCGCGAAAGAAAATTTTACCACACCCTTGTGCCAGGAATCGAGTGGCAGCTTGTGGCCATGGTCATCTTTTTCCTTGTATACAGAACTTTTAATTCTTTCACCAATATCTTTACACGCCTCAGCACCAGTATACGCTTTGTACACTAACAGCGACCGCTTTACCCTCCTCCTATGTTCCATTAATTCCCACCTGTAGCTCCTTTATGGTACCGGTTACTGATTGTGTTCTGCAGTAATTTCCGGAAACAAATCTAGAAGTCCTTCTTTGCTCCTCCTCAAACTCCTGTATTTGATACCCAAAATGTGGCCCCCATACTATAGCACCACATTCAAGCAATGGTCTGACCAAATTCCATCACTTCTTTGATACATCCCCTCATCACTCTCTCCAATAATAAGGATTATGAAACCTTTTACTCCCGCCAATCCAATGCGATCTGTACAGTTGAGTTTGCTGTCAAAAGTTACGTTAGAATATTTACACTTTAAGTCTACAACAAGCAATTTTTTCCCATCTTATAACCACGATCAACTTTTAGTTTTTGATTTGTGTACCTAATAAGCTGACTCAGAATCAACCTTTAGTTTTTTATCTTTATACCTAATAAGCTGACTTTTTTTGCATTGATCTTTATCCTTAGATGTTATAAATCAATAGATTTACCTCTTGCGAAATACACGGGGAAGTAAAAAATACTTCAACATTAGCTTTTTTAATACCTGTTCAACAACACCACACTGGTATCAAGCCTTGTCGTGAGCGGAACGCTCTGGCCTCGCTTCCGATGGGTTGCAGGCTCGAATCCCTGTTCGACCATCCAGATTTCGGTTTACCATAGGTTCCTTCAAAATGCCATGGGCGAATTTCTTCCAGTTGCCTGCCGCCAGTCCTTTCGAGCCCCTAATGGCCTTGACGTCGACTAGACGTAAAGCCATAAAAAAGAAAAAAGACGCTCGATGATGAAAGAGAAACAAAAATATTCATCCTCTGTTCAATGTATTTGGGGGCACTATAGAAAAAAAAGGTTTTTTTTTAGTATATTTTATGGATTTTTTGAGGTCAATAAAATACATTCCAATGGAATATAATTGTAAATGATGCTAAGGTAGAGGAATCACGAGGCTGTTACTTGGTAACAGAACAATTTGAATATGAAACAAAAGTTGTATACATATCAGTTTTCATTGAATTTCATTATTAAGTGCTAGGCTAGCATCTTGGATTTTTTTCAGATTCTTAACTCTAATCCTAGAAAAATTGGAAGGTGAGACACCAGTTTGGGAATTCATATAATTCAGATCTCGCGAAGTACCCAAACAAATAAAAATATCCCCAAACAACATCGAATTCATTTTAGGATATCTGTACAACAGTTTCAATCTTCGTGGAGTAAATGTTTAAAAAAAATCTGCATTTTTTGAGAGGAGAGGGGACATACTGTAAAATTTTGTTTGGAGTTTTCAGGTATTGATCTATTTGCGGTGAATAAAAAAAAAATCTGTAAAAATTTATCACGATATGTTTAAAGGCGAGGGAATCAAGAGAGACTGACGAATCAACATAATAAAACAATAAAGGTTCAGTTTCTGTCGTTTGGTTATGGAACTCGAAGAAGCTGAATATAATATAGCTTTACACAACTGGCTTTACATCACGATCAGCATCCACTGTTTTCTCTGTTCTAAACACTTTTTTCTATTTGCACTTATAAAATTCCGAAGTCTAAAACAATTCAGGGATATAATTCCTCTAATTCATTTCTGCATAACTGTTGACATTTAATTCCAGATATGATTACAACAGCAAAACATATAACTGTTTAGACAAGTGTCTTAACTCACGTTGCGTAGTTAACTTTCGGTTTGCTGATATGAAGTACATGTTCTGGTTTATGATGTTTGATATGCATGAACATTATACGAATTCGAAATTTAGCCTAAATATTCAGTGTATGATTTGAATTATATTCGACTGACATTAAACTAGAAATTAAATAGGTCTGTAAAATTCAGAATCGAATCATCTTGAAATATTATTTGTCAAAATAACCATAAACATCGAAAAAATTGTTCTGGATGAAGTAATCATAACATAATTTTAAATTATTAGATTTACTCGGGATACTGTAAAGCATTCATTGTAATGGTTTGTCATTTCCTTCCACCGCTGATCTTTGATCTTTTCAGATCCGTTCCCAATAGTAACGACAACAGGCCACTTGAACAACTACTCGCAAAAATGTGAGTCCTTAAACCCAAAATCATTCATCCGTCACAGCGTCATCTGCAGAAACAAGAAACTTCAATTGAGACAAAAAAAGTTGACAAATTACATCGCAGTCCTTGCACATTATGATTTATTTACTTTCTTTCTATCAGCAATTATGAGTCATATATCAGTATGTTGATACCTTATTAAAACCCTGTTTGGTGTTTACTTACACATACCTGGTAGGAGCTGATGAATAAAGGCTTAAATACCATCTTTGTCAGTGATCACCTCAGCAACTTGGTTTCAATCTAACGCATGTCCCCAAGAAATAACCAGTAACCATTTTTTCAGAGTTACCATATCAGATGAATTTATTTTTATAACTAGCTGATACCCGCAGCTTCGTACGCGTGGATTAAGAATTTCTTCGCCAGAATTGAATATAGAAAGTTGTTGGTAACGAAGGATTGGTCCGAAACAACACCGAGTCGGCACAATATGACAGGAAAGCTATCACTATATCATTCTACTGTCGAACCTGTCTCTAGAAGAGAATCAATTTCCAACATATTTCTGTCACCATTCGATAAGTCCTCAAAATTTCATGACTAAAACTATTAATAATACCGGAAAAAGATGTCCTGTGCCCTTCCTACAGATTTTCTTGTCAAATTCCATCAATATCAATATAGCCATTTAGTCGTCAAAACGTAACAAAAAGACAGAGACTTACTTCCGCATTTATAGTATTATTACTGCAGATCACACACTGACTGCGAACAACCCCTGATAGTCCAAGAGCCCGTGAACGCCAGACCTACGTCATAGTATAAAGGCTGAAATTTTTTCTGCGCTTATACACTACAGCACGTGTGAACGTTTGGCTACTATGAACCTTGAGTGGTGGTGGCTTTGATAGATAACAGGAAGCGAAGGTGAATAAAATTGATGCCTAGTTACGTCATAGTATAAAGCGTGATTTTTTTATATTTTTTACGGGATACTGTTAGAAATCACGATCATGTATTGCCAGACACTTTGTGCGGTGGAAACCCCCCGCGAGACACCTTCAAAACTTAATAAAATGTAATTGTACTTACGTCATAATATAAAACCTGAATTTTATATATATTATTTGGGCAACTATTTAAAAGTGTTTCCTAAACAGCCAGACAATTTCGATGGTTCCAACACCCTGCCAGACAAATTTCAGTGTCAACTGTAGGGGCGAGCGCGACGACAATAGATATGTAAGAGTTGGGTTTATTGGATAATCCAATTACATTGTAATTATTTATGTATTAATAATACATTTTTAATGAATTACTTAACATAATTTTAATGTCAGTTATTTTAAATTTGAATATTTTATTAAAATTTCGTTGTTTGTTGCAAATCTAATAATTAAAAACTTGTTTCAGTAATAAACAAATTGTTAAATAGTTTATAAATATTCATAGTAAAAGCTTACAAAAAATTGGGAATATGATTTAATAGAAATATCATTGGTTTTATGTAAATACAAAATAGATTTATTCATTGTCATCATTGTAATTGATACTTTCAATATCGTCATCACTACTGCAGTCCGTGAATTTATTATTTTCAATATCGTCTTCTTTATCAGTTTCTGTAAAAATATAAACAAAATAATGAGATTATTAATAACTAGAAATTTATGTATAATAGTTGTAAATAACAATTACATAGCCTACCTGATAAATTTTTCAGTGAATCACTGATAAAGTTTGGTAGCTGATCACCATCGAACCATTTGAAATAATACTCGTTGTCTTCTCGTACCCAGCCATTATTTTCTGGCTGATAAATGCTGGGATTTTTTAAGTGAGCATTATTCCAAATAGTGGATATATAATTTGCTCTTGCAGAAATTGTTGTAATAGTTCCCTTTTTCAAGGTGGTAGAAAGCTATCATCGAAACTCCGTAATTTTTTGAGATCAAAAGATTCATTGATATTTGAGACCGTATACGTGTTAACGAATATCTGGAGACGGGCAGCGTCAACATCAACTCATCCCAGCAACATTATCAAATTTTTGTATAATTTTAAAGACATTTTGTCGTTCATCACTATTTTCAAATAATGCAACATCTCCAAACTTGAGAAAAACTGATATTCTTGATTCGTTTTCAATATTTTGTAAGGTTTTAATTTTCCTTTTCTAAAAAACGCAGGATTATAATCACATCCTGTGATTGCATTAAATCCAGCCAGGCTTTTACAAATGGATCCTCCCAATTGTGCGTGGATCTTTGTTAGGTCTACATATCTTAAATTATTTCCAGTGCCTGCAAGTATCCAAACATGGGAATCATTTTGTAGGTGATGCTTATGGCCAAGCATTATATGTTTCTGGAACATCTTTTATCGTATGCAACAGAAAAAAACCATCAATTATTAGTACATCGATATGAGGTGGTGGCTGATACTGGCTCTCTTTTTCTAGACACTACGTTAAGGCAGATTTATCGGTCTTGCAAATAGTGCCATCTAAAAGGCACATTGACAGAGGCACTGGAGTAATTGGGTAAGATAAATTTTTGAAATGCTTATATTATAATCTATCGAAATTCCAAGCATACGTCCAAATAAATCTCGTTGAATTTTAACCTCTTGAACTTTACCACCCACTTTAACTTTCTTCTCTTCTTTTGATAATCTTTAGAAAAATTATTAATACATTTTTTTATACTTCTTTCAAATCTGTTAATATCCGTAAGACATTCAGAAAATGAACGTTTTCCCCATTTTTTAATATTTAAAAGAAATTCTTCTACCTGATCTGAGGCAGCTTTACCTGAAGAAATATTAATTAATTGATCTTTCGACACTCCCAAACTGAAGGGGTCAATGAACTGATCAAAGGTGGTGATAAATTTTTTCAGTTGCTTGATGCTATTTTGAATGTTACCTGTATTCAAGTCTGCTAAAATATCTTTTTCGGTTTGTAATCCTAATTCATGAAAAACATTACTTATCATTGTTGATCTCACATCATGGTTTTGGGCCCATCGTTGACGTGCCGAAATTGAATTGGTGAAATGTATAACACCTGTAAGCCTTCTAGCCGATTTGCATTTATAGTTTGTTCTAATAACAAGTCAACAGGTTGTCTTGAAAACGATTTGGTGGTCCTTTTAATTCCAAAGCAACCCAGTTTGAATTCTCATATAAGTCAGGATGAGTTTCCGCAACTTTCAGCAAATTATCATAATATTTAACAGTCCATCGAGCATAGTTTTGTTGATTACACTAAAACAATATATTTGTAATTTTAGACAATACTGATTTAAAAAGTTCGAAATCTCCTCTCCGAATGCTCCGTGAAGAAATTATGTAAAAGATTGATGTAACTCAAATAAAATTGTGGAGTTTTCCCACAATCGCCATTTAGAGTTTCTTGTTTGTATATACCGTAGTCATTCATTAATTCCTTCAGTTCTTCATTTTCTATTTGAAATGATGATATTCTACATTTTTGTAGTCTGTTTACTTCTTGTTTCATGTCATCTGTCAATGTTTTTTTTTTTCTATTTGTAAAAATGATTTAAAATGTAGTATTTCTAATCCTAATGTTGTCAAAGGATGTAGTCTCTTGCGACAGTTGAAGTGTTTTCCATCAAGAAATCCATTCGATGAACCATTTGCCAGCAAATTACTTTCAACCATTACATTAGCTAAGCCACAGTCACTTGTTTTAAAATAGCCATCATAATGTGAAACGGCCCTAAATGTATAAATAAATTATCAAATTTAGGATTTTCGGTAACTTCGATTTGAAAGGCTAGTTTGGCTATCGCGAGGTCATATGTAATCATGTATGTAACTGAATCATTATTGTCACTTATTTCTTCAAATTGTAAAAATCAAAATTCTCTTCATAAGCTGATAGTTATGGTTCTATTGACAGCTGCATTACAGTTGGTTCAGGTATTGGCAAAGATCCCTATATAGAGAATGCGAATGAAATTGCTCTTTGGTCAACTCAGGTAGCAACAATGGGGCTGGCGATACATTATTGATGGATGTACTTACCGATTATTTTCCATATTAGTTTTTTGAGAACTTGTAGATTCAGAAGTAAAATATTTTTTCATGAGTCCTGTAAATAGTTTGCAACATTCTCTGTGGTAACCACTTTCCGTATACTCTGTTGGTAAAATAATGTCCTTATATTTCAGGTTATGTTTCTTTCTTAATTCTTTAATTGTTTGACATTTTTTCATTGTCTCCTCAGAGAATAATACTATTTTGCCACTACTTTCCTTACACAAATTAATACGTCTCCCATCAGGGGCGGATCCAGGGGGAGGGCTAGGGGGTTCAAGCCCCCCCCCCCGCCCCCAAAAAGTATCTAGGTCCACCTCCGACATTGTAATTTTGGGGAACTTTTTTTTTTAGCTCTACGGATTCGAGGCCCGAGGAGATTATAAATACTAACTACCCTTTGCCCGACTCAAGGCCCCCCCCCCAAACCAAAGTCCGCACAAGCCCCTCCCAAACCAAAATCGTGGATCCGCCCCTGAGTCCCATTATGGTATTTTTATTAAAACTGAATTAAATATTTTATTTGTCACAAATGAAAAAATAAATAATAAAATGATGAATGACTCGACATATGCTGAAACAACTTCTGTGGTAGGATACCAAAGATGCGTGACAAAGACCCAATAATATAGATTTAAGTAACTGTCTCACTCTAAATCTCCTGACAGAATAATAATATTTTACCACTTACACAAAACACCAATTATAATACGTCTTCCATTATGACATAATATTAAAACTTAATTACAATTATTTCACGCAACTGCACAAATAAATAATAAAACTTACACTCTACGATCAATGACAGAACATGTATTCAAACAATATCTGCACGAAAGACGCGTGACAAAAGACGCAGTACATAAATATTGCCTCCGCGCTCGCCCCTACAGCTGACATTGAATTATGTCTGGCAGGGTGTTGGAACCATCGAAATTGTCTGGCTATTTAGGAAACACTTTTAAATAGTTGCCCAAATAACATATATAAAATTCAGGTTTTATATTATGACGTAAGTACAATTACATTTTATTAAGTTTTGAAGGTGTCTGGCGGGGGGTTTCCACCGCACAAAGTGTCTGGCAATACATGACGTGATTTCTAACAGTATCCCGTAAAAAATATAAAAAAATCACGCTTTATACTATGACGTAACTAGGCATCAATTTTATACACCTTCGCTTCCTGTTATCTATCAAAGCCACCACCACTCAAGGTTCATAGTAGCCAAACGTTCACACGTGCTGTAGTGTACAAGCGCAGAAAAAATTTCAGCCTTTATACTATGACGTAGGTCTGGCGTTCACGGGCTCTTGCTCTATGAGGGTTCATTACAACGTAAAAAAGTGTACACCTACGATTTGCCTCGCATTGCACCCCTAAATTTGTGATATCTACAGTTTAACATTCAATTCGAATAACCGACGGTCCAGGCGTGACTCTTACGATCAAAAACAATTTTTAAAAATCTTTGCCTGCACGGAGATTTGAACAGGAGACCACGTTCCAAACAGCAGTAAGCAAGCGTTTTAAGCTCTGAGCAACCAGACCGCTATATGGAAAGATAGTAAAGAGACCTACACATCCTACGCAGCTGTCTATCACCGTTCATTTATTTTTCGAAATTATAAGACAACATGTATTATTTATACAGAAAATGTTTCAACCAATTTTTAGACAGTACTTTTCTCCTTGTTTCATAGGATAAGTGTACACACTTTCATCAAAATCGGATAAAAACTGTGGATTTGTATGAAGAACAAACAAGCAAACAAACATAAATACATACATTCATCTTTATATATATAGATTAGAGCAGTAACACACACACTGACTTTGAGAGAAAAAAAATTGTACACTTATAGAATTGTTAGACCGCGTACAATTTTCCAAGCATTTCACCCCAAAATTTGTGGGATCTACAGTTTAATGTGGAATTCGTAAAACTGACCGACCAGGCATGGCTCATACGATCAAAATATATATATTTAAAAATCTTTGCCCCATTGGGATTTGATCCGGCAGTATACACATCAGTAAGCAAGCGCGTTAACCAATTAGCCCACAACAGTGTACGGAACTACAGAGTCTATGTACGTTTCGGTAATTTTTCAAAATTAGATGACATTTGACGGGAAATTGTTCAACCAAATGTAGACATTATTTTTCTCCATGTTTAAAAGGATAAGTGTGCAAAGTATCATCGAGATCGGATGAAAACTGTGGATTTGTATGAAGAACAAACAAACAAACATTCATCTTTCTATATATACAGTAGATGTTACTTGATATTAAAACCAAGACATATTGCACAATGATTTCCACCCAGGGAAAGTTATAAGGCAAAATTTCAAACTGTTCTTAAACGCCTAACATGTTAGGCTGGCGAAAAGAATGGTTCATTGTGTAGTAGAACCGTTCTGCGTGATTTGCTAATTCATTGAACCTAGATAAATTTGTATTAAATACACAATTCATCGGCAACAGAAAACTAATACAAAAAAGTAAGACAAACTCGCCGACAGGGCGCACGTGACATATAAAACTGGTAGACTAAAACCAAACACCGCTTTTTAAAAAAACAAAAAAAAAAAAAGAAGAAGAAGAATGGCATTCGGCCATTTAGCCAGCTCAAATGTGTTTTTTCTTTCATTTTACAATGAATATATTTCATTCAAGTATGATTGTTTTCTCTCTTTTGTAAGGACGGCACAAGACGAACACAACACTTAATTAAACCCACCCATGCCCTCAGCCGGACTCGAACCGGCGACTTCCACAACGCGAAGCAAGCACGCTACCCCTATGCTGCCAGGGTCGGCTCACACACCGCTTCGTTTCTAGCGCTTGTCTTCTACCTTAGACTTCAGCGATTGCCCCGTACTCTAATTCAACCCACAAAATCAGAGAGCTATCTTACGTAGAAGTTGACACTTGACCGTTCCGGTTCAGTTACTCACAGAAATACCCGAGGGACCACACACGCTATTTCCACGAAAACTGACAACTGATCACTCCTCTGCCAAAAACTGACAAATCACCACCATTTTGAAAAATGTGGTCATCACATAGTTTCGTATGCGATCTTCTCTCGTGGAAGTTATTCTAGCCGTCACGCTTCAATCTCAACACACATGGTGTGATAATACCACCATCAGCACGATGTATCCAATTTCCCCATATCCAGCAATACCTAATTATATTCCCTTTTGAATTATAAAAAAAACTCTGCAGCATCACAATATTCAAAATGAAACAAGATTTAGTCGTATCACGAACGAAGATTTTGGAAACCTACCTCTGATGATTATCACTAATAAACCTTTCATTGCTCACGAAAATATATTACAGAAAGACATATCATGGTGGTAATATACGAAACTGTTTGAAGCAAGACAAAAATTGTAAATACTACATGGAAAACAGATTTTTTTTTTTTACGCTTGTAACATTTTGTTTATTGTAGTAGTACCTGGAAAAGATAACAGATACACCAGTACCGAGATAGCCGGGTGAGTGGTTAGCCCTCAGCCCCGACATTCGGAAGAACGTGACTTCGATTTCCGGTCAAGACTTAGGATTTACATGGACTCCTGGAATCACTCCATACGAAGTCTGAAATGGTTCCTTTAAAAGGGCCTCGCTGAATTCGTTTCATTCCTTACCCCCAATCGTTTCCGAAACTAATTACCTCGATCTAGACATCACGCGAATCCCCCCTTCACTACCAAGAAAATACACCAATCAGGCAGGATGATTGAACGTGATTCTGCTAAACAGAGCTTAAAGTGAAAACATTAATTTCTTGAACGTGGTTCTTTAGTTATGGTTAGAAATTTCAGAGCGATAAGGCTAAAAATGAGCACATTTCGAAATGGTAAGTGTAGTCATAAACCTTTGGAAGGTCTCGTAAAGAGGAGACATATGTTGGTGGATCACATTTTGAAAATACTGGATTAGCTAAACGTTAATAGAACAAGGAAAGAACTGTGAGAAATGCATGGAATAGAGGACATGAACAAGATATTTGAGGATTCAGTATGTGACAGAAATAATGGAATTAACGCAGTTTACGTGTGATTAGTTGGTTGTGTAGTTACTAGAACGTATCTGACATGTTTGCGTTTCTGTTGCGAAGATATTTTACAAAATAGCCCTTTCGCATACCGGACCAGATCCACACCCGTATAGTCGGTAGATGACCGTAATTGTTCCGAATCGTAAAAGCAAAGGGTGAGTTTAAGTTTATGTGAGATGTTATTTGTTAGTGTCTTAAAAAAATATGGGTCAGATATTATTAACAAAATTGAAATTGTGCTATTGCAATAAATTTTGCTTCGTTTTTTAATAAATAGACCGCAAATTTGATAGCTTATGCCTAATATCCAGTTTCATTAAAGTATGACTCGTACTTATTACTGTTGAGATCAAGCGAAAGATTGTCCACCAAATAGGAGAAAGCATGGCTCGACAAATGTCGAGTGCCGGCATAAAAGAGAGAAATGTTCTGGAACACGGGATGGTCTAAGAAACACGGGATTGACGAACAGTCGCGCCAGCTTTATAGCTTGCGCTCCGCTTTCCTTTAACTGTGATTGCTGAGGATCACGATGTTGTCACAACATATCTGCCTCAAGTTTCTTCCAAAGCCCCACTCTACACGGAAAACGGAGCAAGGCAAAAAAAGTCGGAGAGGGTTTAATGGCCGCCTTCAGATATCGGCCGTGGACCACTCAAGACGTCTCTCTGATACCAGCATCCACTCACACTGAGGAAAGCCCTGCTTCTTTGATTTCTCTGAATGTGGGGGGTCGCGCTCGCAGAACTACCACTGATCAAATGTGGCGGAATGGAAGGTTTAATCTCGACCAATAAGCTACGCCCTGCAGTGACGACTAGCGTGTGGGTTTCGTGTTCCGATGAGATACAGGTCTACACTGAGAATTAAACTAATACTGTTACAAAAATGACGTATACACTTCCTGAAAGAAAGAGAAACACAATTACATCTGATAAAATGAAAAGGATTAAAAAAAAATAGAAGAGAAAGAAAGGACCAAGCTTTGTGGGTGAGCGGTAACGTTCTGGATTCGTATTCGGGAGGACGCGGATTCGAATCCCCACCGAGCGTGGTGGTGTAACGGCTAGTGTTCTGGCCTCGCATTCGAGAAGACGGCGCGGCGGTTCGAATCCCCGCCCGGGCATCCAGATTCGGGTTTTCCATGGTTTCACAAATCACTCCAGGCAAATGCCGGGATTCTTCCTTCAAAGGCCATGGCCGAATTCCTTTCCATTCCTTGCCCCCCCCCCTCCTTTCCCGTCTCTAAAGACCTCGCTGTTAGAGAGACGTTAAGTAGATTAAAAAAAATCGAATCCCCATTCGGCCATCCAAATTTAGGTTTTCCATGGTTTCCCCAAATCACTTCAAGCGAATGAGGGGATGGTTTCTTCAAAAGGCCATGGCCGAATTCCTTCTAGTTCCTTACCCCAGTCCTTTACCACCTCAACGAGGCATAAATACACATAAGCAAAGAAAATAGATTTTACTAAGCTCCTTAAATAGCCATCAGCAGTTTCCATCTGTACATAAAATTTTGTAGATTTTCATTCTTTTCTAAATAATAGTAATAAAAATAACAATAATATAATAATAATAATGCCTTTTCTTGGCATTAGGTAACTATCACACATTTAGCTTTCATAAAATTTGTCTGTGTTTTCATACTCGATAGTGTAATCAATATAAGGGGTAATCAGTGACAATCGTTCTAATTCAGACATGAGTAAACTCTTCAGTCAGTTTTGCTTGTTCAAAAAAATTTAAAAAAATAATACCTAACCGCTTCGCGTCAAACAACATGACAGGCTTCGAATGGAAACTTATTGCTTTTCCTGTTACTGCCCTTACTGATTTTATCCTGTGTGAATACGAAAAGCTTACGTAATTTACGTCACGTATGCACAGTTGTAAGATGTGTTGTTGCAGTGACGATTCTCATTGCAGATAAAGACATTAATCGAGAGCTGTGTTGTAGCAAATTTAAAAAAAGTCAGCTAGTATTTTTTTTGTCCAAACGATTACCTCATTTAAGCAATTAAAAATTGTAACTTTACATTTTCTGTTTGCAAAATAAAGTCATTTCAGTCACGATTCTGATGTAATTTTCGATAGTTGAATTGAAGATCAGCTACTCTACTTTGGAACATGGCCATCTAGATTTCGGTTTTCCATGGATTCCCCAAATCACTCCGAGTGAATGCAAGGATGGTGCTTTCAAAATGTCATGGCCGAATTCCTTCCCTTTTCTTGTCCTCAGTCCTTTCCTGCCTCTAATGACGTAGAAGAGGCAAAGCCAAAAAAAAAAAAAAATCGTAACAATGCATTCTCTGGAAGGCGACTACTCCATTTGTCAAGTTACTTCACAGAAAGAGGCCAGAGCGGACTGGGGCTTTGAGTTGCAAAGTTTGTTATCATGTGTATATTTGCACTTCTTTCAGGAGGGATTCAGTGATTTTGTCCAACAGTAAATTCATGCAAGCGGAAAAACATTTTCATTTTCTTTGAAGCAACCTTTAACAGCTGCTAATCTTGATATCTGACCCATGTCTCTGAAAATTTCTGTATAAAAAGGAGTATTTTTTAAAAATAAGCAAAGTTGAATATGTTATGCGAGTAAATATCAAGAAGGGAAATTTCTAGTAAAAAAGGTCAGATATTGTGGAACAAGTTCTTCCGATTACATCTGAATTAAATTAATACTTTCTTTCTTTTATCCATTAACTCAAATGCATGATCAGCGAAATCTTTGATTCTTTTAGTTGGAATGGTCAAATGATTTTACTAATTTTTGTATATATTTCGGGTCCTTTTACTTAAAGTCAAGTAATTCAGAGGAAAACATGGCTTTAGTGTATTTTTTCTGTCCTCAAATTCACTACGAAGAAACGAAGAGCGAAATTTAAATGTTAATTTTCTACCTTCACGTTCTCGAAAACGAGTTTATCATGTGTTTTAGCTTACACGAGAATCCGTAACATTCTTTATTATTTACTCACTAGGTAAGCAATGTAGGTCTAGCTCAAATTATTCATGTCTTGTTTGAATGATATGATTCATCTCGCAGGTGTTGTGTTGTGATAAGATCTACTATATAATTTCGTAAGGTCACTATTGGCTGGAGAACGGTGTAACGTATTATCCTTCACTCTGAAAACAGCTACCAGAATACCATTAGAAGGAATTCGTAGTTAAGTCTACAATTTAATATCAAAGCAACTGCTACCATATTAATTGGCATAATACATTCATTAAGTTTGCTTTTCGTAGCGTTTCATAGTTAAAAATTTACTGATAAATTTTGCGGCTGAAAAAACGTTGATCTGCTTTTCAATAACATGTCGCTAATGAAAACAACTTTAAAAAAAATTACTTATAGTGTCTGCTGTAACCATGAATGCCAATTGTCATTTCAGCTTAGAATAAATTTCAGTTGAATTACAACTTTCACTAATGTTGTTGCTTGACCAAAATTTATGCATTACGGTTTATTTGCTTTTTAAGCATTTTACTGACCACTTTCGTTATTGGTCTTTATTCATGTTCGCTGTGAGTTATTAGGTTATTTTAAATGGATATCAGAGCAAGTCACAGAATCGACTATTTTTTTTTTTTTTTCTTTTTTTTTGATAACTATGTTTTATTTAAAACGTCCAGCAATTAAAATTTTGCTGTACAGTTTTGTGATCTTAAGGTTATTGATTACATCGCCTGGCCTGAGGTCAGTCCAATTGGATTCCTCTGTAACTGAATTATTACTATATAACATGATAAAAAGTCAGGTATGAATTAAGATATTGATAAAAAATAATAATAATGGTAATATAGTTTAAAATGTTTTACTAGTAGTACGACAGGAAAAAGGGTATAAGAACTTTGTACAGCGTTCAAGGAGGGTCAGGAGGCATCTTGCCCGTCGTCGCTTAAGAAGTCTTGTGGTAGACGATACGATTTTAGACGTGTTGTGTCGTTGATCGGCGGCCTAGATTGTAGGACTGTGCCCCATGAGTTGCTTCTAGGCTATTTATAAAGATTTTTGCAGTGTTCATAATGTACGTTTTAATAATTTGGAGACCAGTTTCCCGTGAAGTTGTGTGTTTCGTATAAACCATGGTGCTTTTAAAATAGTGCGGAGAAGTTTGTTTTGTAGGGACTGTATTCTCTGTAGTTTGGGTGGAGCGGCTGTGCGTATAACATGGCGGGTCGGATCAGTGATTTGTATAGTAAAAACCCGCTTTCGATTTTAAGAGAGCTGCTCTTATTCAGTAGAGGATAGAGTTTGGAGATGCGATTATAGGCGTCGGATGGTTTCTGATTAATGTAGTAGTTCCATGTAAGTCTACGATCCAAGTGTAGTCCTAGATATTTTATTGCTTTATCTGCTGGATGCCATTCTATTTCATCGTCGTTGATTTTGAGTTTTTTGGGATTTCTCGGATGGCGGAGTGTGAAGATTTTGACCTCACATTTGGTAGTATTCAGCTTGATGTGCCATTTTTTCAGCCAGTCGGAGAGAATATTAAATGACTGTTGGATTTTTATTACTGCTACCTCGATATAAGTGTGTGAAGTGAAAATCACGGTGTCGTCGGCATACATGGCGGTACAAACAGTGCGGAATGTCGGGATGTCTGCCATGTATAAGTTAAATAACAGGGGTCCTAAGATAGAGCCTTGTGGGACACCTGCTTGTACAGTTTTTCTAGCAGATAATGTATTGCCTATGCGTACAGAGCAGCTTATTTCTGCGGAGTTGCTCAACTGTTTCATAATATGGAATGTGAATTAAGTTCTCTGGCCGTCACAGATACTATGACCAATGTTTGGGTTTAAGTTATAAGTGTTTACCCAGTCTCAATAATAAACCACGTAATACTTTCGAATCAAGCAGGATTTTTTATTTTAATTTTGCAGAGTGAACTTTAAAGGTCAAATACAAGTCAAGTTCGTATTTAACCAAGTTCGAGTGTATGACTGTAACATAACATACGTCTGTGCCATGCCGGAATATCTGTGGCCGGCGTCGTGAGTGAATGTTATGTTGTCTTTGTATGGTGTGTGTGGATCTTTGACCGCCGTCAAGTGAAGTTCGGCGGAGTGAACATTTCTGTTTTAATTGTAGAAATTGTGGGGAAAAAAAGGAAAATTCGGTGAAGTGAATAATGGAAACTAGTAATATGTTAAATTCACTGCTTTGCAAGTGACTGTGGACGTGTTAAGAGGACGGTAGAGAACGTGGGAGTTTCGGAAAAGGAGTCTGATTCCTTGTTTAAATATTATTTTGGTGGTGGTACTTCCCGTCGGTGTGAATGCATAAGTTTATGAACTTGAATAAAATTTTATGTAGATGTTCATTCTAATTTGTGTGAATTTATCATTTAATAGCCCCGACGAAATAGTAGTACCTACACCTGGCGACCGCGGCTAAAAGAACCTTTATTTAATTAGTAATTATTTATGTTCCGTAAGTGAATTTAAATCAAAATCAATAACCGGGAGGCTATTATAACCTTTGAAACAGTTACACGACAGCGCGATCGTTCGTGTCCGTGTTTAATACCTACCTCTATTAATGCTTCTGAGTTCTTCAAGCTCAAGAGATTTTATTCAACCAGGGTGAAACACAGGTAAAGCTTATATTTGTGTAGATCAGATCATAATCCTTCATAGTAAAAACTGGAACTATTCTAGACCCGTGACGATACGCAAAAAACAGTCACTGGTTTACACTAGTTTATATATTATTTTTAAAATGTTAAACTTCTAATTTAGGGATCTGTAACTTCTGCATGAATACCGGATTTGGTAGCTTGTGAATCATTTCCCTTAGAAATTTGTAATTGTTCACTACATTACCTAAATACGAATATAATGGAAAATCTGGCAAAATCATGGAGGGTATAAAGGAAGGGGCTGATGGAATTTTTTTTTAGGGCAATGTTTATGAGTGTCAAATGAAAGCTAGCCAACCACCGTCTCCCCAAAATGGTTTGCTATTTTTCCTTTTATTCTACTCTTGCCTCGTGAAATCATCTCTTCTTGCTCCAGAAAGTGCTAAAACCAACAATATGAGTGTACAAATTTCAGTAAAGTCGTTCTTAACTTGAAACCAATGAAAGATTTCTTTTTTTAATAACGCAGACTACAATCAGGGAAACAGTGATTTTCCGGAATAAAATCCGCTCAGGTAAATAGCCGACAGTTTCGGCGGTCATAACTATGCAGCCATTGTCTAGTGATTAATAATGGCGGCAGAGTTTATAATCGCCGAAACGTCGTGTTTTATAAATGACCTCTTTCGGCTAATTACCCAAGAGGATTTCATTCATATTCAACGCCAAGAATACCGCCAGTCTTACATAGTGATTTTCTTTTCTACAAAAATACATCGATAGCTAAGATTAATCGATACTTACCCAAACTATATTTATATCGTTTTTAAAGAAAAAAAGATTTCTAAAAAAAAAAATCTCAGTTTATTTCTAACTAGTTGTTACCCGCGACTTCTAACGTGTTAGAATTTTATTGCTAGTATTGGATTTAGGTTGCTGTTAGTTACGTTTCTGGGGACGTCTTATGTTACTACCAATTTGTAGACAACGTTTATGGTTTCGTTGTCCTTTACTTAAACCATACACAAACTGAATATGAGAGAAATAAAGCCTGAGCGATCGATATAATATTACACACGCTATCCGTCTGTCTGTAATAGTTCAGCTAGATTTCAAAATTTCGTGTCATAATATGTTACTGAAAAAGTATCCTATGTCCTTCCTAATGATATATAACATTTCTATCTCAAATTTCATCAAGATCGGTTTAGTCTTGTAAAGGTAACAGACAGACAGATTTACTTTCGGATTTATAATATTAGTATAGACGTCCGATCCTTGAGCAATTTACGATAGCTTCGAGCCAAAGCGGCGGCATTAAACTGTGCTACGGCAGGGAAGCGGTCAAGTTTTATTAACCCAGATAAGCAAGCGTGGCAGCGATCCGATGGACGCGAGGGTGAGCCCACCCATGGCGCGCAGCAGCATTCATGCGAGTGGATGTCATCCCCCGGGGCACAGAACAAAGGAAGGAGGATAACGGGGGGCGGCCAGCTGAAATGAAATACCGGCCCCCAGCCGGCAAGCTACTGTATTTGCTCTCCGGATGAGCTGCAAGAAAAGGGAAGGAGTGTAAAGGCTTTCAGCAGACAAGAGAAGATCAATTGGTTGCTAGGCGACGGGGCCCTGCTAACGGCATGCCAGGTGGCTACGGGTGCGATTAATGAGGGCTCACAAGTCATATTGACACGGACTACGCTATAGGACAAAGTTGCGCTTTCCTTCACTAATTTGTCAGCAGTAATACGACGCGATAAATGAAACCGTCGGATACTTCACGACGTTGGTACTAACAAGTGACACTCTGAATAAATACGTCTGCACTCACGCTTCTGAAGACGATAAATACTGTGTAAACGTATATCTCTGGAACTGGTACGAGAATAGCGACGCTGGTATAATTTTGGAGATTCTACGATAACGGCGGCGCCGCTATTTGATGATGGATTCTTATGAAATTCGACGAGACAAATCGAAAGTGAAGAAATTTTTTTAATATCCTGCCTACATACATAATTGTCTCACAAGTGAGGTGATTAGGAATAAATATACCACAAAAGCCAAAATTTGATAATAGATTCTTATGTGTCTCTAAGAAACAAATCGAAAATTAAGATTAAAATTGTTTCGATATCTAGCTTAGTATGTCGAGATAATTGAGGTGGTTAGCTTGAGACTCGACATGGACCAAAAAAAAATAGCCAAAAGGAATTACATACGCACCCTCAATGCCAAGCGGCTATTGGTAGGTTGACATGAGGCCAGGAGCAGAATGAAAACGCCAACAAAGACAAAGAACTATACCTATAATTAATTTTTGACATTCATTATCTCGAAAATTAGGCGTGATTTCAAACAAAAAAAATATTTTTCTCTTTCTATTTTTGTCGTCGAGTTACATAAAAATACATCATCTAATTGCGGCGCCATGGTTTTAATAGAGCTGCATTAATATTTCTTATTCCTTGAAAGAATGTGGTTGCAGCAGACTCAAGCTTCATATTTTTTTTTTTTTTAATTCAGTATGCTGAATAATTTAATTTTGAACATCCTCGTCCGCTATTCCCAAAGTTGATATTTTCGATAGCGAAACGGTTTGTGAGTATTTCTGTTCCTGGCGGATTGCAGTCGAGCATGTAACTCGAACAGTTACTGCACGACACACCAGAAAAATTGTGTATAGATTCTGAATTTTCCATCTGATGTACCAGGTGCGAAAATGTCGCGAATGATATGCGACTAATAGCGAGGCTGGTGGTTTCCAGTAGGACGGAAGAAGAATCGGCTCATTCCTAGCAATTGTCTGTTAACTGAAACAGGTACGTAGCAAAACGTCTTACGAAATAATCGCCTAAGAGAAACAAAAATATCCGATAAGCTCCTTACTTTAGAAAACAAACACGGATTATCAATATCTCTGTGATATGTGATGCTGCTATCTAGCGGTATGAAATTACTCCTTATCGATACCAGCGAAGCCTAGCAGCTTGGCTCTGAACTATCACATACCCGTGATATTCTTTCGTACCTCGTTCTTATTTTACCATAGCCAATAATGTCACCCAACGGTCGTGCGATAGATTTCAGACCAAAACGACAATTCCTTGATGAGTCCCAGTGATTACGCAACAACATAAATTTCATCAAAAATCTTCAACAAAAAAGAAAGGTATAAAATCAAAAATCTTCAACGTGATTCTGACCGATATTACAACGTTTGAATAGCTGACATAGTTACATATTGCGGAAATAATAGCCTCAGTAATATTACACAGTGAAAATAAAGAAGATTAAAATAAATCTGATAAACTTACATTATGCCACGTAATATTTATTTTAATTGTAGTGATCAGTGTGCAACTATTTCCGTTAAAATAACAATAATAGGGCACAGTTTAAATTATAATTTAAAATTAAAAACTAAACTATCCATGCCCTCTGCTGTAGCGTCAAATGGCAGTTTTAATTCTGACCAATGCTAAGTAACAGTCTAATCAAAGCTTTCGTTAACATTGATGTTCGAAAATTAAAACATTTATCTTGCTTATCTATGAACAAAGAATTTAAGAAATACTTCTGTTTATCAAAAGAATACGTAAATATAAGCATCTAATGATTGATATGACGATTTAAACGCAATGCATACTTTTTTCAGTGTTCTGTCAGTTAATTTATTCGCGGATACTTATAAATGTTATTAAATAACGTGGGTAACCAAGAACATTGGTTTGAAACGTGACGTCATTGCGCGACGTCATAGATTGACGTCATGCCGTGACAGATGACGTCACTCATGACACGTTACTTATTATATTCATAGATGTTTTGCGAGACAAGTGTGTGTTACCATTCGATCCGTGGAGACTTACTGCTTAATTCACTAAAGTAAATCAGAAGTGAAAATTGGGTACTAAAATATATCTAAATTTGTATTCCAGTTATACTGTATTCACTGTGTGGAATGGTTTGGTTAGCGACATCTTGACTATAACATTCCTTTATCAGATTAGCCTGGACGTCAAATGTACGATTTTAAAACCATTTCTCCCGCAGTCTATTCCCTGACTTGTTTCATAAAATAAAATTTCTTTTATGAGTTGACTTATATTTGATTCAAAACCAATTATATCCAAATGTATTAATCTCTTCCAACAAGTTGTTAATATAGTGCACACCATCTCTTAAAGAGGTCATGCATTTTCGCCAGTAGCCTGTTAACTAAAGGAACGCGATAGCCTGTAGTGACCCACAACACCTTATTGCTGTAGGTGTTGGAAAAGGCCCGTAAAAACGAAATAATAGCAAGAGATCTACAGAGTAAGAAAGCATTTAATAAGGATACAAAGATTATATTTCGGAAATGCATTTCTCTAAATTATAATGTACTAGCTGACCCGGCAATGCTTCACTATTGCTGGACTTGAATAGGCACATAGATTAAATGAAAAAATATTTACATATAAATTTTAAACTGGTGTTTCATTCATTTTCAGTTGGAAAGGGTGAGAGGGGATGCGCTTTGGAAAACATATGGAGGCAGTATTTTGATGTTTGTTTCAAAGTATAAGTGTATAAATTCTTATCTAAATCGGATAAAAAATGTGGTTTGCCTAAATTATAGGGTAAAAACGTAACGGGGTTGGAAAGGGGGAGAGGGGATGAATATTCGGAAACCATACGTAGGCAGTATTTTTATGTTTGTTTTAAAGTATAAGTGTACAAATTCTTATCTAAATCGGATAAAAAATGTGGTTTGCCTAAATTATGGGGTAAAAACGTAATGGGGTTAGAAAGGTGGAGAGGGGATGAACATTCGGAAACCATAAGTAGGCAGTATATTTCTGTTTGTTTAAAAGTATAAGTGTACAAATTCTTATCAAAATCGGATAAAAAATGTGGTTTGCCTAAATTATGGGGTAAAAACGTAATGGGGGTAGAAAGGGGGAGAGGGGATGAATATTCGGAAACCATATGTTGCCATTATTTTTCTGTTTGTTTTAAAGTATAAGTGTACAAATTCTTATCAAAATCGGATAAAAAATGTGGTTTGCCTAAATTATGGGGTAAAAACGTAATGGGGTTGGAAAGGGGAGAGGGGATGAATATTCGGAAATCATACGTAGGCTGTATTTTTCTGTTTGTTTTAAAGTATAAGTGTACAAATTCTTATCTAAATCGGATAAGAAATGTGGTTTGCCTAAATTATGGGGTAAAAACATAATGGGGTTGGAAAGGGGGAGAGTGGATGAATATTCGGAAACCATACGTAGGCTGTATTTTTCTGTTTGTTTTAAAGTATAAGTGTACAAATTCTTATCTAAATCCGATAAAAAATGTGGTTTGCCTAAATTATGGGGTGAAAACGTAATGGGGGTGGAAAGGGGGAGAGGGGATGAATATTCGGGAACCATACGTAGGCAGTATATTTCTGTTTGTTTTAAAGTATAAGTGTACAAATTCTTATCAAAATCGGATAAAAAATGTGGTTTGCCTAAATTATGGGGTAAAAACGTAATGGGGTTGGAAAGGGGAGAGGGGATGAATATTCGGAAATCATACGTAGGCTGTATTTTTCTGTTTGTTTTAAAGTATAAGTGTACAAATTCTTATCTAAATCGGATAAGAAATGTGGTTTGCCTAAATTATGGGGTAAAAACATAATGGGGTTGGAAAGGGGGAGAGTGGATGAATATTCGGAAACCATACGTAGGCTGTATTTTTCTGTTTGTTTTAAAGTATAAGTGTACAAATTCTTATCTAAATCCGATAAAAAATGTGGTTTGCCTAAATTATGGGGTGAAAACGTAATGGGGGTGGAAAGGGGGAGAGGGGATGAATATTCGGGAACCATACGTAGGCAGTATTTTTCTGTTTGTTTTAAAGTATAAGTGTACAAATTTTATCAAAATTGGATAAAAAATGGGGTTTGCCTAAATTATGGGGTAAAAACGTAATGGGGTTAGAAAGGGGTAGAGGGGATGAACATTCGGAAACCATACGTAGGCAGTATATTTCTGTTTGTTTAAAAGTATAAGTGTACAAATTCTTATCAAAATCGGATAAAAAATGTGGTTTGCCTAAATTATGGGGAAAAACGTAATGGGGGTGGAAAGGGGGAGAGGGGATGAATATTCGGAAACCATATGTTGGCATTATTTTTCTGTTTGTTTTAAAGTATAAGTGAACAAATTCTTATCAAAATCGGATAAAAAATGTGGTTTGCCTAAATTATAGGGTAAAAACGTAATGGGGTTGGAAAGGGGAGAGGGGATGAATATTCGGAAACCATACGTAGGCTGTATTTTTCTGTTTGTTTTAAAGTATAAGTGTACAAATTCTTATCTAAATCCGATAAAAAATGTGGTTTGCCTAAATTATGGGGTGAAAACGTAATGGGGTTTGAAAGGGGGAGAGGGGATGAATATTCGGGAACCATACGTAGGCAGTATTTTTCTGTTTGTTTTAAAGTATAAGTGTACAAATTCCTATCTAAATCGGATAAAAAATGTGGTTTGCCTAAAGTATGGGGGTGGATATGGGGCGAGGGGATTAATATTCGGTAACCGTATGTAGGCAGTATTTTTATGTTTGTTTTAAAGTATAAGTGTACAAATTCCTATCTAAATCGGATAAAAAATGTGGTTTTGCCTAAACTATGGGGTGTTATGGGGAATAGGGGGCGACTTTTTGGAATTTTTTTTTCGCAGGAACCTTCGCAGGCGCACACTCGATAACTCTCCAAAGTTTCATTGCAATCTGATAAATGGTACAGGAAACGCATAGAAGACGAACATACAAACAAACAAACATTGATTTTTATATATAAGACTAGCTTACCCGGCAATGCTTCACTATTGCTGGACTTGAGTAGGCACATAGATAAAATGAAAAAATATTTACATATAAATTTTAAACTGCTGTTTCATTAATTTTCAGTTGGAAAGGGTGAGAGGGGATGCGCTTTGGAAAACATATGCAGGCAGTATTTTTCTGTTTGTTTCAAAGTATTAGTGTGCAAATTCCCATTGAAATCTGATGAAATATGTGGTTTTGTCTAAATTATGGGGAGGAGGGGTGGGTTTTTTAATTTTTTTTGACAGGAACCTTCTCTGTCATCCCGTCGACAACTCACCAAAGCTTCACCGTAATCGGACGAACGGTTTGCGGGTTTGTTTAAATTATGGGGTGTTATGGGGAAGAGGGGGGTAATTAAGGTGGTGGAAAGAGAGGAGGGGAATTGGGTTTTTGTGAAATTAATGTGTACAGTATTTCTCTCTCTTTTTAAAGTATAAGTGTACAAATTCGTATCTAAATCGGTTAAAATATGTGGTTTTCCTAAATTATGGGCTGAAAACGTAATGGGGTTGGAAAGGGGGAAAGGGGATGGATATTCGGAAACCATACGTAGGCAGTATTTTTCTGTTTGTTTTAAAGTATAAGTGTGCAAATTCTTATCTAAATCGGATAAAAAATGTGGTTTGCCTAAATTATGGGGTGAAAACGTAATGGGGTTGGAAAGGGGAAGAGGGGATGAATATTCGGAAACCACACGTAGGCAGTATTTTTCTGTTTGTTTTAAAGTATAAGTGTACAAATTCTTATCTAAATCGGATAAAAAAATGTGGTTTGCCTAAATTATGGGGTGAAAACGTAATGGGGTTGGAAAGGGGAAGAGGGGATTAATATTCGGCAACCATACGTAGGATGTATTTTTCTGTTTGTTTTAAAGTATAAGTGTACAAATTCTTATCTAAATCGGATAAGAAATGTGGTTTGCCTAAATTATGGGGTGAAAACGTAATGGGGTTGGAAAGGGGAAGAGGGGCTGAATATTCGGAAACCATACGTAGGGTGTATTTTTCTGTTTGTTTTAAAGTATAAGTTTACAAATTCTTATCTAAATTGGATAAGAAATGTGGTTTGCCTAAATTATGAGGTGAAAACGTAATGGGGTTGGAAAGGGGAAGAGGGTATTAATATTCGGCAACCATACGTAGGATGTATTTTTCTGTTTGTTTTAAAGTATAAGTGTGCAAATTCTTATCTAAATCGGATAAAAAATGTGGTTTGCCTAAATTATGGGGTGAAAAACGTAATGGGGTTGGAAAGGGGAAGAGGGGATGAATATTCGGAAACCATACGTAGGCAGTATTTTTCTGTTTGTTTTAAAGTATAAGTGTACAAATTCTTATCTAAATCGGATAAAAAATGTGGTTTGCCTAAATTATGGAGTGAAAACGTAATGGGGTTGGAAAGGGGAAGATGGGATTAATATTCGGCAACCATACGTAGGATGTATTTTTCTGTTTGTTTTAAAGTATAAGTGTACAAATTCTTATCTAAATCGGATAAGAAATGTGGTTTGCCTAAATTATGGGGTGAAAACGTAATGGGGTTGGAAAGGGGAAGAGGGGCTGAATATTCGGAAACCATACGTAGGGTGTATTTTTCTGTTTGTTTTAAAGTATAAGTTTACAAATTCTTATCTAAATTGGATAAGAAATGTGGTTTGCCTAAATTATGGGGTGAAAACGTAATGGGGTTGGAAAGGGGAAGAGGGGATGAATATTCGGAAACCATACGTAGGCAGTATTTTTCTGTTAGTTTTAAAGTATAAGTGTACAAATTCTTATCTAAAACGGATAAAAAATGTGGTTTCCCCAAATTATGAGGTAAAAACGTAATGGGGGTGGAAAGGGGGAGAGGGGATGAATATTCGGAAACCATATGTAGGCTGTATTTTTCTGTTTGTTTTAAAGTATAAGTGTACAAATTATTATCTAAATCGGATAAAAAATGTGGTTTGCCTAAATTATGGGGTGAAAAGGTAATGGGGTTGGAAAGGGGGAGAGGGGATGAATATTTGGAAACCATACGTAGGAAGTATTTTTCTGTTTGTTTTAAAGTATAAGTGTACAAATTCTTATCTAAATCGGATAAGAAATGTGGTTTGCCTAAATTATGGGGTAAAAACATAATGGGGTTGGAGAGGGGGAGAGGGGATGAATATTCGGAAACCATACGTAGGCTGTATTTTTCTGTTTGTTTTAAAGTATAAGTGTACAAATTCTTATCTAAATCGGATAAGAAATGTGGTTTGCCTAAATTATGGGGTGAAAACGTAATGGGGGTGGAAAGGGGGAGAGGGGATGAATATTCGGAAACCATTCGTAGGCTGTATTTTTCTGTTTGTTTTAAAGTATAAGTGTACAAATTCTTATCTAAATCCGATAAAAAATGTGGTTTGCCTAAATTATGGGGTGAAAACGTAATGGGGTTGGAAAGGGGGAGAGGGGATGAATATTCGGGAACCATACGTAGGCAGTATTTTTCTGTTTGTTTTAAAGTAAAAGTGTACAAATTCTTATCTAAATCGGATAAAAAATGTGGTTTGCCTAAATTATGGGGTGAAAACGTAATGGGGTTGGAAAGGGGGAGAGGGGATGAATATTCGGGAACCATATGTTGGCAGTATTTTTCTGTTTGTTTTAAAGTATAAGTGTACAAATTCCTATCTAAATCGGATAAAAAATGTGGTATTGCCTAAAGTATGGGGGTGGATATGGGGCGAGGGGATTAATATTCGGAAACTGTATGTAGGCAGTATTTTTATGTTTGTTTTAAAGTATAAGTGTACAAATTCCTATCTAAATCGGATAAAAAATGTGGTTTTGCCTAAACTATGGGGTGTTATGGGGAATAGGGGGCGACTTTTTGGAATTTTTTTTTTCGCAGGAACCTTCGCAGGCGTACACTCGAAAACTCTCCAAAGTTTCATTGCAATCTGATAAATGGTACAGGAACGCATAGAAGACGAACATACAAACAAACAAACATTGATTTTTATATATAAGATTCATCCAATATAAAATACCTCCTTAATATTAGTGATGTCGAATGAAGAAGTACACAACATTTCTAGTCTGAAGAACTTAAATTAATTACAGTAAGTAAAAAATATAAAAATGAGCGAGCTACTGTAAAAAAGCTACTGACAAAAATATTTTTTGTGATTAGATACTTCGCTGCCTCCAATAAAATTACAGAAAGCACATGTCAACTTTGCGAAAAGACGATGATAAAACTGAGAAAGTTATCATAACTATTTTGCTGGTTAGAAAATTCTTAGAATTTTAAATCTTATTATTTTTTTTTTTAATTTATAGTCAGGTTTGTTCGTCAGTGAAATTAACTGAAACTCTTGTGTAACGGTCTTCATAGCTGATTTCCTTCACTTTTTCAGAACACAGTTCCTCATTTAACACACCCATTTAATAGCTTCTATAAAAAAAAAATTGTTGTGATCACTCTGCCATATTCACTTTAAGTTATTCAAACATCGAAAAGACTGGAAAGCTCCCGTATAAAATCACTTGATACTTATTCACATACGTAATCCTCTGCTTCACTTGCTGCTTCGTCTTGATGGCTACTTCTTGTGGCAAATTATTTTTAGTAAAATATAATACGGCTTAATTATCTGAAATCTCGTCTCCTTTTACTATCTTACATTCGATCATCAAAATCAATCAATAAGTAATACCCTCCTCTTATGGGTGATTCAGTACTTTCCATAAATTCCTTTAAGTTTATCTGCATTATGCCACATTCTTCTTAACACATATGGTCATGGTACTACAAATGCGACACGCACATTTGCTCTTGCAATAGATCTGTAACCGGAAAAAGGTTTCTACATTAAAGATATTTGTAAAAAATGAGTTGGTGTTCTGTTAATAACTCTCTATTAGTTGTTCGCCAGTATCCTCTTATTAAAGTAACGTTAATAAAGATAAGAGAGAATAAAATTAAAGATGTAACTAAATGTAATTAATCCTTCTGTACTGCGCGTAAGAATTTCTTTCTGACCTAAATGTCGTATTGTATACGTGGAGAAATGTTGTAGTCTACACACTACATTACATCCTTCATTTTCTTGTCTTTTTATTACAGACTAGCAGAGTTCCCAGCATTGTCTGGTATGATCTAGGTTGATTCGCTCACAGAGTAAATATTGAAGTTCATAACAGAGGTCTGTATTCTTCAATTGTGAATCAAATTTCATTTTAACCGGCTAACTCTCTCTACAGCAGAAAAGAGATGGGATTGGGATTGATTTATTCCTGCAATATCTTTAGCCATCCTATCAGGAACATGAGTACAACGTTTCATCAAAACATCCACAGCGATTCATGCAGTAATTAATAGAAACAATGATATTTTTTCAGGGAATGTAGTAAAAATAGAATCTTTCTACAATAAATTATAAAACTAAAGATTTTAAACAGTTCACTTTTATGTTCAAACCCATCAGATACAGTATGCTTTGCTTTCTATTAACAACCAATTTAATTTCACTTCCTGTAACCCATCTCTCATGGGACTTATGAACCATTGTAAAATAAAGGATAAGAAATTTTAATTTAACTGAAACATTAAACATAAACCAATGTAAAATTAAATGTAAAGAACCTGGCAGTATGGCCGACCAGGCCGAAAGCCAACACAAATAAATAAAAAAATAAAAAATCACTTCCAAACATCAGAGATTACGGTGTGCGGCCTGAGAACGTAGTTTCAAGATGAAACGAAGTTCTCGGAAGGTTCTGCACTAAACGTTTTAAACATTTCACTTTCATGTTTAAACCATCAAATATGCATTACTTACTATCAACAGCGAACATAATTTCACTTCCAAAACATCAGAGATAGCAATTTTCGGGTTTCATCCATACGCCGAGAAAAACTTAATTCTCATATCAGAAATAGTAGCTGTGGGGCCTGAGACAGTAATTTCAACAAGCAAAGAAGATATCGAAAGGTTTTTTTCATTATATTATTAAAATTGATTTGTATATTTTCCACTTTAATTTGTTTCCTCTTCGCTTTCCATATGGCCATCTATGGGGTTTAAAGCCCAAAAAACAAAATTTAAGGAAGGTAACGTTACATGCGATAATATGTCTGTTATTTTTTACGTAGTATGACATATGCTTCTACTTGGTATTTCATCTTTGATGTTTCACGCAATACGTTCAGATTGTGACGTATTACTCCGACTTTATGTTACGTTGAAGCATAAGACACACCAAACAATTCACTAGAGATCGTAATCTTTAAAAGAGTGAAAAGCTCATCGAAAGTAGTTTTTTAGTTTTTTTGTACCAATATACCTGGATTTGGTTTTATAGATATAAATAATTGTTTCGTTCTTTAAGAAAGAAAACAACGATGACTCAGTTTTAAAACAAATCTGACAAATAATGTACGATTTAAGCTCAGTATATATACAATACCCAAAAATTTAAACGGTTGTTAGGCCGAATTACTTTCTTAAAAGGCTACTGGAAATTCCCAATTTACTCTTTTAAATAATGCGTTATGCATTCGCAGTTTAACACCTGATACTTTAGGTTAGTCTGCAGGACATCTTTCTTACTTTAGATTCGTGAGTGTATTGAAAAATAAACTTATTAGCCTGCTGTGGTGATATAACAACCTTACAGCCTGCGAATGAGTAGTATAAATATATAAAGCTCCTCTTTATACTGTAAAGTGCTGCCTAAGGACATGTTTACTCGACTATTTTTTGCATCAGCAAAACTTCCGGAACTGCGGTCCGGTTGATGGCAAATATCAGAGAGTAAAACAGGCCATAAACCAACGATATGATCACTGATAACTATTTTTTTCTCATGAACTATCACAACTCTTTAATCTACTGTCGCTATTGGATAACTAACGCTGTTTGACAAGCCGCAGTTTTTGTGAGACAAATGAAACTGGTTGATCAATAAATAAATAGTTCTCAAAGCCTAGTGCTCTAACAGAACTGCATCAAATGTATTTAATTATTTTTTCGCAGTAATTTGTACCTTACTTTCAGTGTGTGGAGAAATAAATTTGCTTCCTTATATTTTCTCGAAGCGTCACGTCATTGTCAGTTGTAACTACAATACCAATTTGTAACTTCAATGCAGTTTCGGGAACTGAGCGTGGTGAGTGAACGGTAACGCTCTGGCCTCACATTCGAGAGGACGCAGGTTTGAATTCCCATCCGGCCATCCAGATTTTGGTTTTCCATGATTTCCTGAAATCTCTGCAGGAATGATTCTTGCCAAAGGCCATAGCCGAATCCCAATCCTCACCCCCTGTCCTTTCTGCCTCCAATGACGTCGACGTAGCGTAACGTCATAAGCAAAAATGGCGGACATTTTTTTTGTAGTTTATGACTTAGTGGAAGGTCATGTAGCCCCGGATGACGGGTAACCCCAGACATTTAAACTTTTAAGAAACCAACCAAGCTGCTTCGGTAAAACTTTATTGCAAATATGCGTCCTGTGGTGAAAAAAAATTAAAAATAAAATGCAACTGAGCTGAAATTTTTCGTCGCTACTTTCAAACAGGTTATCAAATATAATAAATAAGTATGAATACTTATCTGTTGTTTAATGTATAGGAAATTTGATGTTGGATAATTAAAGTTTGTAGGCCTACTAACGTTTCTAACATTACTTCTACAATTTAAGAGTTGTGTCTAAAAATGTTGCATGATAACGATGGGGTACCCGCGGAGGCGAAAATAATGGGTAACCCTGGGCATTGTATGTTTTTAATTTCACAGTGTAATCTATTCAATCCTGAAAATTTTATTGACATTGATTTTTTTTACTATTATTGATGTCATGCGTTGCGCAAGAAGTTGCTTCAAATGAAAATATTCCCATCAGTCTTCTGCAGCCCATTCTTCATCTTCAGTGCCCTCCACTAGTCCTGCCTGCAATTGAATCAGTTCCTTCAAGCAGGACGACAGGTTTATTAATACAACTGTCACCACTTCCTGATGCCTTAAAAAACAACTGCGGACTCGAAAAACCCAAAAGAGCGAGAATTTATCCTCATTATATAAGAAAGGTGCAGATGTCGGGTAGAAAAGTAAAGGTAATAAAAAGTGCGAAACGAAAAACCAAAGAGGCAAAGGCTCCAAAAAGACAAAAAAAAAAAATCAAAGTCTTTCCGGAGAATGTTGTGGAAAAGATACCAAATGCATCCATCATATGTGGAGAAATTTCTGAAGAAGACTGGATTCAGTGCTATTAAAGCAAAGACTGGGACCATGAAGATTGTGTTTATGTACATATATTGTTCAGATATCCATTATTTTTATATGGCCAAAAGTGATTGTGCCACCATTGGTTACTATGTCTTGGCCTATCCATCAACTTTAGTGTTACCCAAATATCGGGGCAAATTATTATTATTATTTTTTTAACTGCTTTACGTCTCTTTTTAACAGCGAGGTCTTTAGAGACGGGAAAGGATGGGGGGCAAGGATGGGGGAAAGGAATGGGAAGGAATTCAGCCATGGCCTTTTTGAAGGAAGCATCCCGGCATTTGCCTGGAGTGATTTGGGGAAACCATGGAAAACCCAAATCTGGATGCCCGGACGGGGATTCGAACCGTCGTCCTCCCGAATGCGAGGCGAGAACGCTAACCGTTACACCGCCCCGCTCGGTGCAAATTATTTTCAATTTAATTCAAATAGTTAAAAATTATGATTACTAACTTGTAATTAATATGATTACAGAAGTTCCTGGTTTAATTTTATGCTTAAAATAAAGATAGGATTTTGTGGCTGCCTCTGTACTTGATGCTGTGCGCTGGGAGTTACATGTTGCTTACGTAATAAGTAAATAATATAAAGTAATAATTGTAAATTAAGTCAGTGATCATGGCACTTAAATTAATTGAGCGTCGTTCAATAAGTCCTCAGAAAGTCCAAGAGATGGCACGCGGAATGTTGAAAAATATTTTTTATTAGTAAGCATCAGCACTATATGACGTAAAATCTCAGCTACCTACGTCATGTGGTTTCATTGTTACTGTCTTTTTTTTAACTGCTTAACGTCTCCTATAACACCTAGGTCTTTAGAGACGGGAAAGGATGAGGGGCAAGGAATGGGAAGGAATTCGGCCATGGCCTTTTGAAGGAAGCATCCCGGCATTCACCTGGAGTGATTTGGGGAAACCATGGAAAACCCAAATCTGGATGCCCGGACGGGGATTCGAACTGCCGTCCTCCCGAATGCGAGGCCAGAACGCTAGCCGTTACACCACCAAGCTCGGTGATGTTACTGTCGATTGAAGTAAGTTCATTGAGAAAAATGAAAATCCCACTGTTCTTGATTGTGGCCGGCCAAACCATGGAGGTAAGAAATATATGGAGACGACGCAAGAAACCTTCACCACGCATTGAAGTGACACCGGGCGGAGGAGGAGTAAGGGGGGGGGGGGGGGCTAGGCCGCATCCATACAGACACGGGGTACATGTACTAAAACCTCAAGCGGACTCTAGGATAAACGTAACGCCGCAATCTGGAGATGGATTAATATGTAACTCGATGAGACAAAAAATGAAGAATAAAATGTTTTGATATTCTGCTTACTTTTCGAGATATTCTGTCTCAAATGTGAGATGTTTTTGGTTGAAAATCAGAAGAAAAAATTAGTCAAAGTCAAATTTGACGATGGATTATTATTTAAAAAGACGAGACAAACGTAAAATAAAGAATAAAAATTTTCGATATCTCGCCTAGTTCTCGAGATATACTGTATCAAAAGTGAGGTTTCTTCAGTTTAAATGCAGAAGAAAAATTTCGCAAAAGCCAAATTTGATAATGGATTCTTATGTAACACGACGAAAAAAATCGAAAATAAATAATACAATTTTTCGATATCATGCTTAGTTTTCGGGATATACTGTCTCCAAATTGAGGGGATTGGGTTGGGACGCGGCCTGGACCAAAAATTAATTCTGCCAAAGCCACAATGAATTACATGATGGACATGCATAATGGATATTTCAGTTTTATTACTACCACTTGTGGTTAGGTTGAAATGCGGCCTAGAACAGAATAAAAATAGTTATCTTTTTACCATACATCGTAAGCTTAATTGGGAATAGCTGGAAGTAGTTTCCTTCCCGATACAAGTTTTGTCACAAGGATGGTACTCATGAAATTACTAACAATAATAGATAAATTCTTTGTCCCTTCTGGTACAGACTGCGTTTAGACCTAACCACAATCTCCATTAAATTGCCGCTACAGAATCAAACTATGTAGACACACTCACACACGCATATTTGAATCGCAAACTGCATTTGGGGTGACAACACAGTTTGCTTCATCAAGATTCCTAGATTCCATAGCATAATTTAACACATTTAATTTCATCATACACTGTCAGTATAAACTGCCACGTGACGAAAGAAATCGTAATACTAAATTCACTGAATCGCGATGTAAAATTCACCCCTTTAAATCTCATTTTCAACACTCGTTAAAAAGTAATGCTAGTCTATTATGTGCAAAATAGCAAGGTATGCTGATTTTCTACACTACACCAACAAAAATTTGAGAGCAAAGTCATCCCATTGAGAGCTATGACTAAATATTAATAGACAGGCACCAAAGTTTCAAATTCCTACTGCACACTTTAAGAACAATTATTAGAATACAACTTACTTATGAAATGATATTCCAGAATCTTTCCACTCTTGCCTATTTGTGCAACCGTATGCAACACAAGATGGCATTATAAAAAACTTAAACACATTACAAAATGAAATAATCACAGCATCAAACACAATGTGAACTTTGCATTTGTATTGGTTCGCAATACGGCCGCTGCCGCAACCGCGCATGCGCGAGATTTTAGAGCCGGCGTCACAGATTTAACGTCACTTCTCCGCCATATATTTCCTTCCTCCATGGGCCAAACATTCATAATGTAATCTTTGGTCACCATGTCCGTAGCGGCCAGAGAATGTACTACAGATTCCAGATTGTTAACGTTATTTAATAGCTAAGGAACCCCGAAGAAATAAACTGCCAGAATACTCGTTTAGGTATCATATCTGAAGTCTGATATCCATTAAACAAAATTAAAAAATAAACAAGTAAACCGTAATGTATAAGCCTTTTATATTAAGTTTTGACTAAATTACTCGTAAAATTTAGCCTAGGACGTAATGGTAATTTGTATTTGGTAATGTTATTGTTACAGCAGAGGCTACGAGTAATTTAAGTATTTTTAAAGTTTTTTATGTTGCTTTAATTAGCGACGTGTTATTCAAACAGCAGTTCTACATTTTTCAACCGGAAACTTTTACCATAATTTTTTAGGAATGAAATGCTACGAAAATAAAACTTAATTACTGTATTCTAGCTATTAAATTGTGCACATAACCTAGTAATATCTCTTGTCACCGTTAATATCTAAGCGAATGCCGGTGTGTGACATCATCGTTCTCAAGGCAGTAGCTATCGTGGTGAGTGAGCTTAAGAAATTATTAGTATAGGAGCTGCACTAGTATTTGGAGTTTGTACAAAGTAGCAAGACAGCTTTGGTAAGAAAGTCAGCCCTATTTCCAGTCCGTAAGTAAACTGGTGAACTTTGGCGGTTATTGAGTTCCTTAGGCAGCTCAAGCTGATAAACACCCACACACTACACGTGCCGTCATCAGGCTTGTTAGCTCACTCGGTCTCCACCGTTATCTCCTATTGAGCACGTGCGGGACCAGTTGGAACCTCAACTTTGGCTTCCGTTGTATTCAAGGAATGTGTATTAATATGACAGTGGATACAATGTCTTCCGGAGGACCTCGTCACATCACGAATGTCTTCACATCAAAATCGAAATGGTCTATTGCTAATGTATAGAGAAAACTGTAGTAAGATTTTCTAGGAACAGTCGTCATTGCAATTGAAAAGAAACCTAGAACTAAAAATTGCGAAGACTGTAGAACCATCAGCTTCATTTCTCGTGTAACAAAAGTGATTTTGAAATATTGTACAATTTGAGTGTCGGAAAAGAAAAGCAGCAAGAGAAGTCAGAGGACTACTAAGAATCGTAGATGAGAGGTACCTAGAAAAGAACATAGAAGTCTGTTTTTATTGATGGGAAAAAACCTTAGACAGAATGAGATGGGACAAGCTGATGAATATTATAAGAAAGCAGATTAAAAAAAATTATTTTATTGGAATCAGAAAACATGCGTAAGGATTAGAAGCGGAATATGAAGTAAAAATTGGTAGAAGAGTTTGTTGTCTTTCATCTGTGAGAAATTATTAACAGACATGGATGATAAAAACTTAATGGGAATTGGTATGACAAAAATATAACTTATTAGATTTACTGATGACGTGGTTTTACTAGTTGTCACAACAATGGTTAGTAATTTTAATAGTGATAAAAATTAATAGCAAAATTGTGGCATTAAATACAGAAGATAAAAAAGAACGTTTCCAGATAGTTTACGAAGTAATAGCGCAAGTAAAAGTCATCATAAGTCTTGGTTAGCTGGTGAAGGAAGAAACATAAATTGTGGGTAGGAAATAAAATGCAGAAATGCATTGGCTGTATGAGCCTTCAAAAGGCTCGTACTATGTGGCTTCTGACAAAAGGATTAAGGAAAATAATGATAAAATGTTTCTATTGGAGTTCAGCAGAAATACGATGCAGAGACTTAGAATCTGAGGAAAGACGACTGGAGACTTTTGAGATGTGGCTGAATATTATAAAGAAAGGTTCTGGAAAGAGTTGGCGAGAAGAGAAATATTTTGAAGATTAGCACAAATAGGGAGAAAAATGCTTAGAGCATTTAGCCAGACATCAAAGCATTACTTTGGATGTTTTGGAAGGTACTATATACTGAAAAAGAGAACTTCGAAGATTCTAACAATATTAAATTGCAATATTAAAGTGCAGAACAGTTATATCAGAATAAAGAGGATGGAGAATAAATGGAAAAACAGAGAAGACATATCATGTCAAGACCTACGTTAGGAAAGAACAATTATTATTTTCTTATTAGAAGAAATTTTTTAGTTACTCTCCTTTATAACATTACGTGCCATACAACGAAAAGCGAGCATTTCTTGAATTAAAACTATCGCTGATGTAACTTTCGCCCACTAAAGAGCAGCTAAAGGCCTTAGTATCAAGGGGTGTTCAACGTTTACATGTCCACCTCACTTGAGATTGCTCTTAGAAGCTCTGGAAAGCAGGTGGGTGACAAGATCTCAAAGTTGCAGATGTTTGGCACCTGTTTACAGCTCTGCCGTTTATTTTCTCACTGGGTGGCGTTTCATGTCGCCGCGGAACATGTTATACAAAGACCATGACGAAAGGCAGAACAGTGCTACACCTATTTTTAACACAATTTTGCGAACTTCCTCGAGTTATTGCTTTAAGTGGCACACTTCCGTCCGCAAGCTCTTACTTCCAGCACTGCGAAATTTCGAACATCGGTAGACACGACCTACGCAGGTTCACATCTCGTCACCGTCTTCATTATACCAACCATCTTTATTACAGTTTACAGGTGGCTTTAGGTACTCATCTAGGCGAACGCTGTGATAATGTCGACTTTGAACCAAAAATTATACATCAAACAAACGGAATACCGCAAAAAAAAAAACATCATAACATGTTTCACGGACAGGTTTTATCATTCTTAATGCTCACAGATATGTCAGCAAAGCGTAAAATATAGATATATAGTATCAATTTGTAGCCTTCACGGGTGTGCCACCGGATTATTTTTTTCATTATCTGTCGGTAAGCAGAACATTACAGATTTTATAAGACTGGAGGTTTTCTCGGCGTTGAAAATGAATAAAATTTTCTCGGGTAACTAATGAGTAAGTCCATCGATCAAACACGACGTTTCGGCGGTCCCCAACTCTGCCACATTGTCAAGTGACTGTCACTGTGATTGTCATATTTGATCGAGGGACTAACTCCGCTAGTTACCAGAGAAAATTTTATTCATTACAGATATTTTCGCGTTAAGAAAGACGACGGAGTTAATCGTCGAAATATCGTGTTTTCGAAACATAATTCGGCAGTACACCCATGAAGACATTGTAATCTTACGCCGGGAAAGTCTCCGTTCTTACATATATCAGAAGTAGTACCATTAATGCTGATACGCAAAATTCGAACAATTGTATCCTACTAAAAACATTAACTTGGGAACTCGTTATATTTCAAGAGGGGTCATTCGCAGAACGTTTGCGTTTCAGTCATCATTCGTGTTGTTTACAAACGAAGTTGGCGATGAATGGTACATTTCCCATTTCTTGTTACAAAATTCCGCATTTTGCGGAACAATGGAGCAAACAGGTTTTAGGTCAGGCAAATTTAAAACACCCACCTGAGTGCGTTTCGGCACCGTGATGCTGTCCAGCATTTGACTCGGGGCTGGCTGGTTCCTGTCCTGGTGGTGGAAGACGTTCTCATCCTCAGGACTTGGCCGGCAGAGTGGTGGTGCACAATTCCTAATTACCAGGTGATGCACTAAAGTCCTGGGTTAAATCCCAAACCTCTCCGCAGTTCGTGTGGAGTGAAGGCATACGACACTACTGATGGTGACTCGACTCTGGAATGGGGACTTTAAGCTTGGCGGCCTCCTAAACGTCCTTCTGAAGAGCAGGTACCTCTCTTATGTTTTAACCACAACAGTCCACACTAGTACAATCACACTGGGCCAGGCAACCCTAGTTCATCCTGCCAGACCTTCCCACGGAGGGGCGAGCTATCTCCCATGGTAACCGGACTCGGGTAGGGCGTTCATAGAAGAAGAGAAAGTTTAAAACCTACATTGTAAGACTATTTCTTCCATTCCGTTAACATAGCTTTACGTCAGCAATCCATAATCGTACCTTTTCCTCTAACCACCACAGAGTATTCATTTTAAAAGTCCAAAAGGTTGTAATTTCAAATCCAAACATGATATTGAAAGCAGTCGCGTCAACTATTAAAAATTTCTTGCTGTTGGGTAAAAATTGATTAGGAATTCATTCTTCCATTTCAGTAGTAAAAGCAGAAATTTTATCTCATATTTGCAACTATAGCAGATCAGTAATAAGCCTTGCGCATCGGCTGACTGCCTAACTGTCACATCTTCCGAGGTATCGAACACACTGCTTATTTTTGCAGTTAATTTCCACAGGTTAATGATCAACACAAGGTATCAAAGGATCGCAAATTCCTATAGAGAAAAAACCACCGTAATCACAAGATTATTTGTTTGAAGTTCGATGTATCTTTCTAAATTGGTCCGTAGAATCCAGAAATATTGTCTTCCCTACAATGAATGGCATCAATTTTTTCCCCACGTAGTAGCCACCAGAGAGCGACTGAGATGATAACCTTCATCCTAGATCAGAGGTTCCAAAACTTTTTCTTACTACGGCCCCTTCCTTCAAAAGAAAAATTCCCACGTCCACTGCACCTCCCCATTGCCACAATTCTATTATTAAAAAAGGAAAAAAAAAAAAGCAAGTATGAAGGCGAATATATAATTATTTTTAATGCTTATGGAATCAAATTTTCCGAAAAACATTAAAAATTTACATACTTACAATTTACTGAAAACAAGGAACAAAGAAAAAATTAATCAACGTGATGGAAAAGCTTCCATTTGTTTTTACAAGGTTCCCTATTCTGGGTTTAATTTTAGAAAGTGCAGAACGTAAATAATTTGCAATATGGAGTTTGAATCGATACTTTGTTATTATTCTAACAAGAGGTAAAAACTTGTTTTTAAACAAATAAATGCTTGAAAAGGACGAAAATAATTGCAGCGTTTGCTGTGATATGCTGGAATACACTTTGTAATATTTGATTTAATTTAATTTTAATTGCAATGGAGTGCATGCTCCGATGGCAACCTCCCCACCCACCCATTTTCCCCCTTTCCTGCACCCACCTACATTTGCCCTCTACGAATTTAAACTTTAAATTCTTTCAACGTTATTGTAAATTATTCATTATTTCTCTTCGAAATTACTTCCAATCCCTGACCCTCTTACCAAAGAAAGGACATTGTACCTTATCTTGAAATATTATTTAAATTGAGTCTGGATACTTGCTGCTTACCACAGGACTGTAAAAGTTCAATAGTAGTACCGGTACATAAAGGAGGGGTGAGAAATAGAGTTGAGAATTACAGGCCAATCAGTTTGACATCAGTGGTAAGTAAATTAATGGAAAGATTGATATGCAACCACATCAGAAATATATGTGAGGAACGTAAGTGGTTTTCAAGCAGGCAACATGGGTTCAGGCAAGGATATTTATGCGAATCTCAGTTGGTGGGATATATGCAAGATATTTCAGAAGAAATGGACAAGGGAGGCCAAATTGATAGTGTAGCACTAGATCTGTCAAAGGCGTTTGACAGAGTAAGCCATAAAATGGTAGTAAATAAGGTAAAAACCATTGGAGTGGATGAGAAAGTGATTTGCTGGGTAGAAGAATTTTTAAAAGATAGTAAACAGAAAGTTAGGGTAGGAATGTAGTATCAAAAGAAGTAGAAGTAAAAATGGGTGTGCCACAGGGTAGCGTATTTGGACCATTGCTATTGATTATTCTAATGAATAATTGTGTTGATTGTTTACTGTCTGAAATTAGATTGTTTGCAGATGACATAAGATGACATAATGCTGTATAAAAGAATCCAAACGATAGAGGATTGTAGAGTGATCTGGACAGGATATCTAGTTGGATTGGTAAACATGGGATGAAGATAAATGCAAAGAACAGTCAGCTTATTACATACACAAATAAAAAACAAAAAGGTTAATTATGAATATAAGGTAGGGAAAGAATTGCTTGCTGAAGACTTTAAATATAAATATCTTGGCATTACTTTTGATAACAAGCTTAACTGGGCTGGACACATTGGACAGGTGGTAGGAAAAGGTTGCAAAGTTCTGCACTTGTTGGAGAGAGTGATGAGGGGATGTACGGGAGAAGTAAAGGAATTGGGTTACAAAACTTTGGTCAGACCATTGCTCGAATATGGTAGTGTAGTATGTGACCCTAATTTTACGTATCAATACAGGAGTTGGAGAGGGTGCAAAGAAGGGCTGCTAGATTTGTTTCTGGAAATTATCGCAGAATGCAATCAGTGACGGATATGATAAAGGAGCTGAAATGGGATTCATTGCAAGACAGGAGGAGAATGAGGAGGGTCATGGGAGTGTACAGGGCATATACTGGCGATGAGGCATGGAAAGATATTGCAATAGGTATGAAAAGTAGTGCATGGAAGGGAAAAGATGACCATGACCAGAAGCTGGCACTCGATTTCAGGCACAAGGGTGTGGGAAGATTCTCTTTTTTAGGTAAGGGTGTCAGGGATTGGAATGAGTTACCAAGAGAAATGATGAATAATTTACCGAAAACTTTGAAAGAATTTAAAGATAAAATTTGTAGAGGGCAAATGTAGGTGGGTGCAGGATAGGGGGAAAATGGGTGTGTAGGGAAATTGCCACCGGAGCCTGTGCTCCATTGCAATTAAATTAAATTAAATTAAATAATAACGCCAGAACGTGCATAGCCAACAATATTTAAGGCTCGGTCACACGGGGCGATTTTTATCGCTGCGACTTGAATAGCAGCGATTAATCGCTTCGTGTGACAATGTAATCGCTGCGATTGACCCTTCTAGCAGCGATAAAAAATCTCAGCGATGAGAATTAAACATGTTCAATTCTCATCGCTAGTAGCGCGCGATTGTGGCGGTCACGTGACCCAGTGGCCGCTACACAGCGTTGTTATCGCCTCGTCTGACAGTTCAATCGCTAGTCATTTCATTGTTGTCAGAAGTAACGTTCACCTTTTTTTTATTATTTAATTCCTTTTTTTTTTTTGTCATTATGGAAAAAGGGGAAGAAAATGTGACCAAATGATTGATTTTTATGTTCTTTTATGTTTAACGGAAGGAGAGTGTTGCACACCAATAACAATAAAATTAGCAACAATGTTGCGAAAAAATCCTTTGAGTAGGTTATTTACTGAATTGAATGAAACTGCATTGATCATTCCATCTGAAGAACATCTCAGAAAAATTAAGAACATTAAGTATCCACACAAAAAATAATTAAGCTATGAATAAATATTCCACGTAGAATCGCACCTCTTATCAGTGTATCTTTTTCATAAGCTGAGGAGCAACTACTTCAAGTATTTTATGAAAATTTCTTCAGTTAATCGTTCAATATTTCTGTAGGCTTGTGGATCCTAGTTCTATCAGAAGAAACGCAGAAGCCTCAGCTTTTTCTATTCGTCTAGTCCAGTAGCGGACCTATTTTCTTTTCTTTTTAAAATTTAATTTAACAAATGTTTACTCAACTCAGCATTAGCTGAAAGAATCAATCGTCTCAGAACTATACGACGCGGTTTGTACGATATCATAACCAACGAATGAGGTTGATACATTACTTCTCTAGCCTACCTAATCGCTCAAACCAATCGCTCGGTGTGACTGGCTAATAGCTGCTACTAATCGCCCCGTGTGACCGAGCCTTTAGTGTCGTGGTCCCCACAAGGCAACAGCGTCTGGTATTCTGGCTGTTGCTGCAGCCCCCCTACACTACAGACGACCACATCAGCTCTGCACGAGGCCTGACCTGCAGGCGGCACAGACGCACCGTGACATGTCGCAGGTTTTATCGGAACAACAAACAAATGCACTTGTTTTGGCGTTAACTGTTAATAAGAAAACAAAAGATTATGGTCTAAGAATGGCTTAAGAAAAGGAATAAATTTAGCCACGTGAAATTAATTACAGAACTTGACATGCTAATCTCAAGTTCAGCAGCGCTATATCTGCGCAATTACGCTCGCAAATAATACCAGAAACATATGAAGCTATTTGTAAGGATTTAAAAAAAATGTATGCAAATAAAATCTATTTTTAATCAGAACTTTTAAATTAAATATGGTAAGAAAAATTTATAGTAACTTATTTTTATTTTCATTAGAATTATGTCGCACAAATCATTAATGTATATGAGAATCGCAATGAATCCCATTCCACTCCTTTATCATATCTGTTATTGATCGCGTTCTGCGGTAATTTACAGAAACAAATCTAACAGCCTTAGGTATTTAGTGCATTTTGTTTCGTCTGTAACTTATTATAAGTGTGAAAAATGATATGTATAGAAAACTGACTCGAACCCCCCTCCTCTCCGTAGATCGAGCGACGTAGTTTATGGACGCTCCGTCGTAAGGTGTGGCCTGAGACCACAGCGCGTGGTGAGCACACTGTCTGCACACTGTTTGCACACTGTCTGCACACTGAACCGTGCCCTCAGACGCAGCCCTTACGTGTAGCAAACTGGGATCCGAGTAACTATGCTCCTGTATATTTTTCTTCTAAGTAAATGTAAATTTGTGAAAAGGAACATTGTTTTAGGGAAAGAAATTATGTAAATACTATTTACTATATACTATTTTAAATATAGTATGTTCATGGACAGTACTATGCATGAAACATTGATTAAAAGGTTTTAATTTTAAGTATTGATGCGAGCTACGAATGAGGACATTTTGTGGCGGTTTGGACTGGTTTATGTTGATAATTTTGTGTATAGATACCTATAAATATCTTTAATTTTCATTTTTGTGTGTTTGATGATGACTGTGCATGATTGTTTTAAAGTGATTTTGATTGCTAGCTGCATTGTCGGCGTTCGAGAAACATCGGGCGGCTTTCTCTGTAATATTCTGGAAATTTCTGTAGCGCCTATATAACGCGAACGTCAGAGACGAGTTTTAGTTTGAAGGAGTTGCAAGTTCATTGAAAGTTAGAATCGCTGGAGCATTTGTTTATTTTTGTACTTATTATTTTGGATCGACCGATGTCTATGTGTGTTACGCTATTGTGAAGTGAAGCTTTCGGAAAAATAAAAATAAGTGAAAATTAATTCCTTGGACTTGTTACTTCAAGGAACCAAATGCGACTGTAAGCGTCCTGATAGGTTCAGGTGGACCACGGCCTGTTTACGTCAGTTTATATGCTTCACGACCGCACGTGTCGAGCGACGGAAGCATTTAATCACTGCGACGGCGGCCATTTTGAGCCGCTACCGTTGTTGTGCTACTACAGCTGTCGTCACGGCTCACATCCAGCGAGCTCGCGGCGGAGGAGACTGCTTGACGTCACTGAGGCAGTGCTCTCGGAGCCACACACACACACACACGGGCGCCCTCCACCTCGCTCAACAGCACAGTCACAAAGATATATATATATAAAATAGACGTGTGTTCCTATACTTTATCCTGCAGCCACCACAGTCTAGCGCAACCACTCGTGTTTTTTTTCTTCTTTTTTTGTGGTAGTAGCAAGGAGTTTCCCATCGTACAAAACGTTGGCCGAATGCTGGTAGCTATTGTGTGTGTCACCACATGTTTTATATGTCACAAAATGTTGGATTTAAAAAAATAAAAAAGGCAAAGTGTTTTGCATAAAGTGAACGTGTTTAGAGTGGTCGGAGGAAAGGGTTCGCTAACATGAGGACTGTTTCGGTTTGGCGCCGACCTGAACGAGTTGGACTGCTCAGGGTGACAGAGGGTGGTCGTAGCAGGGGGAGGCGAGAAGAGGGAAGGGGGCGTCCATTACTTAAGTGAGGTGAAATAGGGGGGGGGGTATGAGGAGGGGTGGTATTAAGGTTCTTCGGTGGTTTAATTACTGATTAATTAATTAAAAAGTCCACCAAACGGGTTATGTTTGAAGATGTCTGTTTATTTCTTTCAAATCAACAAGTCAGCGATATTCACAAGCATAGGTACAATACAGAGATGCACTTCTGAATAGTCACAAAGATAATCTCTGAATGAAACTCTCTGTGACACTGAATGATGTCAACTAACTAACTAACTTCCTTAATTAATTAATGAATCTCTCTGTCCAGGCGATCTGTTTATATAGTCTCTATCGAAATTACGAGAATTCTTCAAAGGCATCCGCCCGATATTTCTCGATCATTAACAATCACTCAAACAATCAACATATTGAAAAACAATCGAAATTAATACAAAATTACTTAACAACATTACAAAATGATCAGAAATGGTAATTAGAGATACTTAAATACAAAATTATTTACAGAAATCCTTTCAAACGGTAGAAAATTGTCCTGTAGACATCGTAACTTACAGTAATACATGGAATTACAAACTTTTAATAAATTCTCTTGCACCATTCGGTTCTTAAACATATTAAATGGACTTTAAATAATTTTCTTACCTAAAACAAAGTCTATACACTGATTTACAAGAAATTACAAAAACAAACATATCAAATCACTTTCAAGCAAACTTTAGCTTACTCCAAATATTTCATACAGTACAATGCTATTCAAAATTCAGGTATTAGGGCTGTTACAACCCCTCCCCAGGATTCACTTAATTTTACATAGTTAAAATTGATTGAATCCGTCACGAATCTAAGCAGGTTGAATATACACATAATGCCAACACAAACAGGTTAGAATCAATCAACCATAATGACTTTACAATGAACAAATACAATTCTTCATTACATACAACATCTGCACATAGTCCATGACACTGACTTTGGTTACAATAATTGTCTTTTCTCAGATCCAATCATTTTATCAGTTACTGTTTTTACACAACAAACGTTCAATGCCATCACCTTAAGTTACAATTATTTTCACTCCAAATTACACACTTGATGTCTGCTTGTTAATGACACCAGTCTGTTTACATTTTACAGCTGATAATTTGTCAACACAATGTAGAAAGTCACAACATCATGAAAACCCCAAAAGTTTCCACACAAAACTGTCACAAATTGCTTTATACAGTGAAATGCTTACATCTGCATCTGAACTTAAGTACTCACACAAACTATTTACATACATCAATTGATAAACTTATTTACAAAATTAGATATTTACAGGCTGTTGACTCCTCCCCAAACCATGCATTTCAATTGATTCCATAAGTGGGTTCCAAGATTTCTCTGGAAACCCAAAACCATGTGAATTACTTTTTTCCTAACTTTCCAGTTCTCTTCTACCTTTGAATACACATCTAATACCACATTTCTATTTACACAAAGCTTCACTATAGATACAGACAGAAACACAAACTTCCAATCATCTCAGACAACAGACTTTGGTACAACCACACAACAGCCGAGACATAAAATGGTTCTGTTTTAGCAAATTGATTTTCACTTAAAAGCAATGTTGCTGACTCAACTGGTAATACAAATTTATTATTCTCACTACTGCAGTTTAGTCCATCATTACTCCCAACCCCACTCTTCATCATCTGACTACTACTTAAACTTACCAATTTATCTGAATCAGTACCTAAAATTGTTTTAACATCTGGCTTACTGAGTTCCTGCACAAAATAATTATTTTTCTCAGCAATTACTACTTCACTATTAGCTTCCACATCAAAGAGGGTACAAAACATAGTGTCATCTAAGTCACATTCTGTACATTTTTCCAAATCAGAAACTGGTTCAAATAATTTCCTACTCCCACCCATTTCTTCAATGTCATCATCTACACCAAATAAAGAGCTAAATAATGTATCAGCTAGGTCAAAATTAGGACATTTTTCCAACTTAGGGATTGGTACATAAGGCTTTTCAACCCCTCTCCCTTCAGTAGACAAGCATCCTCCTCTTCATCTAGGTCTTCTTCTATCGACACCACCACATCACCCTCGTCCTCAAGATATCTGAGAAACTCCTCGATTTCAGCACTCTTGCAAATGTTTTCACCACCTATACAAGCCCACATAGTCCCAACTAGGCCATGCTGGATTTTACAAGTTTCAGATAGCCATACAGTACTATGTATTACAAATCCTGCATTATTTTTTGTAATTAACCTATAACCATCCCGTAAATCTTCTACATGAAAATTATTACTTTCGCACACTGATGCTAGTGATAAGATACTATGGTGGTCCCCTTCCCGCTTTATCTTATTATCATCCTTTACATCATCAACATCATTAATTACATCTATCATAACCTTATCCTGAAATTCACGTGCCGCTACCTCCACCTCTTCCAATAAATCTTCTCGGGATTATTCATAAAAATGGTATTAACTCTATAGCATACCTGGACCCACATTCTTGTCTACCACTGCAGGGCCCATCACAGGGGTGGTCTTTAGTTTGCCTGCCCCCCATGCTGCCTTTCCCTTTCAGATTGAGGGTTCTGTTCTCTCACTCCCCCATTATCATCCCTCCTTGCGTAATTATCACGAACCCATCCCCTAGATCTACCATCCCTTGACCCATTACCCCTTCTAGGGGACTCCTGCTGCCCCTCCTATGGTGTTGATGGTGGTAAGGTTGTTCATTGAATGACTCCTGGGCATCCAAGCGTCTCAACAATTCAGAAACTCTATCCACATTTACTATATCCAAAGTGGCAATTAAATTTCTTGTTTGCCGAGGTAGCCTAGCTCCTATCAAATCCTCTTCTCCATAAGGATGGTCTAAGTACTTACAACGGATCCAATATTTATGAAAAAAAATCATGCTGAGTTTCCCTACCAGGTTTATAGGGCCTACCAGTCATCAACTCTCTCTTTTCTTGAATCTGCCTGCTTGTCGACCAAAAATGTTTCAAAAAGTTTTCTTTAAACAGCTTGTAGTCAGTCACTTCCCTAGCTTGTCTATCACCCCATGCCCTAGCATAAGATTTTAGATGTTTACCCACAAGTGCAATTTTCTTACTATCGGGTAACAAATTAAAATAGTCTGATCTTTCAAATTATCTATAAACTCAATAGGGTGAAGTCTTCCACTGTCATCATAGAATTCAAATTCTTCCTTAATATCAGCACTGATAACTGGATAACCTGTTAAGGGAATCTGACTTAACTGAACCTGTAACCCAGTAACCCTTTTTTCTAACTGATTTACATTACTTTCTAATCCATGCGCTAACTGTTCCTGCTGCTGCACCAATGTATTAATATTTAATCCCATCTCTTGTCTCAACTCATTGACCTTTGAGCAGCTTTACTATCACTGGCTTGGAATAAAGCAACATATTCCTGCTTCATCTTATCACAATTTTCACTGACTTCTTTATGAATCAAATTTACACATTCTGTCTTATTCTGTTCACAAAATTCTGTAACTTTTTCAAATTTCTCCTGACATTCAGTTACTACCTTCCCCAATTTAGAATCTAAATTGTTAATATCCTCCTTGAATTGAGAGCTAAAACCCTGAAATTGCTCTGCGATTTTAACATCAAAACATTTAGTCAAATCAGAGAATGTTTTGTCATTGTTTTGTTGCAGTTGAGAAAACTGATCATTGATTACAGCAAACTGAGAATTAATTTCAGAAAATTTGCTATCGAATTTGGAAAACTTGCTATCAAATTTGCCATCAATTTCGGAAAACTTACTATCAAATTTGCCATCAAGTTCCGTAAATTTTGCATTAAAACTGGCTACAAAAGACTCTAGAAATGTTTGTAGATTCTGACTATCAGCCATTTTCAGTAATTAGCAAAATCAACATGAAAACAAAGTTAAGAAGAATTAAAATTTTTCTAACCTGCCACAAAATAACATGCAAAAGCAAAATTCGAATATTCAGTACTTACTTTTGTATCACTTAAACACTTTTCGTCACCTTAAATTTCAGCTAGTAGCACTGAACAGCACTTTTTTCACTGGTTAACACTGAATCACACACAAAACACTTCACTGCTGGAAGACGACGATTTTCTAGGCCCGAAGAAAACCCTCTCGCTGACGGAAAATTTCTCCTGATTCCCGACGCCGATGGAAAATCTCCGATGATTGCTGCGTTTAGTCACTGGTTTTACTCTGCTCCAAGTTATCGCCAAATAATTCGATCGTCGAAATCCTCCAACTCGGGCAGCTTTTGTAACCTCTACTTGTACTCTGCCGATAATTCGTCGTAATCTGCTGCCGATTCTTTTAGAAGATTAACATCCCAGATGTTAATAACTTCTCGTCACTGTCAACGGTCGCCATATTAAGGTTCTTCGGTGGTTTAATTACTGATTAATTAATTAAAAAGTCCACCAAAAAAATGTTATGTTTGAAGAGTAGTTTTATTGTGATCCAAACAAGTCAGCGATATTCACAAGCATAGATACAGTACAGATATGCACTTCTGAATAATCGCAAAGATAATCTCTGAGAACTCAACTGAATGATTGAAACTCTCTGTAACACTGAATACTGTAAACTAAACTGACTTACTAACTGAATGAATGAATGAATGAATCTCTCTGTCCAGGCGATCTGTTTATATAGTCTCTATCGAAATTACGAGAATTTTTCAAAGGCATCCGCCCGATATTTCTCGATCATAAACAATCACTCAAACAATCAAACATATTAAAAACAATCGGAATTGATACAAAATTAATTAATAACATTAAAAAATAATCCGAAATGGTAATTAGAGATACTTAAATACAAAATTATTTACAGAAATCCCTTCAAACTGTAGAAAATTGTCCTGTAGACATCGTAACTTACATTTATACATGGAATTACAAACTTTTAATAAATTCTCTTGCACCATTCGGTTCTTAAACATATTAAATGGACTTTAAATAATTTTCTTACATAAACAAAGTCTATATACACTGATTTACAAGAAATTACAAAACAAACATAACAAATCACTTTCAAGCAAACTTTAGCTCACTACAAATACTTCATACAGTACAATGCTATTCAAAATTCAGGTATTAGGGCTGTTACAGTGGGTCAACGGAAATCTCACGTGAGGTTTCGAAATTTTTGTTGGAGTGTAGAGCTAAAAAAAAGATGTTAAAATGACGCGAAAGTCGATTTAAGGGGGGTACTTCACGGAAATGTTGGGGTGTAACCGTCTTTGGAAGGTCTTAAAAAGATGCGAGGGCGATTTCTAGTGA
>JARYHS010011408.1:127642239-127687425 GCA_031002005.1 Vandiemenella viatica | reverse complement strand
GCAGTAGAGCGTTGGCTACGAGGCGACTACAAGAAGCCCTGGACAAAATCGAGGCCTGGGCGAGAAGATGGAGGATCACCATCAACTCGGACAAAACTCAGGCCATCTTACTAACAAAGCGTAGAAGACGAAGAGGGTGAAGACCAGCCTCAGGTGCAGCTCCAAGGAAAGGTCATCCCATGGAGCAACACAGCGCGATACCTCGGTGTGACGCTCGACAGCAAGCTAACCTGGCGAGCTCACATCGAGGAAACCAGGCGCAAAGCTAGCGCTGCACTACAGCAAGCTCTACCATTACTTAACAGGGACAGCTCCCTGGCGCCGGACGTTGGCGTCATGATTTACTGCAGTCTGGTACGACCCATAATAGAGTACGCATGCCCTGTTTGGGGTTATGCTTGCAACACTCACATCAAAAAACTACAGGTTATTCAGAACCGAGCGCTGAAAAGAGCTCTGCACCTCCCAACGCGGTTTCCAACTGACGATTTACACAATGCAGCCAACATACAGATAGTACAACAACGATTTCGAGAAAGGGCAGTAGCATTTTATAAATCAACGAAAAATTCAGCGAACCCACTCATCAGGCCACTAGGCCAATACACCACCGATATAGATACATACAAAAGACCCCTCACATTAATTCTATAAATAAAATTGCCAAAAATAAGATGCACCAAACGTAAAGACAATTGAACTATCCAAATTCACATGAGGAGAAAATGTCGAAAGACAACACTCTCCAACAAAACAGCCCAAAGAAAAGGGCAACAAATGGCAACGGGCCACGGGCCGCCACCGCCAGTTCCGGCCTGACCGCGGAACCAGCTTCAACTACAGAAGACCACCGGAAGTTCGCGAGAAGTAGAAGCCGTCTCTCTCTACCCCGGATCAGGACCAGGCTAAATTTCTCGACGGTCATCCGCTAACTGTACCCTAATTGTTATTGTTTACCAGTGTTTTGTGTACATAGTAATAAACCTCAAGGAACCATTAAGTGTAGTTCACTTCACTTTTCAGCTTGTATTTTCTTCAGAAGTTTAAAGATAATACATTTATTAAAATTTGTCGCTATGTATTCCGTTTTATAACATCCCGATATCGGTTCACCAGCACACAGCAATTCAAAGTATCGCTCATACAGTTTATCCGCGTATTACTTCCACTTATCTGCCATTTTTTGAGGTATAACAACACCTTTGATGATGGTTTCCGTTTTTTCTCAAATTTTTAGTTAATTTCTTTATGTGCGCCATATGACTAATTCAGATTTTTCTCTCTTTACACACCTCTTGTCACAATTTTTTCAGTTTCTTGCTTTTCTTTCTTTTTCAATATTTAAAATATCTATATCGCTGTCTTCTAAATAATTTTGAGCACTTTCGAGTTTTCTGGTCTCATCTGTAAATTTCACTAATTCTTCCGTTACCCACGGTTTTTACCTGCTTCTATATACATTCCTTTTGTGGCCGATATGTTAAAGGAAATGTATCAAAATATTAGCAGATTGAACTCTGTTCTCACATTCAGGAGGACGCGGGTTCGAATCCCCGTCCAGCCATCCAGATTGGAGTTTTCCATGGTTTCCTCAAATCAATCCACACAAATGGCGGCTTGGTTCCCTCAAAAGGCTTGCCCTATTCTTGCAGTCTTTAATCATCTCAACGCCAACGAGGGGTATAACGAGAACGCTCTGGCCTCGCATTCGGGAGGACGCCGGTTCGAATCCCTGTCCGGGCTTCCAGATTTGGGTTTTCTATGGTTTCCTCAAATCACTCCAGGCGATTGCCGGGATGCTTCCTCCAAAAGGCCATGGCCGAATTCCTTTCCGTTCCTTGTTCCCTAATGACCACTACGTCAACGAACCGTAAAAAAATATAGAACCAGAAACAAAAACAGAAGCAAATTGAAACTAGTCTTTTAATATGAATTTTATACCCTGACTGATTAAACAAATAGAGAAACCGAAACTTTACACCCCTTCAGTGTGTGCCGTTTTGCATTATATTTTTAGTGGAGAGACTCGTGTCTTTCTAAGTGCATGCGGTGTGACGTGTCGGCAGAGCTCGTGTGTGATGGATGTCCACCGTCCATTACCAGCCTCCCAACGGCAGCATAGCTGGAGACTCAAATACGCGGCCCACTTGTGTATTAATGGGAAACACATGGTGGACGGCGAGGCGCCCGCCTGGCATAATTCCGTCGGATAAGCGACCTCGGCCGTTCCAATGTAATGGTATTTGTAGAAGACGAGCTTGTCCGCGCGGAGATAAAACCTGCATCAGCTCGAGAAAGAATGTGAGCCTAATTGACTTTCCGAGTGACCGTCTGTGATGAGAGCAGTTAAAACAACGCAAAATCCAAGCAGACCGTCGCATGTTTACGATCCAGAGGAAAAATACTGCTCAAGACCCGTATTTCATCCGAGACAACTCCCAGTGTGAATATTGCGTATGGCAATACTTTAAAATAGAACGCGGATCAGAGTGCTTTTGTAGCTAGAAGTGATGCGTATTTTTAGGAATTGTTCTTGGAAGCCTCTTTTATTACTGGTCAAGGATTTAGTGTCCTCCTTTTCGCTCTCGTTTCGCCTGTCAACAACTGAAATTAACCACGAATAATGATTCCATCTTGTCACGAAGTCACCAGTTCCACTCGAATGAAGAATAGACGCTTTTAAAGTCTATATATAGAATAACGGCTTCATTGTTGAATTCTCATCCACTTGTAGATGGATCAGATTTTAAGTTGACAAGATTTTAATTTGCTTTGATTATGGGCAATCGGTGAATGTAAATTACAAAGTAATCAATTAGTATGGAAAATGATTGTACCTCGTCTCTTTTACCAATATTAAGTACCCACTTGTGTTTAACAATCACTTCACTAATAACAATTCCGTATGGTCTGGTGACAGGGTTTCTATTGGCTGCGTATTCCGCCACTGTCTTAGCCGCCTTAACCCAACCCGGCAATCCTACCGGATTCAGGGGACCTACAGTTTAACGTGGAATCCGAACCACGGAAGCGTTCTAGCGTACTTCACATTACACAGCAAGCTATGCCAGATGAAAAGGTCGGATTAAGGGCCTATGAAAATCCCCGCCGAGACAGGGATTCGAACCGGTAACTTTTCGATCTCCAGTCAGACGCCTTAAGCACTGAGGCACAAGACCTCTCAGTCATTTCACTAAAACCTAAGAAAAACAGTTTGGTTACACCTCAATTTGATAGCCAACAAGATTTTAAAATGATCTAAGTACCAAACTGTTTTCTTATTTTCTCTATGAAAATATAATTTTTGTTTTGTTTAGAAATTACTCATGATGACGGATTATGCAATATTATGGTCTGTTGTAGATGAAGACTTGCGCCTGGGAAAATGACAGTTTAAAAACAATGATTATGTATAGTCGAAATGGAGCTATAACTGTTTCACGTATTTGCTTACAGTTGAAGAGGAAGTTCTTGAATTACATCAAGAACAGTCACAAAATAAGTAGAAACAGTGCTGTCAGATATGCGTTTCAAGACAGTGCAAATAATTAGGATTCGAGAAAAAATAAATAATTTCGCGAATAATCGTAATTAGCAAATTTAGTCCTATTAGACTGCGAAGGCTAACAAAAGTTTCACAGTTTTGCGGAAAAACAAGAGTTCGTTAATCTGTAGCAGGAAATTAATACTGCACGAGTGCTGTTAATAAGTCGAAAAATAATTTGAGTTTAAAAAATGGAACTCTGTAATTCCACTAATTTAGTAATTAGTATAAACATATCAGGACTTTTTTCGGGCTTTACAACTCTTCGACGTCATTAGAGACCGGAAAGGACTGGGGCAATAACGGAAAGGAACTCGGCAAGGTCTTTTAAAGGAACCATACCTGCATTTGCGTGAAGTGGTTTCAGGAAACCATGGGAAACCGAAATCTGGATGACCGGCTGGGGATTTGAACCCGTGTCCTCCAGAATACCAATCCAGAGCCTTACCGTTTACCCATCAGACTGGATCAGAAACTTTTAAAAAGTGTATTACAATATAGTATTTCAACAAAGTTTAAAAAGTGCAAGAATAAATATACAACATTAAAGTGAATTAATTGCTTAACCCTGCAGTAGTCGCGCTCTGAAAAGTCCCATTAGAAATGGCTTGAGTGGACTACATATGTAATCCACGCGACCACTGCAGGGTTAATTTGGTGTAACTGGTGTTTCAAAAAGGACTTCATATTTATGAAATCTTATAGAAGCTTACTCAGATAAATTCAGAACTAATTAAATTGTAATTTCGTAGAAAGGCACATCGAGTTATACATCAGAGAGTCATTTTGGTTGATTTGACTGTCATCGATGATGTGGCAGACATTCCATTCAACACCAGCAACACGCGGCTGACCTGATAATATCTCATACCGAACTAAACTTCCACGCGAAACAAACTTCTAAAAAATTTTGGAGCGAAAGTTACATTGAACTGTTACCGCAGATATAGAATTGTGAAACCAAACACCTTACGCACCAGTAACTATCTTTTGGAAGGACTAAATTTGGTACTATGGCACTACACTAGTAAAGCTTGATCGATTATATCGGGAAATGACAGCTTAGTAGACTCTATACTTTGTCTGAATTATATTTCTGCATGGTTTGAAAGTTATTAAGACTTTTTTCCTATTGTGGGTAATACTAACGTGCTAAGAAATAAGTTTGTTGGGAAGATATACGTGCAATATTATCTCTACTTGGAGGTTTAAATTTTTATCTCATTTGTAACCTACCAAGAAAGCTTTTTGTATCGAAGATATCGAAGAGGATATCTACGTTAGCGTGGTAGTTATAATGAAACTACGTCAGATATAGGATAACTTACAATTCTCGGCGCAGAAGCTAATTTAGATGAACGAAGTGCCGCGATATAACTTGTGCGGACAGCATCGCAATTAATGTAGAAGTCCGGCATAGGGGAGAGATTTACTGGGTCGTACGTGGAGCTAATTCCCGTGGAAGACGCGGCAGTTTGTCTGTGGCCTGGTAATTGCCGTGGTCGCTCCCGGTTATGAATGAATTCCATTAGACGAGGCGGGCGGTGTCATTGATTGCGGCTACCGTGGGCGGACGACCTAGCGACTTGCGGGCCGTCAGTCAATCAACGGAGCCGGCAGACCAGACTACACTCTACAGCTCACGCGGCAGGAACCAGACAGTTCAGTATCTTCTGATTGAAAAAGGAACCATTATGTTCTTTTGTCTCCCTTCGGACTTTACGCCTCGTTGACGTAATCGAAATCTGGATGGCCGGACGGGGATTAGAACCCACATCCTCCCGGAAGCCAGTCTTCAGAGTTACCTCTCACGCTTTAGGCTCACGGAAAGCCTACAAATCAGCTCATTTCTCCATCCTTCAGTCATAACTTCATAACTCCTAAATCTTTATTTTAGGAATTCGTAATTGCTCCCTACTTTAGTTCTTATTAATCTTAACACGATGATAATTCACAAGATAGGAAGGGATGGAGGATTGCATGAAGCCAGTCGAAAGACTGGTGACAGCATAAAAAAAAATTGAAATTTCGGGCGCAGGGCTAAAAATAATGACGGGGGGAAAGTGAGGGGAACTGAGGAAAAGATTACTTTTAAATGATCTGCATGGCTATCAACAGTAAGCTGAGAACCTACCGACACTCAGAACGTTTTGGAATTTAATTTTTATTCCATTGTTTGTGGGAGTTTTGCCGAACGACTATCCTTGCACTGTCTGACGAAGCTACTGTGCAAGTCATCCAGAAATTCAGATGACCATGTCCAATTTATTTGACAAGGTTGCCGGCCGGCCTCGGTAGCAAATGGTACTTGCTCCGTGTGCCGATGGTCGCCGGTACGAGACCGGTCGAGGGTAGGAGTGTTCAAGTGTTGTGTGTGTGAATGTCGTGTCCGTCCTATGGTGTCCATGTACCCATACTTAGTAGCAACAGTGTACCGGAAGAGTCATGATAATCACACTGTGTTGGCTGTATAGCCTAAGCAGCCGAATGTCTTTCAATTAAAAAATATATTTTTTTTTAGTCTCTCCCTTAATTTCCTAGCTATTTGTGACGTGCTGAGTGTATTAAATGATTAGTAGGGTACCAACTGTACCAACATCAAATGTTGCCATTTCAAATCTAATTAACAAAGATCCAATTTCACCAAGGGTAAACACAGTTGTACTAATTCGGAAACACAGTGTATAATAAATAGTAATTGTGGTTCGTTTTTTAACGAACGAACATTTTTCGATTCGTTGTTTGAAGCATCTTCGGCGGTTTTTCTGTTGAAATTAATGTAAATGTCATTATTAGTTTTATAGCAATTCTGTATAAACCGAAATTATACGAATTAATGACAGAAAAACCGCTAAAAATGTTTCAGAGAAGCGAAAGCCATTCTGTAATTAAAAAAAAGTAATCAAAATTTTTTTCTTTGGCGGTTTTCATTTATTAGACATTAAAATGCCAAACGTTGTGGGATAGGAATATGCAAATTTTCAGAAGGCGGTAGCATCGCGGAAGAAAGATATAAAGATGCCGTGCAGTGTCCGGGCTTTTATTTGTACTCTCTTGAGTCGTGTGAAAGGGGACATATTCAGGGAAACAAAGAGCTTACCCTCATTTCGCACTAGATTAGAAAGTTATAATCCGGCGTAGGGTATTGTGTAATAAATCTACTTAGTAATTACTACATACTGCACATAGTCCAGTGAGTGTTTGGTTAGTATAAGAAAAACGGGTGATCTAACTGACAAATAGTTTTTATTATTTTCTTCCGAATTTAAAAAAAAAATAAAAATAGTTTCCTACAGTCTTCAGGAAAGAGCGAAGAAAAATCCTTTGTATTGCATGGAGTACTGTAGATAATTATAAATGCACAACGGCTGGTGGTAATTTGAAAAATCGGCTTGGTCAAGGCAAAAGACTAGAATTAAATGAAGTCACATCTTCATTTACATCAGTGATACAAAAATGTTAACTGGAAAATGTATCGAAAATGAAACTAACCAAAATCTTCAGATTGTATTATAAAAATTATATGATATGAATGGGATACTGATCAGGTAAATAATCATATTTTTATTCCAAGCACCTGACGGAATGTATTGTAACGAAACCGTTCTGTTTAGCTTAAATTAAGTATTATGATTGATTTTTTATTGATTAGGGAATTTTTCTGCAATAGTATTTATTTGATTTCATCACGTAATATTAATCAATAATTTTTCCCGAATACCGTTAGAAGTAGTTGAGAAGCTAAGCTGTCTTTTTTCCTAATTTTCTGCAATGCGAATTTTGCTATTGGTAATTTGGTGCATAAGAGCGATTTTACTGGACGAAAAATTTCTTGATTGTTCCGGAGGTATCTAGGACTTGCGTACTGGTGGGAAGTAAGTCCTCCTTTTGTAGCGCCATAGAGAGTTTGCCGTGTTGGCAGTCAGTATTGTTATTTGCTGTTCGTTTCCATCCTTATCATACACGGTCCTGGTCATACACGGGAAAGTTGTAGTAACATTTTACATTGAACTGTGTCAGCGTTATTTCAATCACTTCCTATCAGAAATAAGTCAGGTAACTAAAAAGTGGAGATAAAAATCTTACAACCTTTCTCAGCATCGACTGCGTCAAAACACGTTTCTACTGGTGTTGCAGGACGCATTCCTTGGACTGGAGATCTGATAGCCGAACAAGATTTTCCAGTCTTATACTCTGAGCGTAGGAGAAATGATATACGCCGAGAAAGCTGTAGTTTATATATCGTTTCATTAATGAACAGACTTAAACGAATATCAGATGGCCGCTAAATCAAAAATCTTGTCGCTAAGTGCTCTATTTCACTGGTCGAGCTGAAACATTTTGCGAACAAATGAAGGTGTGGCACTGGTTTATAGCTTAACTAGTACTTTAAGTACCATTCATTATTTTTTTTTTTAGAAAGGGTAATCATTTTTCTTCCATTCCTTCCACAATTAATGACACAGTATTATACGCCTGTAACTAGGCATATCTGCAACTCCTTTGCTTTACGGCTCTTTATCATCTGACTAATACAGCCACCTCAATTTATTAACTTCGTTGATATAAGTTATACGTTTTCAATTTTGGAAGCATTTGTATACTTGCTGTAAAGTGTAAAAAGGCATTCATTTGACATATTTTCTGACCGCAGATAAAATATAGATCAGAAGTCATACTTATTCTTACAAATTTGTTCTTGCAACGCCATTGGTGGTGATGTCTATGTGCAAAGAGGGTAAACAAAAATGCAAGTTTTAATTATACTCGTATATTTTTCCATTCCATAAATCTGCGCATTCAAGGAGAGAAGAAGACAATGACAAGAATATTTTTGGGAATTATTTCTGTTGTTTCACAACCGCTGATATATCAAATTAAATGAGAATCAAGGGCTTAAATATTGTAGTACACTCGTATAGCGTGCAGTTACTGTTCTTATGCCTTAAGGAACTTTCAGAATCGTCTACGCATTCGGGAGGACGCCATCCGGGCACCCAGATTTGGGTTTTCCATGGTTTCCTCAAATCCCTCCAGGCTAACACCGGAATGCTTCCTTCAAAAGGCCGTGGTCTAATTCCTTCTCGTTCCTTGTTCCCAGTCCCTTTCCGCCTCTAATGGCCTCGACATCGACGAGGCGTTAAGCCATAAGCAAAAAAACCAATTGTCTAAGTCTCCACAATCACTGCATCTTCAAAAGTCAAAATTACGATTAATTTTTTTTCCCCCAGAAATGGCAAAAGCAACCAACTTACATATTAGTGATAAAAGAATGGATCGTTTTTCGATTCCTTGCTACCCCTCGAAACCTTTTAAGTATCATGTGTATATAACCGTGTTCTGGCCACATTTTCCTTCTGATAGTCGTTTTACAACGACCTGAGAATTTCTGGCTAACCGTTACGAACCGTTTCGACAATAAACTCCCCGCTTTCAAAGATCTTGATTAATCAATAGGCAAAGTAGACAGTCGCCTATAGCCTCCGCGACTTTTGGGTGCCTCGCGGAACTTGATCAAAATAACACTAATTCGACCTTAGAATCAGGCTTTTTAAAAAATTTCGAATAGACGGAAAATAGTAATCACTCAAGGAAATGGAAATTTTATATCAAAGACTATACACTTAACACACTGTACTAATGTAATCTGCCTGTTTATATCCGTCTCTTAAAAGATCATTACACACATTACAATTATATGTAATGCACGATAGATTTGGTCATATGATCATAGATGTTTATCTGCATACTACATAGTTCAATGTTACTCGATTACCTCTAAAGGATTTTTTTTTTTTTTTTTTTTTTTTAAGAAATATTGTGAAATATTCTTTGTCAGTATCGAATATTTTTCTGCATTAATTTGCTGATAACATTAACAACGATTAACTTCTGTGTCTTGTAGTGACATTTATTTACTAAAATCATTGGTTGCTGTAATAGAAAAGGCATTACGACATTATTAAGTTTTGCGGGAAAGGGTGGAGGGCAAGATTTGGAGTGCATATAATATTGCAGAGTGCTTACTTCGGCACTGGTTCGTCGCACTGAATTGATTTTTTTTGTTGTAGGCCTTATTGGCGTCGAGGTTATTATAAACGTGAAGGGACTGGGAGCAAGGAACTGGAAGGAATTCGGTGGTGACCTTTTCAAGGTATTCACCTGGAGTGATTTGGGGAAACCATGGATAAACCAAATCTGGATGGACAGACAGGGATTCAAACCCGCATATTCCCGAATGCAAGGCCATAGTGTTACCGCTCGGTACACTGATGTGCACCGTTATCGTCCAGCTGATTCATACTGCGGAAAGAAAAGTGAGAATATTATTGCTGTACCCCTGCTGGAGCGGTTATAAGCCCACCCACTGCCGTGCTGTTAGCCCGCCGCACCGCCAGTATAGTTCGCAGCCCACGCTTGGACGCGTGCGATTACTCGCCCAGGACCTGCGGAAGTGGGTTTCATCGATCGCACCCCGATACTGTCGCCTTAATATACTGTTTCACATTAGGCCACACACTGCCGCCATTGTTAGATGTAATTTAAACGTGACAGCGCGCTATTTATGCGCTAACTGCTCGAAATAATCACCTCAAATAAATCACCATCATAAGGATCTCAGACGCAATGATTAGATAGGAAAAAAGGAAAATTATTAAAGTGGAGTCCCTGTCATTTCTCCAGTGTAATTTCGAACAACTTGTCAACTGACTGTTTCAGCTGTAGCAATGATACGTTGATCAAGCCGTAGTTGCTTGAGAAGAAAATAAATTTTTGTGGCATGCCTCCTTCCTCAAGTGTTGGAGGTAGACAAGAATGTGTTGAATCTACCTGGACTAATATCCAGTTGACTACTAAAGATGGTCAGAAGATCATTGAATCTGTCAAGGTATACGTATCTTGGGACCACAGTAAACAATCAAAGGTATCCATCTGAAGAAGTAAAGTCACGTATTGGTAAAGCCAGGGCTACTTTCAATAAAATGAATAACCTTTTTAAAAGTAGTAATTTATCAATTACCAAGAAGATGAGACTCCTGCGCCGCTATGTGCTCTCTGACCTCCTGTATGGCGTTGAAACGTGGTCATTAACTGAAACTGTCAGTAAAAGATTAGAAGCTTTTGAAATGTGGCTATAACGAAGAATGTTGAGAATTCCGTGGACAGACCACAGCACAAATGCTGAAATGCTCCGCAAAATGAAATAAGATGTGGAAATACTGATCACCATAAAAACACGGAAGCTTCAGTACCTTGGCCACATCATGGGGAATAGTAGCCGTTATGAACTCCTGCAGTCTGTTCTCCAGGGGAAAAGAGAAGTGCTGGTAGAAGAAGAACTTCTGGGTTAAAAAATCTGAGAACATGGACCTCCAAGACAACTACAGAGTTAATCCGAGCATCAACCAGCAGAGACAAGACAACCAAGATGGTTACAGACATCCGGAACGGATAGGGACCAGAAGAAGAGGAACTACAGATGGTTAATGCTGTTAATTTTAAGTGTAATTCCGTGTTAAGTGGTGCTTTGTTCCCATTTTGCGTTATAGAATTGAGAGGGTTGAACACTGTGACGGCAATGTTTACTAATTATGCTGTTGCACTCCGTAATGATAGATATGGATGCGAACTGTAATTCATGAATAGGGTTATTTTACTAGCTAAAATTCACTTAATTTCAGAACATGACTAGAGGCATTACAGCAAAACGTTGCCTTATTCTTGGGCTATTAGTATACGGAAACGTTGGTGAAATATATATAGTGATCAACTATCTGTATTTGTAATCACAAAAAACTTATGTTTCAGCCAAATGGTTTAAAAGAAATAACTTTACTGTGTGAGTATTGTGTAAAGCAGATTTTTTTTGTTATTCCAGATAACAAGCTATTAAGAAGTGAAGATTCGTGTGGTAAAATTATCCAGTTTCTTCTAGTGAAATTGATATTTGCGGAAACTGGAAAGTAGAAAAATAGCTTTCTCGTAAGCTACGACGGTTGTTCCATAACTTCGTACGACCTTGCTAGAACACATGATTATTTGCTCACAAATAATATACCTAATAACGAACTTGTATTTTTCTGTAAGTTTAATAAGAAATGAAGAATAAAAAAAAAAATAATGTTGGGTTTAAATATTTGAGTAAATACCGATGTTGTTGTAGGACATTCGTAATGATGTGGTGGTAACATTGGGAGAAGGTTCCCGTCTTTATAGTTTGTTTAAATGTGGGTATCTAGAGTTTAACAGGGTGGAAGCAATATAGAAGATTATCTCCACGCAGCAAGGTCGGAGAAGATAATTACTTAAGAAAACGTTGACTGGGTACAAGAGGTGGTAATGATAGACGGGAGTTTATCAGTACTGCATATTGAGAAGGTGGTATTTATTCCAAGAATAACAGTAATTCATATTCTGACAGAGTAGTTAGACAATAGAAAGGTTTTTGCCAGTTGGGTACCAAAACTTTCAGATCATAATGAAGCAGACGAAAAATAGCAATTTTTTTTGAAGGATTTGTGATTGTGGATGAGACATGAGCCCATCACTTAACCGAAGAATCGAAGCAAAAGTCAATGTGTAAAAGCACAACACATTCCTGCACTCAAAGAACTCGAGGACTGCTTCTTTTGAAGGAAAATTGGCGGTGTAAATTCTTTGGGATTCTTAGTGAAAAAGCTTTTCTTTCTTATGGCTTAACGCCTCGTCGACGTCTATGTGAGAGAAAAACGAGTGAAACCATTTTGGGACATATTACGCTAATCTTGTGAAGCAACTATCAAGTAAAAGAGAAGAGGGGCATTGTCAAAATAGGTTGCGTTTCAACGACAGTGTTACTTGCCATAGGTCTCTAACTGATAAGCTGGAATGCGCGAGTGGGGTATCAGATGGTAGCAGGTAGCACAACCCATCACTCACCCGGTGTGGACTCGCGGAGTGCCACCTAGTATCAAAGCGTAAAACATTTGAGGCAGTTCATACCATCTTTCCTTTCGCTTCGTTTTTTGAAACCCTTGAGAATTTTATGCGACTAACACAAAAGTATTGGAACGTCTTCGTAGGAAACGTGTGAAGAAGCTAGGAGAGGATAATGTTGTAGAACTAACTGCAAGTTTCATTAGTAAGAGGCCGCGAAGTTATGCTGAGAGCGAGTTCATCGGGAGTAGTCCCAGATACTCGCGCCTGCCCGAACACGTGTTGGCCGGCGCGGCGAGTGTTTGCGTAGCGCTCTGTATACTGCCTGCTGCTTTAATGAGCGGCTCATTTCCTTTTCGGCGTCTGCTATCGTCTTGGGTGTTCGCCGCCACATGGCCAGCGTACTCTGCTAACAATGCCCAATTTTGGTCGCAATAAAGCCTAATTTCGCTCTTTGTTATTCACCTCGAATAATTTCGACGCGTATTAGCGCTTGTAACCAATTTTACCCATCGATAAGCGGGTGTTCAATATGTTAATAACCCATTACCGTTGTTCCTGAATCTGCAGTTATGGTTTCCATTATGGAAAATAGCGCGTGTCCCGGCTAATGGAAGATTTCTGTATGCAAAGCGCTTGTCAGTAGTTCTGTTGGAAAGGCCTAAAATTATTTGACAAAACTGTTAATCAAGCCCACTACCTCAAAACCTTTAAGGGCATAAATTGTCGGAAGATATCATTATTCAGAGGAATTTATTTAAACCATAGCGGACTACAAAATTTTCCAGTCTCCAATATTACCATGGATACGTATCCACCGTGGCGAGACTTAAACTGACAAAATTTGTAATTACCTTACATTAATTGCTTGTTTTAATTTCAAAAGAGTGCAGTTAGCCACACAAATAATATAAAATTCTTTTCCTAAAATAAAATAAAATAATGGCATTTGTGGGGAGACCCCTGAGTCTTCTAGGCTAGCTAACAACAAGTGATGGGAGTCTCAATTTGCTACGTAATCCGCCTCCGCAGTTGCCTCCATAATCTAACACTGTAATCCTACTTGATAAAAGAGATGTTCAATTTTACTTGGTATCTCCAACGCAAAGCGTCCTTCAGCACTTCACATGAAGAAGGCAAATATTATCGGAGGTGAAGGTTAGTGTAATAGCCCGAACAGATTCCGTCAAGAGCGGGGTTCGAATCACGAGCTTCACAATCCCTATGTAGGAGCCATTACTAAATAAGACTCCGCACCGTTTCAACATGCTTAATTCATGACATATGGTGAACATTTTTTTATATATCTTTCGCATCATGATATGTTTTAATCTGTTGTATTGTAATGCAGTCTCTAAGTATTAATTTTTATTTGTAAATAAAGATTAATTTACTTTCTTATACAGAAGTAGAATATTATTCAAGCCTGTTACAAAAAGCATTTATTCAACTGGCATGAATTTTGAAACTTTTTATATCATGAAGACAAATTTTCCTGAATATACCAATGTTAATTACCGATGATATCTTCTATAGTTTCTTTCAAAACATACATTTAATATCCTTTTAGTCCAACTACCATATTTTCAATACCTATATTAAAAAAACAAGACTTTGAGAAAGGAAATATTTATTCAATCATCCTTATCACTGCTTTTTGGCATAGAGAGTATTACAGTTTAATTCTTCATATTTTTGTTTAATATTAAAAACATTTGTGGAAATTTGAGTTCTTCAATATGTCGAACATTCCCTCACCGTTAATATTAGATGTGACACCACTCTTGAGGCTACTGGTACAGTATGAGCTCAATGAGGAGGTCTTCTGGCCTCACGTCTTTTGTAATTGTCTGCTGTCAGAAAGGCTAACACAGCGAAAACAGCCTTGGCCTCGTCACGCTGTGTAACGCATTGCCCAACTTCCACGAGACACGTGTAAAATTTGCCGAGAGTTCGTTGTATCCTAAACTATCCACCTCTAACAACATTGGACCAAAGGTGTTGACGCTGAAGACTGCAGAAGATTTTAGATGTATAACTCATGCCAGAAACGAAGAATATACGATAGTCAGTCAGGTTAAGATTAATAGACGTAAAACAACTCGATACGTAGTGTTGCAGTAAAAATGAAACAGGTATTTTGAGCAGACGCAACAACAATCCAATAGATATTTAATGGTTTTAAACTGTGAATTAGCGTAAGAAGACACGAACTAGCGACGAGTGTCTGGCACAGAAACAGTGGGAGGAAGATCTTAAAACAAAGAACAAGTAGAGGATGATACAGGCTAAATTATATTAGATGAAAATGAGTGTATATTTCTAGAAGTATGTTGAACTCCTCGTAAATACAATCCTTCCCAGGTTGTAACAACGAAAATCTCCTTCGAACAATGCAACACAAATTGCCTCATGTTGTAACCACATACTGGCTGTTTGGCTCTGAGGCCAATGACAATTAACAATATTGATGAGCGGTCGTTTGCTAACCATATTACATATTCCTATATATTACACACTGCTTGCGTTCGCCAACTTTGTCGTAATCAATAATGCATAAACATCGATGTTAACGCCAGTGTCTCAAAAGTTCCCGAGCTATTCTATAGGTGCAAATACTATCGGCGAGCTATAAAACGTGAAGTTTTCCAAAATTTTTGGGGCTCACCAGTATCTACGAAGATGTATAAATTGCTTATGACAAGCTGCATATTTATTTATTATTAAACGTCGAACAATTGACAGAATAATTTGTGACCAACGCCATCTACGGATCAGTTTTCCATTGTTTCCAATAAAACAATTCTAAAGAACTCCGCAAGTAACAAACTAATTGCAAGGAAATCACTCTTTTTAAGTAAATTATTTGATTTTCCATTTAATATTGAGAGAGAAGTGATTAAAATTTGAATTCTGCCCGTTCTCATATTTGGAACTCCGACAAACGCTTTGACTAATAATCAGATGAACGATTTCGGCACTTGCCGAAGAAGAATGGAAAGAATAATCTCGTAAATCTATTTGAGCTGCTGCATTTGTTATATAGAAATGAGGTACAAAGCCGGGCATATGGGTTGTGCAATGGGAAAAAATGTTCTATAAAATGGCTCTCGACATTTCATGTTGCTAGGATGGATGTAAATAAATGTATTAAGATACGGGAACCCAAGAGGTGGACTTCAAATGGTCTGATATACTGATGTGATCTGCATAACCCACCGACCGTGGTGGGTTAGTGGCATTCGGGAGAACGTGGGTTCGAATCCCCGTCCGGACATCCAGATTTGGGTTTTCCATGGCTTCCCCAATCACACCAGGCTAATGGCGGGAAGCTTCCTTCAAAAGGCCATGGCCGAATTCCTTACCGTTTCTAGTTCCCACTACTTTCCCGCCTCTAATGACCTCAACGTCAACGACGCGTAAAGCCATAAGAAAAAACAATGTATAACCCTTTTGTATTAAGACAGCAAATAAACAAGAGGGAGGCGAAAAGACATAAGGGAGGACTTCACGCTAAAAATGCGATTAAAAAGGCTGTTTAGAAAGAGGTGTGAATAGCTTATTCCGAAAGTCATTCAAAATCGACGTAATTTTTTTCCAATTTTTTTTAATTCAATATTTTCTTTTTCCATGCAATGTAAGACTCATAGTGATTGAAATTCACCAAAGACATTGTCATTAATGTTTCATCCTGTATTCTGTGTAATGTTTCGATGTTGGAACAAACGTATCTCCCCCCTCCCCCAGAGAACCCGTTCCTAGGGAACAGAAGGTAATTAACAGCGAAACACTGTTGACGCCGCCAAGGAAACACTGCGCGTTGCGCGCTTTTTATGGGAATGGTGCGATGCTTATCCACGCGACCTGAATAAGTAATAAGCAGCTACTGAATCGGTTAGACGAAATGTTGCTTTCGATCGACACGGCTACATTTCCCGGCTGCATAATAATTTACAAATCTGTGCATTAATCTAAATGCTTATTGCCTGGTGGAGAGAAATGTATTCCACTCCTATAAAGCGTTGCGTGAAAGCTTTGCGACGGCTGAAATAATTACTACCAGCTCTCGCTTACAACTGTACCGGTGGAAATAGGATTCTAATGTCTTCGTTTTTTAACGACTTATTTTCTTGGCTTATGCCAAATTTCGCTACAAACAAGAGAACATTATGTTAAAGAACAATAGATGGTTGTCTGTACTCTCCTTATATTCGTGTTTCTCAATGTCTGAGTTTCGTGACTCAAGGGAATAGTTACAGCATCTAGTGCCACTTTGTAACTGTCTTCTGTATTCCTAACTGATTCTGTATGGTAAACGAGTGACATCACGAATTTGATCTCCATTTCTTTTTGTTACACACTTTTTGCTAATAAATAGCTGTTAATGCGCTACATTTATCCAGATGGAAGTATGAACTATTGCTTCAGTGCCAGAAACTTCCATTTTCACATCTTAAATAAAATTTGTGTTTTTAGAGGGGTTATCTAAATGGTTAATTCTATTTTGATTCTAGTGAACCTGTTGAACGGACATACCTCAGGAAATTTAAAAAAATATGTATCTATGAAACTATAGAACATGACACTCTTGAAACGAATTTTAACACTTTTAATTTCTTCACGTTAATCAGATAACAGTTCCGTGCTTTAACTTTTGGTTGCTTAGATTTAATAAAATACGTCCAGAGAATCTGTTGAACACAGTATCAGTACGTGAAACAGGATCAAATGAATCATGCAGAAAAAAGTGTTTCAAAATGGTGGTTGTTAATAAGCTTATTGTCGCCATTCGCGATATCTGGCCACAAGTTGCTTAGATAAGCGATTTATGCTACTGAGTACGAACAGCACGTAACTTCAATAATATTTAGAAAATTTTATTGTTTCTCAGCTTTGCAGACTTATGCTAATTTCTTAACGATAGAACCAATAATGAGATTTAATTAAATATATATTTTTAACTTAACTACTGACGACATTAGGATAATTTTTTTTAAAGTTTTATATTTTTGCTGTTTGTTGTATTTTTTTTTAGTTTCGTTGTTATTATATTTGTGTTTTTTTTCCTGCTAACTGGAATGGTAGGATAACTTTTTTTTTTGTTTTTGTGTTTTTTTGTTGTTTTTTTTGTAACTGCTTTACGTCTCTTTTTAACATCGAGGTCTTTAGAGACGGGAAAGGATGGGGGGCAAGGATGGGGGCAAGGAATGGGAAGGAATTCGGCCATGGCCTTTTGAAGGAAGCATCCCGGCATTTGCCTGGAGTGATTTGGGGAAACCATGGAAAACCCAAATCTGGATGCCCGGACGGGGATTCGAACCGCCGTCCTCCCGAATGCGAGGCGAGAACGCTAACCGTTACACCGCCCCGCTCGGTGGTAGGAAAACACTGATAGGCAGCTATTATGAATTTTAAGACTGGCTGACATTTTCTCTGCTTACCCTTTGTACTGGCGGGTGTTTCGTTACATACAGTACGGACATACCTCCCAGTCAAAAATGGTTGTCACTCAAAAATAATTGTTATGGAAACAAGATCTATATAAAACAAATTAATCAAATATGGAAAACGATGAAATAAAACATAAACTTGAATTGTGTCCCGATATCTGACTTTTCTGAACAAATCTGTTCAGATATCGGATTTTTCTGAACGAGGCAAATTGGTCACAGTTCTTGTCATCATAAATACTTCCGAAATTCCAAACCAACGTGATAGCATGTGATATGAAATGAAACCAACGAATTTGTGATTCATGTTTGGAGATAATGGCTATTTAAATACCTTGTTAAATAATAACAGAAATTCTCAAAGCAATGCTCGTAGCAGCTGAAGGCTGCTAGAATAAAGTGATTGCAGGTTTAATATTACTCTGTTTGTAATGCTTCAGTTGTATTGAAAAGAGGACTCACCGGGATCCAAATCAGGGAAGCTGTAGAACAATTTTTGATCTACAGCAATGTTTTCATTTGTGGGAAAACAGAGCTCGCATCAAATTATTGGGACGGTAACGATGGACTCGGAGAATATATTTGTAATATGGTCGTCTGTAGGTATTTATGCTTTCCTGTAAAGTTGACCGAAATGTGCATATGCGTTTATTGTCTTAGTGTGCAGCACTCTATGCGTCCTCGATTTTGTGAGCTCTGTCAGACACGTGGGACGGACTTCAGTTATACCCTGTTCACTCCGAACTGGCGGCCGAAGGTCACGTCACCACGCTCCCCTCTCCAGTTACATACTGCTCCAAGCACACAGTTGTGTCCATCAAGCGAGTGACGTATTTGTGAGCGGGCACTCTTTCCCCTCCGCGTGGAGGGGGAAGGGCAGTGGAGTGGGGATAGAGCATAGTGACCTTGAGTCGCATCTGTTAACTGAATGCACTAGGTAGTGTGATTTGTGCAGATGTGACCATCCAAGAGCCTCCATTGAGAGTGAGCGGTTAACATTTTAGCCAGACATTCTCTGGAACCGGTATTCAGTCTCGGTCCGGCCTTGCAAATTTTGGTTTTCCATTGTTTACTGAAATCGCGCTAGATGAATTCCACAGTGGTTCAAAGACTAAAACCGGTTTCTTTTGCCTTTCTTCTTATTAATCCCACCCCAATACTCAACATTATTACAGATGAAATATAAAGATCTACTTTTTCTCTTTTTGTTTGTTTTACTTTATCTGCTTTTTTTAATTAAAGAAATTATACAAATCGTATTGTACAATGGGACTGAGCGTGGTGGCTGAATGGTTAATGCTCTGGCCTCGCATTCTGGAGGATACCGGTTCGAATCCCAGTCCGGGGCATCCAGATTTAGGTTTTCCAGTGTTTACCCAAATCACTCTAGACGAATGCCGGAATGCTTCCTTCAAAAGGCCACTGCCGGTTTCCTTCCCATTACTTGCCCCCAGAGAATGTGCAAGAATTTCTTCATTAATATATACCGTTTTGCAATTCAGATAAATCTGTGTATGTTTGTGAGCGATGCGCGTCTGTTTCCGGTTGGCGAGCCAGACGGATAATCGGTGTGTGAGGCTGCAGCTGGGCTGGTCCAGGTGCTCATTAACACCGAGCTCTTCAACAGATGGCAGCAGCGGCGGCGCCGCTTTTTACACCGCTGCTCATTACGGTCGTGATGACAGCTTTCAGGGGAGTGCTTAGCTTTTGGCTGCCGTTTGGTCCAACTGAAAGCTCAGTCCCGCTCTGTCCTCGTTTATTCACCAAATACAACCGCGAGAGGACTAGCAAGCTTGCAATATTCCTTCTTGTCAGACCTCTACTCCCTGTGGCTAACTGCATCACTTGAAGTGATACTGATCAAGAAATATAGCCATCGTAATATGTGAAATGTATGACCTTTAAAAAGTACACTAGATGGCCCGGGGGAAAATATCGCGAATGATATGCGACGAATATCGAGGTTTGTAGTGAAATGAAAGAAGAACTGACTTATTTGTAGCAATTATTCATTTGTGAACTGAAACAGGCAAATCACTTACAACGTCTTAAGAAACAATAAGAAAACACTTTGTTTTAAACATATGTTTAACGTGCCTAAAACTGGTGTTAATTTAGAACACAAAACAAAATGTAATGTACATTAAAATTTACTTGTAAATAAAACTCACGCAGTTTATCAATATCTCTGTGATATGTGGTGCTGCTATCCAGCGGCAATAGGAACACTCCCTATTGACGCCAGCGAAGCCCAGCGGCTTGTCTCTGAACTATCGCTTACCCTTGACCTTGATTGTTCATAATTTACCATTTACGGGTCGAATTTCGAGAAATTGCTTTCTGTGTTAAAGATGTTACCGAAGAAGAGAACTTAATCTTTAAAATGATACCTCGTTTATCGATTTTGGCTAAGTATGAAGCGAAACAAATGGCACGTCACAAAAAATTCCTTTTTGAAATAATATATACGATAGTTGTCGTAATCTAAAAGTTTCTTATTATTTATAACCATCGAAATGCTATTGTTTCTTGCCTCCCGTGCGCCTATCATTTGTGAATGTTGTGTTAGTATTTCGACCGCCACTTTAAGTCTTATTAAAAATATTTTGTTCTTCTTAGAACGCAGGAGAGAAAATAAAGTGATTGCGCTTTCCTAGTTTTTTCTTTGTCTCTTTTCAACAAAACTCCAGAAAACCACTCAAATCTGTAACTGAAACAACCGAACAAAAATGTAAAAAGGCGACAGTAAATGAAGAAATAATACTTGTTTAATAAATAAATTCAGCCAGAGCAATAGAATATTTGTTCGTTTATTTACTTTCCGAATGCATTTAACTTCTTAAATGAAGCATCCTCAGCGGTTTATCATTTTATGACAGGTACATTGCTCTATTTATCCACCATTCTCACTGCTATGGTGGCTAGTGGTTAATTTCCCCTTCGCGTGGAGGGGTAAGGGCAGTGGAGTGGGGATAGAGCAGTGACCTTGAGCCGTCTGTGTTAACTGAATGGGCAGTAATAGGAATTAAAATATTGCAGAGATAAACTACTTCCTCTCTCTGTTTTATGCTTATATTGAACCACCTTAACGTGGACGGTGAGCAGTGCCACCACCAGCTGAAAAGTTTGTTAGTATCTCTAAAAAATCACACGTTACTGAATATTTCATGACATGACAGCATGGTTAACGCTGGAGAATTTTGCTGAGGTGTTGCACGCTCTGCGCAGGAAAGTTTAATTTCTGTGGGTTACGAGCTTACCAGAAATTGTGACAGCGTGTCACAGCGGGGTTTCTAAAGTAAAATGTCCCCTTTGTGGGTTGTCACAATGGTCGGCCAGCAGTTTAGAGGCACAATGGCAGCGGAGATCGTACCAGCTGCGGCCGACACGAGGGCAGGGAACACGTGACAGCAAGGTGCCAGCTAATTGGCCGCCGCCCAACACACGTCACTATCACTCCCGTGTCGACGGTGCGTCCGCCGTTGGGATACTTCGGAGCGAAGAGGGAGAAGAAATGGCATTTGTCGATTAAACCGTATATTCAGTTCGAGAGTTTTTACGTCCCCACCACATATTTTTCATTTACATAAATGTGATTATATTTATTACAGTTAAGAAACAAAAAAACAAAGTACTCTTAATTAAAACGACACATGCCTCACACAGGAGTCGTACCGTCTGTAACGTCGTACGTAGGCCGAGCCATCTAGCCATAAGTCAATGGCTTCGCGAGAATTCACTGGTTTACTATAAATGACTTGCACATTTTTTTTAGTATCTGTAATTTTTTCCCTCATATTCGGCCACCAAAGAAGGGATGAGAGGAGGGGAGACCCTGTATCCTTTATTTTCCGCCTTTATCTACGGTATGATGGGTCATGGGAGTGTACAAGGCGTATATTGGTGATGAGGATACAAAGATATTGGTGTAAGAATTATAAGCAATGCATGTAAGGGAAAAGATGGCCATGACCACAAGCTGGCACTCAATTTCAGGCACATGGGTGTAGGAAGATTATCTTTTTTTGGTAACTGGTTCTGGGATTGGAATAATTTACTGAAAGAAATTATGACTAATTTACCAACAAGAATTGAAAGAATTTAAAGTTGAAATTTGTAGAGGGCAAATGTAGGTGGGTGCAGGAAAGGGGGAAAAGATGCGTAGGGAAATTGCCACCGGAGCGTGCGCTCCATTGCAATCAAATTAAATTAAAAAAATCTATGGCGTAATTCACATACACAACAGTGCAAACTGAAACATTATAATTTTGAATTAGATACCCACTACAAATTTTACAGAGAGAAAACTAATAAAAATTTACTATAAGCTTTGAATATATTGGCATACAGTGTAAAATTTGTTACGTTTACTGCAGCGGTTAAACGTCTAAAACTGTCACTGCTTGAAATAAGCTTTCCCCTATATCACCGATGTTCGGATCTGCTCCATACTGAAGTAAGATGTAAAAATGAAGAAACAAAATGTGCAGCAGTTTGTCCATTCCTATCATTTACATTAATGTTAAAACCAAATTTTTCAACTAACAATTTTATCTCGACATTCCACCTGCTCAGTTCATGGTTTCAAGAAACCAGAACATGTAGCGTTAACAGTTTGAGAATTTTTAAATTTGTTTTTCGTTCCCAAGCTTTATTAAAATTTCCTTACAGCAACCTGTTAAAGACTCCTTCATCAGCGTCTGTAATAAAATCTACTACTTTTTTTTTTTTTTTTTTTTTTTTTTTTTTTTTTTTTTTTTTTTTACCTTTTCATTCCTCCCAGCAGAAGGCTGGGAGGCGGGCTGCTGGAGAGTCATAGGGGACTCTTTTCAGCCAATCTACTACTACGGGGAGGGAAGGGGGATGGAAGGTCGGCCGTGGCCTTCTAGGGAACCATCCCAGCATTCGCCTAATTGTCTGAGGGAAACCACGGAAAACCTCAGACAGGATGGCCGAACCGAGTTTAACCCCGGTCCTCCCGAATGATAGGTAGGAGGCTTATTAAACCGATATTCAGGGGCATCAAATCATGCATCCATCATGTTGATGCCCATGGTGATATGCGAAAGAGAGAATTCGGAAGGGAGAGAGACAAAATATCAGAACGACAGTGGCTTTCAAGTAGGAAAAGTAACTATCTTTTACATATTTCCAGAGTAAACAGTTGAAAATAAATAATTAATGAGGTCGAATGCGATGACTGATCGTTCATGGGAGATTTGTAATTATTAATTTCTGTGGGAAAACGTGTGTCATTGATTATTAATTCTACTTGATTAATGCTCGTCGTGTTATGTTTTTCTGTAGCTATCAGTGTTTACTACATGCAGGTCAAATATATTAGCTTAATCCAACTTCCCTTATTTCGTTAACTTTCCACAAATAATAAAGTCAATACCGACTAAACATAAATGTAGATGTCCAGAGTGAAATAGTATTCGCTGATTAAACTGCTATTAAATTATCATCACGTATCTTCCTTTCTCGCAGCGTAATTTTTGATAGGGAATGAGTTTGAATAAACTGAAACGATGGGAAATTATTTCTGAGCCAGAAATATTGCAAACTTAGTGAGCTAATGAAGCTGCTGGAGTTGGGGATTACTCAGGGAAGAAATAAATGACTTCAAGTAATGGGCTCATTTGCTGTCACCACAGCCATTCTCTCAAGATAGAAGACCTTAATTTCTGATCGATTCAGGCAGCGATAAACGTGGAATGTCCATCGCTTGGGGAGCTAATAGACTACTATATAAAGCTGAGAGATTGGTTTACCTAACTCCAATTCATCTGCGGTCAGCAGAAACTGTGTGGAAGTTGGAGTTCTCTTAATGCGTGTAATGGCCTTACAAACAGGTCTGATAGAGGTGATCTTGTCACAAGCTGTTTTACGGAACTTCAAAAACACAAGACTAATGGTAAGTTTATGTTGCCAAACTACCTCCTTAGTCGCCCCCACGGAAGGCCAATCCCTGACATTACACCAATTATTTTTCGGGAGGTTTGAAGTAAATTGTCTCATAATAGTGTGGAAAATGGTTGTGTCACTAGGATATTGATTAACATTACTTTCGATCTCGGAAGTGGGAATTTTGTAAATGAGTAATGTAATAATTATACTACAATTACAATTACTGAAAAATCCCTTCGATATTACAATAATTACGAATTGGTGACAGCTCGATAATTAGGAACAGTGGTGGCTGACTTTGAAGCATCCAATTCACTTCCAAACAAACACTGAGCAGGAGTCTGACGACTTTCATGATATTCGTGAATCGCGGAGTAATAATAGTAATAATAAACGAACAAATTATTATTATTTATTTTTAAAAAAAGTATCAACTGCGAAAGGTTGCAAGGACATAAACTTCCTATGTATTGATGAAAATAAAAGTGTATAGCGTACGATAACAGGTAAGAATATTTCGTTGTGAACTCAAAGTACATATAGCATCTCTTGCATAGCTGCAGTGTTGGCTACTTTCAACATTCTATACCCACTTAGATCAATGAACCGCGTCATCACAGTTCATCCATTTTAAACTATTACTTACTTCTAACCCCGTCAAAGATGACGGGTTGAACGGCGTGGTCTGACAAGGCATTTGCTCGCACCTGCTTTAGCTGGACCAGGATGACAAAACAAATATTTTGTTACAGCGTAACAGTTCATGACGACAACTGACACTTTTGCTACATCGTAAGGCACGAGGAAATGTAAGCATGCCTGTGGCTGAAATGATGACCCAAATAATATGACGTCGGTGAAAACGAAAGATACTAAAAACAAATCTTAATTACTTATGTTAAGCCATGTAATTTTAGTTTCAATTGTGGTATAGCCCGCATACATAGTGATCAATATGAAACTAATTTTATTCAAATCAAGTAATGATTTCATTAAAAAATAGCAAATAATAATTAATTTGGTGATTTAAACGATAAATATACTTTTCTTTCAGTGTTCTGCCAGTTAATTTCTTTGCAGTTATTTAACTAAATAGAATTATTATAAATAAAGCTAAATATATTTCATCATGCCTTACGCTGAAGCAAAAAGTTTCTTTTGTCATCCTGGTCCAGATTACATTTCAACCTAATCACAAACTCCGAATAATATTGCAGCTAGAAAATCAAAGCTTTATTCACACGGGAATTAATGTATTAATTCACTGTATCGCATGTTAGTTACATCATGCAACGCAATATAAAGTTGACCCAAACTCTTCACGAGTCTCAGTCTTTCTTTTTAGTGATTCATTTTACAACGATTGAACGGCTGACACATTTGGAACTACTAACACGCAACTAAAATAATAACCTCAGCAATATGGCGTCAGAGAAAGCAAAGGTAATTAAAAATAAATCTTAACAACTTATGTTGTGCCACGTAATATTAGTTTTAATCCTGGTCTACGTCGCATAGATCACGATCAATGTGGAACCAATGTCATTCAAAGGTTCTTCAGTAACATGGCGCTCATGAAAAAAACTTAAATTATTAAAAAAATACTCATGCTCTATGCTGTAACGTGAAATGCCTGTTAGCATTTTGACCCAGGCTAAATTTAAATCTAATCAAAACTTCCTCTATGATATTTATGGACAAAGAATTTAGTGAAACCGTCTACAACGAACGAATGTAAATAAATATTTAACATGTTAATTTTAACCCAATACATACTTTTCTTTCAATTTCTTGACATGTTTCGCGAATGATTAACTAAATAGAACTGTTATTAGATCACGTTCATTACTACTATAATAATATCTCTGCCCGTTGTTAATCCAACAACAAAATTTAGGTGCATTACGTCAGCGTTACGGACATGGCTACACGATGACCAAGCATAGCCTTTTATTAATATAGATTTAAAAACAAGTAACATTAGCTTACGGATTTTTCAGGTATGAACCGATCAGAACCGCTGCGATTGAGATGTGGAAAAGAACTGCAAAAACTAGAAAAAATAAGGACTTCTATAGGTTGAAAGAAGGGAATGGGCACAGTGGCTATGTCATTGGAACTGAATCCGAGGATATTTAGTTTCTGTTTTAAAATGTTTCAAATGGAGTCCAGAGCCATAGAACACAGAGGGGAAAAAATCTCTCAGTTTCTCGTAAAGGAAGGCTCACCAGAGAGAGATGTATTAGGATGAGTGCTGCACTATAAATCCAAATTGGCCGTTTGCCAATTCCGATTACCATACGGAAGACCTCTCTTTGTTAGCAATATCTCAACGCTTCCCGCGGTTTAAGAACTGTTAAATACTGAGAAGTGAAACTATCTTGTGGCAGTTTTTCTGTCGTGACGGATTCGCCCGTCATACCGAGCGGCCCTGCATGCGGGCTCCAGTCCCTCGCAGGCGCTTTTTGTCACTCTGGCCTCACTTGTCACTGCAAACGATCGACAAATTAAATAACCCGCGGCCGGTAATTAAATGGAGGTCCCGCACAGGGCCCGCGCCATTGTTCTAGCCCTGTTATGTTGCCAGATGGTGGATGGCGTCCATTGTGCCACCAACTTGAACCCTGTCGCCGAGCAAATATCGCCAGAAACCAAATGTCCCCAACGGCTTTGACGGGGGAACGTCCAGCTGTCCATATCCAAGAATCTAAACTCTGTCTAGTACCAATTCGTTGAGTTTGGTAATTGGTGGGTGATGGTTTGTGGTAGATTTCTTTTCACTTAGCCAGTAAAAAAGCCAGTTTCTTTCCTGTGGGACCTACAGTTTAACGTGGAATCCGAACCACGGAGCATCTTGGTCTACAACATATGAAATTCCTTGTCACAGCGGGATTCCAACCCTGTACCAAGAAATTTTAAGGCGAATACCTTATCTACTGAACTACCAAACCGCTCATAAAAACTCTTATTGATAGTAATAAACTTGAAAAAGCAGAAACCCTGCCCGTATGTTTAAGTAGACTTTCTTTTGAAAGGACCAAGTATCTCTTTTTAATCACTGTTGCCTTCTTTAGTCCATGTTTTTGAAACTATCCGAACTTTTCATATATGAACAAATTGACCGACCAAAAAGAAAAACAAAACATAACTTCACATATATATTCCAGTTATATGGATAAAGTCAATAAAAAAATTCTGGCAAAAAAAAATTATTTAAGGATAATGAATTATTACTCCTGATATGACGTTGATATTGTATTTCTGTTTGACAATCATTTGGATGCAGACAAATTAATGAATTAAATGAAAAAAATGTAGTAAAAGCGATTTGGAGTAAATAAATGCAATGAAATATCATGAATAGTGACAGTCGTAACGGAATTCTGTTACGGGCAAGCAAAATTACAGAAGAAAGTTTCCTTCACTGTCGACTTAGTTTCTGGAGATAGGACGGCCAGTTACTTTCCTCCGGAACCTACAGTTTAATATGGAATTCCGAACCACTGAGCATCATGATATACATCTTATGAACAATATACAGCTAGTAAAAAATCCTGGCCACTGCGGAATTCTAAGTCGTGACTATGAACCATGAATTTTTAAGGCAAGTACCTTACCCATTGAACTACCAGGGCGCTCATAGATGTTGTTGTTGTTATTATTGTTGTTTTAGGGCGCGTCGACAGCGGGGTCATTAGCGCCCTCCGCTCATAGAATCTCTTATAAATAGTAAAAACCTTGAAAATTTAGAAATGCTGCAATATGTTTAACTAAGCCTTCTTTTGAATTGACCAAGTATTACTTATCAATTAGCGTTGCCTTCTTTAGTTTTTATTTTGGTGCATATAAATGTTTTAGAAACTATTCGAGCTTTTCATATGTCAACATTTCGCTCAAAGAAAAAAAAAAAGTCACATCAAAAATATATTCCATCTGTGTTTAGAAATGCAATGAAAAATTTCTGTGTGAAAGCATTAAGTCAACTGAATGTAATGTAACACAATCTGCCTCGAATTAATAAGAGCAAAGAAAGTTTTAACTAAAATTGTTTCACCGAGCAAGTAAAATTACAGTTGATGCATTGTAGCTAACAAAATTGTGGAAGATAGTTCCCTTCTGTGTCGACATGTTTTTGGTGTCTGAAACCGACATTAACAGTCTCCTCTATAAATGAAAAAGGATGATATAGAGATCTGAAACAGGTCACTTTCTTGCTACGTGAAACGTGTTAGTTTATAAGAGGAAGACACGTTTTGTGTACAATTACAGTATGAAAATATGATTATATGTGGTCTCATCCTCCTCTCCCCTAATTCTTTCTTTCTACTAAGAATAAAAAGGGGAGAAATCATCACATATGTGAAGATCTTCAAAATTATTAGTTTTGAATATTGTTGTAAAGAAAACTGTTAACAAATTCATTTTAATGCCTTGAATTTTTTCAGTATAGAACCAAATGCTACGGAGCAAATGCTATTGAATGAATTTTCTATATCATTTGCGAAATGTTTTAATCCAAATGAATACATTAATCTAAGGTCAAGATGCCAAATTTCAAATAAATATTTGTTCCGAAAAATCGGATACATTCGGTAATAAGCTTTTTCGAATGAGCAAACCTTGTGATATCAAATACAACAGGCAAGGGTTTTTATCTCATATTCATCTACACCATGTACTTTACATGTCCTTCTCTTACGGTGTAATCTTGTGAACGGTTCAATATTCAGAAGAATGTCTGCGTGATTTATGTTCCGGGAAGCAGCTCGTCTGTTTGAGTCGCAGGCTATATTGGACGGGGAGCCGGGGCCCAATCATCCCCGTGTAGCCGGCAGCGAGTTTGGAACTTTGGTACCGCCCGCACTAAACATTTAAAGTTACGAGAGCGCCGGGGCGGGACCGTTTTAAATTGCGAGCGACAAGTTTGGCCGACGAGTGGGCCTCAGAGGTCCCAAGGCGGCGATGAGTCTCTGAACCCACAACTTCCATTCGTAGATAGCACGTCAAAATGTCGCTACCGCGAACTTTCAGATATCAGCACGAATTTCATTTCAAACATACGCCGACGTATTTGGGACCCTCCGATTCTTCTAAATGAGTCCATTTTTATTAATATTTCTCGAAATATTAAGCGCGTTATTGAAGTTTCTGAAGATACAGTCCTATTTTTTAGTAATATTTGATGGCTTCTTTTTAATGGAAATAAAAACCGTTAATCTATTTCAATGTTTTCGCAACTTCATTGATACGATGTTTTTTTTTTTCTGTGTAATTGGTATACTTCACAAGACGAATACGGCAGCCAGGCTCTAATCCACAACGTTGTACTTGTACTTGTCTGATATTAATTCTAAAATTGTTGTTTCTCGTTGTAGCAAGTGTTTTTTTTTTTAGTTATTACTTCGTCGACGGCTAAGGTTATCAGAGGCTGGATCGGACAGGGAAAAGAAACAGGAAGGAATTCGGCCATAACATTTTTGAAGGAAGCATACCGGCATTCGCCTGGAGTGATTTGGGGAAAACCATGGAAAACCCAAATTTGGATGCCCGGACGGGGATTCGAACCCGCGTCCTTCCGAATGCTCGTTTTAGTAAGTAAGAAGACGAGCAACCAAAAGCAAATCAAACACGAAACGACAAAAACACATCTGTTTTCAGTACAGTCTTTTAACGAATGGACGAATGAAGTTGGTTTATTAGTATAATCATCCAGCTACAAGGTATATGTGCAAACTAGCTCCAGTGTATGGGAAAGAATGGGATAAGTCATCTTTGTTCCTGGAATGTCATGAAACTTCATCACGATGTGGCAGTACCTGAAAGTTTTGTTTAGGGAGTAAGTCGGTTCATTTAACGTCATGCGTGTTGTACTAATATTGTATTGGCTATCTTCAGTCTGCAAGAAAGAGCAAATGTGGATGCTTGGTACGTCATATAAGTAGCATTGTATTGCTGATGATGTTTTTCATCTGTTCTAGTAGTAAAAAAGGTTCCAAGAAAACAAATCAAGGTCTTACAACGTCCCAGATCAACTAACGCAATGAAACGAGTAGCCTTTCTACAGGATGCCAAGAAGCTTAAAATATCTATATAAGACTAGATTCATTTGTATGATGAGCCGACGTCTTGGAGACTCTTAATAAATATCATCATCGACTGGTTACTTCAAGCCATTTAACTTAATTTACAATAAACGATTCTTAATTTCTCGGCCTGTTAAATACCAGTATGAGCAAAACCAAACATTTCAACAAGATTTTGAATGCTTACTAGGAGAGTAACTACAATTTTTATGCAGATTACAACAGACTACAGCCACTAAGTTATAAAAGAGCTGCGCTGGACGACTTTGGAGAACTTAAGAAAGGCTTATGTTGGAGATGAGGCACTGGGTGGATATTGGGTGAGAAACATGGTGTTGTACTTTAAATGAAACAGATACCTACGGCCATAAATTAGATTTTGGTTTAAGTCTTACATTTGTAGTTAAGGGACTTAAACTTGAATGAATCATCATGGAAGGAGTTGAACAGATTGCCTTAAGCAGTGAAAGAATTTATACGAGACTAACAATTTGGCTTTTGGCAGGTGTTAGGAACATAAGAGCGAAATTTCTCTCGGAATTGAGAATTTATGAAATGCTCTCGTGTAACTGGCCGAGTTAAGGAAGTGTTATCACACGATATTTCGGCGAACACATTTACAGTCGCCATTTTCTAGTGATAGGAACATTGCCACTGGAGTGTACGTTGCAATGATGTTAATTATTTAATAATAACAATAATATTTCATACAAGTGAATTTTTCTCATCAGTCCTGTCTGAGATTACAAGTAAATGGAATTTCTGAAAATTTTTATTCTCAAGCAAGTCCAGTTAATATAGTCATACACAGCCATCAATTCACTGACTTACGCGACTTACGTCAACTTTTAAAACATAAACTTGCAAGAGTAGAAGGCGTTGAATTGATCAGTCTATGAAACTCCTTATACGTAGTGTTGTAAATAAGCAACGAAAGGCATGGTACTCTCGAATCAGCCAGAAATACGTCTGCTAACTTCGCAGGCCAGGGCAAATGATGAATAATTTACCGAAAACGTTGAAAGAATTTAAAGATAGAATTTGTAGGGGGCAAATGTAGGTGGGTGCAGAATAGGGGGAATATGGGGGTGTAGGGAAATTGCCACCGGAGTCTGTGCTCCATTGCAATTAAATTAAATAAAAAATTAAAGGCAGAGGTGATGGGAAGAAGGGAGGGTACAATGACCTTGACTGCTAATTTCGTTCCGCAAAATATACTAACTTGGTAAGTTGCATTCAGTTTGATCTTTTTCCATCACTTACTTGCATCAGGGATTAATCGCTATCTAATAAATAGCATCTTCCATGCGCACACTATATAACTGTCTATAGTTATACTGTTTTCAAATGCTTTCTCAGCACCAACTGCTGTACACAGATGCACCTATCAACGATTTTCCGTACGCTCTCTGGGTTGCTGGATTTAGTATTGAATGAACACATCCCAGAACAAGCTAAAGCCGCGTTCCCACGACGTCTTGTAACGAAGGCGGGACGGGACGGGACGAATACTCAACAACACGCCATGGGAACGGGGCCGCCTCTGCTAGCGGGGAGGAGTCGCAGCTACCCACTCTACGTCGGTAAACATCACAGGCGTGTGTAGCGGTGCGCTGTTTCCATCGGCTTGCAGCAGCGATGCTCACCCCTTCTGTTGCTGTAAAGTGCTCTGTGCCAAACGACACTAGGCAACGTGGTGAGGATGTGGTAGCGAGGTACGAAGACCTAACCTGCGGCGCGCGCTCGTGCTTACACTTCGGTTACTGAGGTGCCGCCTCCGTTACAAGAGATCATGGGAACGCAGCTTAAGATACAGAAGTGCAGCTCATTTGTCTTACGAGAAAAGATTCCATCTCATCTGCGAGAAGACTTACCAGTTACAATATAACAGCTTGTAATTGGAGAGATGAAGAGTTTCGTAACTTCAGATTTGAAAATCTGAGTCCCTGGCTATTACGTCACTATTGCGGAGTGTCTGTAGGGTATCTCAGTTGTCTCTGCGCCTTGTTTCCCACTCTCGTGATGAGAGATTAAGGTCAGAGATCACGGTGTAACGAGACGACACAGTGCCTGAAATAATAGAATCGTTCCTCATCCAGGTAGGTAGCTCTGTAGATGAGGATGCTCCGTCGTTTCCCGTGAGGACACACCACAATGCTCGTACAGTTACCTTGTTTACGCGTGACAATAAACAAGATTTACAGGCCTTTGTGACGCTGCTAGACGGGGAGAAAGCCGCCTTCCGAACGAACAATGCCTCCCGACTGGGATGTTGGGCTGCGCGCCCCTCCCTCTGCTGAGACAAGCTAGGCGGGCCTAATAGAGTTTTTCCCGGTGGCGCCCGTCCGGTGCCCGCTAAACATATGCCATTATGTGGCCGACAGCCCCACACAAAAACTGACAACTAATTGGATTCGGCGCCTCTGGGACTCCCGAGCGCGCGCTCCAAGATCCCACTGGCTGCGGCTCCACAGTGTCTTCAGGATACACACCTCCACATCGACACCACTTGCGCTAAGACTGTCCGACACTGTGTATAATTCTACTAAAATCTGGAAGCCGAATGCCCATCCCTTCAGATTAAGATCTTCAATACCTTTTATCAACATTTTAGGGTCAACTGCCTTAGTGCCTTCGATGATTTATACTCATCAATGACATGGTCAAATCTGGAGCCTTGGTTTCACGGCCACCTTCCCTTGCTGACGTCAGCATTTATAGCTACTGTCAGATCGTAATATGTACTGCTGGATAAAGTGATGCGTTTACATCCATCTGTGATACGTGTAACTATGTTCTGTGTGAAGGAGCATCCATAAACTACGTAGCACGATTTTGGCCTCCTCTGAACCCAGTGGCGTAAAGCTAGGTCAAGAAGGGCTCCGGTGCAAAAAATTTATTTTAGGCTCTCAGGCCAGATCGGCGACGTTTTTTTGTGTTGCTGGTAGGGGCCCCCTTAACTGAGGCTGGGGCCCCTGAGTTGAGCTTGGGGGTCCTTAGTGAGGGGCTCCCTAAAAAAAAAGATCGCCAGTTTGCCGTGAGGGCCCGTGGGCGCTCTGATCTTCGCTTGGGAGCCCCCTGAGGTATGCTTGGGGGCCCCCTGAGCGTAGGGGCCCCGGTGCACTGCACCGCCTAGCCCCATGGTAGCTACGCCCCTGTCTGAACTCCTCTCCCACGTGGTATAAAGTGGCATTTGCCTCTACACCTCCATTCCCTCCAGCGTGGCAGGTAGCTATTTCTCCTATTGATTCCAGAAGACATTTTGTACTGTTTTCTCTTGTCAGACAAATTTCATACGGAGATAATTAATAGACGTAAATAAATATTCACATGTTGCTGTGTGTTTTGTACCTTATTTTAACTGTGACCAATAATATGAATGAAAAGCTTCGTGGCTTGGCTCCGAACACCCCCCTGCCCCCCACGTAACGTAGCATAGGGAGCGTCCATAAATTACGTGAGGTTAAATAGGTTGGGGGGAGGGGGTTCTGGCGAAATCTCACCAAGGGGGAGGGGGGGGGTCAACGGAAATCTCACGTGAGGTTTTGTAAATTTTTGTTGGACTGCAGAGATAAAGAAAAGGTCTGCAAATGACGCGAAAGTCCATTTTAGGGGGGGATTTCGTCGAAAAGCGGGGGTGTAACCGGCTTTGGAAGGATGAGACCTAAAAAACAAACAAAAGGTCTCAAAAAGTTGCTAGGGCGATTCCTGATGGGGGGGGGGGGAGGGGTGTCTCTCACGGACTAGATCTCACCAGAGGGGGGAGTCGGACCAGATCTCTTAAAATCTCATCAGAGGGTGGGGGGGGGGGGTCCGGAAATCCGGAAAAACACCTCACGTAATTTATGGATGCCCCCTAACTTTCAACCCAACCCCTTCTGCCTCCTTCACCGATCCACGTAGTTTGTGGACATTCCCTGATAAGTGTATTATTTTTAGTGAAATGTTGATGAGACGGAGATTCGGGACCGTCCCGGCATTCACCTCGATTGCTGGTGAAAGCCGCCTAAAAACCTCAGTCACGACCTCCGTCGCTGGGTCCTGGGATCGTACCCGGTCCGTTGTACTTCCCTGATCCAGTGCACTGAGCCGTACTGGTGGGTTCACAATACTGTGGCTAACCGACGGTTCTTTCACCAGCGTTTTAGAATCCTGGCAGTTGATTCCAATCCACAATTGCAGGAGGAAAAACAGACAATCTGAAAGCGTAGATAGCATTGTACGAGGCGCGTCCAGCAAGTAAGTTCCGTTTCAATTTATCTCCGCTACAGCGCTGCGATTGCAGTTCCGCACATGCGCTGTAGACGATGTGTATCAAGGGGAAGAACGTGCGCCATTTGGAGATCGCTGTCAGTTACGTACGCTTTGTTGTGCTTGTTTGAAATGTCGGCGTTGATTGAAAATCCCGCCGCCTGTGAAATCAGGTCTGTGATTCGGTTTCTGAATGCGAGGTAAGTGAAACCAAGTGAAATTTATCGGCAAATTTGCGATGTTTACGGACCAAATGCGATGAGTGATTCGATGGTGAGAAGATGGGTCCGACAGTTCAATGGCGGGCGTAGTGATGTGCACGATGAAGAACGAAGTGGGCGTCCACCTTTGGTTACAGAAGAACTGGTTCACGCGATTGATGACAAGATCCAGGAAAACCGTAGGTTTACAATTAGTGCTCTCGCTATGGACTTCCCCCAAAATTTCACGATCACTGATGCTTGAAATTGTTACCAAACAACTGAAATTCCGTAAACTTTGCTCACGTTGGGTACCAAAGATTCTCACTGAGCAACACAAAACACAACGGATGGGTAGTGCACTTGAGTTTTTGAACCGTTATGCTGAAAGCGGCGAAGAATTTCTGAGACGGATAGTCACAGGAGATGAAACGTGGGTTTCTTACGACACCCCTGAGAGTAAGCGGCAATCAATGGAATGGAGGCACACTTCATCCCCACCAAAGGTTAAGCGGAAGCAAATCATGACACCTCGGAAAATGATGTGCACAGTATTCTGGGACTGGAAAGGCATCCTACTCATTGACTTCTTACCGCGTGGTCAAACAATCAAAGCAGATGCTTATTGCGAGACACTTCGGAAATTGCGCCGTGCAATTCAGAATAAGCGCCGGGGACTGCTGTCAAAAGGTGTTGTTTTGCTTCACGACAACGCACGACCACACACTGCAAACGTGACTAAAAACCTCGTACAGGGATTTGGCTGGACGTGTTTCACCATCCTCCGTACAGCCCTGACCTCGCTCCTAGCGACTTTCATCTGTTCTTACATCTCAAGTCTTTCCTTGGCGGTCATCACTTCACCAATGACGACGACCTGAAGAAACTGTTTCCAACTGGTTGAAGACACAGGCGGCAGATTTCTATGAAGAAGGTATACAAAACCTGGTGCCACGCTATGACAAATGCCTGCAAAATTTCGGCAGTTATGTGGAAAAGTAGTTTAAGAGTTGTAGAATTTTATGCCATAAAAATTTCTTCTGCATCTGTGTACAATTTCATTTTATTACCAAACGGAACTTACTTTCTGGACGCGCCTCGTATATGCCGCTCCTAGTAGCGTGGGGATTGGCTTCGCGTTACACGAGTCACCGTTTCGAATCCGGCCTAGGGCGGCGGTGGTTTTAATTGAGCGTTGTGTCCGTCCTGTGTCGTTTTTCCATTTGTTGTTACCAGTTACTTTGACGATTTCTTTCATTTTAGTAGGATTTATTAGTTTTTTTTGCGTTCTGGACTAGAGTAATCCCTTAAATTCTGGTCACTTTGTCTCGGGTTATCCACATACCATCTCAACAACATCAGCAGTCCGTAACGCAAACTGCAGAATTTCTCACTGGCGAGAAACTATGTTTCATTTCACTGGTGTTATGTTGCCGCCCCTATAAAAGTTAAAGAAAAATTACGTCGTATGTCATGCAGACCCGAACGTGGGTGATGCATGTCCTTCGGCTTGATCGTAACTCTTTCCTTACTCACAGCCACGAGGTGAGGTGACAGTTTCACGAACTGAGAGTTTGATTTACGGCTTCCGGATTAGTTACACGCCATAAAAGGGACCTCGAAAACACACAGCGATTGAGAGACAAAATTTTCTTGCTGCGTAAAAGATTCCAGAGGAAGATCAAATGGTGTTAAAAAAATTTAATATTGATCCTTAATATTTAGTTACTATTACCATATCTCAATAAATGACGATAAAAGCAAATACCTAGCTGAAGAAGCGACATTGCTTGTAATATTCACTAATAGAAGTGGTATATTGAAATTAAAGTGCTTATCACTGTTCTTATTTTGGAAAATCTGAACGCCGTTGAAACGTGAAGATGGAAATCTTGAAAGTATAAGTCGTTTTTGGTTAATTTGAAGAAATGATTGAAGTCTAACTTAATTTGGATTAATTATTTTGTATGTTTTAAAGACACTTGAAATAAATTCATCAATGCCAGATGTACATGCATTGAAAATACAGTTTACCAGATTCATCCTGTTGAGTTCATACCTAATTCAGGATACATCAAATAGTTGGCTGACAGGGGCTCTTAAGTTTTCTATTACTCTAGTGGCGATATGAAGATAACATTTACCTGCCTGAAAGCAATTTGGATATACGGTTTTCTAATTAAGGGGTAAGAGGTAAGATAAACAAATGCTTAGCTGATTCTTAAGACCTTCCGCCGTCTTTGTACATGACTTTAGCTTCACGGGCTATGCCGCGTCGTTTATTGGATAATTCATCTAAGCTTTCGGCTGTTATACTTCAGCCTTCGTCAGAGATACTGTTTATATTTATGTTCACATAGCAACCGTCGCCAAGCATCGCAGAGGAAAATACCACTATCTTCGTTGATGTTGTTGGAATTCCGTAAGTGGTGGCTTCGACGTCTGAAAGAGACAGCAGAAATCTTAAGGAATTGCAACAACATCAACGAAGATAGTGGCCTTTTCCTCTGCGATGCTTGGCGACGGTTGCTATGTGTACATAAATATAAACAGTATCTCTGATGAAGGCTGGAGTATAACAGCCGAAAGCTTAGATGAATTATCCAATAAACGACGCGGCATAGCCCGTGAAGCTAAAGTCATGTACAAAGACGGCCGCGAAGGTCTTAAGAATCAGCTAAGCATTTGTTTATCTTAACCTCTTACCCCTTAATTAGAAAACCGTATATCCAAATTGCTTTCAGGCAGGTAAATGTTATCTTCATATCGCCACTAGAGTAATAGAAAACTTAAGAGCCCCTGTCAGCCAACTATTTGATGGTATCCTGAATTAGGTAATGAACTCAACAGGATGAATCTGGTAAACTGTATTTTCAATGCATGTAACATCTGGCATTGATGAATTTATTTCAAGTGTCTTTAAAACATACAAAATAATTAATCCAAATTAAGTTAGACTTCAATCATTTCTTCAAATTAACCAAAAACGACTTATACTTTCAAGATTTCCATCTTCACGTTTCAACGGCGTTCAGATTTTCCAAAATAAGAACAGTGATAAGCACTTTAATTTCAATATACCACTTCTATTAGTGAATATTACAAGCAATGTCGCTTCTTCAGCTAGGTATTTGCTTTTTATCGTCATTTATTGAGATATGGTAATAGTAACTAAATATTAAGGATCAATATTAAATTTTTTTAACACCATTTGATCTTCCTCTGGAATCTTTTACGCAGCAAGAAAATTTTGTCTCTCAATCGCTGTGTGTTTTCGAGGTCCCTTTTATGGCGTGTAACTAATCCGGAAGCCGTAAATCAAACTCTCAGTTCGTGAAACTGTCACCTCACCTCGTGGCTGTGAGTAAGGAAAGAGTTACGATCAAGCCGAAGGACATGCATCACCCACGTTCGGGTCTGCATGACATACGACGTAATTTTTCTTTAACTTTTATAGGGGCGGCAACATAACACCAGTGAAATGAAACATAGTTTCTCGCCAGTGAGAAATTCTGCAGTTTGCGTTACGGACTGCTGATGTTGTTGAGATGGTATGTGGATAACCCGAGACAAAGTGACCAGAATTTAAGGGATTACTCTAGTCCAGAACGCAAAAAAAACTAATAAATCCTACTAAAATGAAAGAAATCGTCAAAGTAACTGGTAACAACAAATGGAAAAACGACACAGGACGGACACAACGCTCAATTAAAACCACCGCCGCCCTAGGCCGGATTCGAAACGGTGACTCGTGTAACGCGAAGCCAATCCCCACGCTACTAGGAGCGGCATATACGAGGCGCGTCCAGAAAGTAAGTTCCGTTTGGTAATAAAATGAAATTGTACACAGATGCAGAAGAAATTTTTATGGCATAAAATTCTACAACTCTTAAACTACTTTTCCACATAACTGCCGAAATTTTGCAGGCATTTGTCATAGCGTGGCACCAGGTTTTGTATACCTTCTTCATAGAAATCTGCCGCCTGTGTCTTCAACCAGTTGGAAACAGTTTTCTTCAGGTCGTCGTCATTGGTGAAGTGATGACCGCCAAGGAAAGACTTGAGATGTAAGAACAGATGAAAGTCGCTAGGAGCGAGGTCAGGGCTGTACGGAGGATGGTGAAACACGTCCAGCCAAATCCCTGTACGAGGTTTTTAGTCACGTTTGCAGTGTGTGGTCGTGCGTTGTCGTGAAGCAAAACAACACCTTTTGACAGCAGTCCCCGGCGCTTATTCTGAATTGCACGGCGCAATTTCCGAAGTGTCTCGCAATAAGCATCTGCTTTGATTGTTTGACCACGCGGTAAGAAGTCAATGAGTAGGATGCCTTTCCAGTCCCAGAATACTGTGCACATCATTTTCCGAGGTGTCATGATTTGCTTCCGCTTAACCTTTGGTGGGGATGAAGTGTGCCTCCATTCCATTGATTGCCGCTTACTCTCAGGGGTGTCGTAAGAAACCCACGTTTCATCTCCTGTGACTATCCGTCTCAGAAATTCTTCGCCGCTTTCAGCATAACGGTTCAAAAACTCAAGTGCACTACCCATCCGTTGTGTTTTGTGTTGCTCAGTGAGAATCTTTGGTACCCAACGTGAGCAAAGTTTACGGAATTTCAGTTGTTGGTAACAATTTCAAGCATCAGTGATCGTGAAATTTTGGGGGAAGTCCATAGCGAGAGCACTAATTGTAAACCTACGGTTTTCCTGGATCTTGTCATCAATCGCGTGAACCAGTTCTTCTGTAACCAAAGGTGGACGCCCACTTCGTTCTTCATCGTGCACATCACTACGCCCGCCATTGAACTGTCGGACCCATCTTCCTCACCATCGAATCACTCATCGCATTTGGTCCGTAAACATCGCAAATTTGCCGATAAATTTCACTGGTTTCACTTACCTCGCATTCAGAAACCGAATCACAGACCTGATTTCACAGGCGGCGGGATTTTCAATCAACGCCGACATTTCAAACAAGCACAACAAAGCGTACGTAACTGACAGCGATCTCCAAATGGCGCACGTTCTTCCCCTTGATACACATCGTCTACAGCGCATGTGCGGAACTGCAATCGCAGCGCTGTAGCGGAGATAAATTGAAACGGAACTTACTTGCTGGACGCGCCTCGTACAATGCTATCTACGCTTTCAGATTGTCTGTTTTTCCTCCTGCAATTGTGGATTGGAATCAACTGCCAGGATTCTAAAACGCTGGTGAAAGAACCGTCGGTTAGCCACAGTATTGTGAACCCACCAGTACGGCTCAGTGCACTGGATCAGGGAAGTACAACGGACCGGGTACGATCCCAGGACCCAGCGACGGAGGTCGTGACTGAGGTTTTTAGGCGGCTTTCACCAGCAATCGAGGTGAATGCCGGGACGGTCCCGAATCTCCGTCTCATCAACATTTCACTAAAAATAATACACTTATCAGGGAATGTCCACAAACTACGTGGATCGGTGAAGGAGGCAGAAAGGGGTTGGGTTGAAAGTATGGGGGCATACCATAAATTACGTGAGGTGTTTTTCCGGATTTCGGACCCCCCCCCCCCCCCACCCTCTGATGAGATTTTAAGAGATCTGGTCCGACTCCCCCCTCTGGTGAGATCTAGTCCGTGAGAGACACCTCCTCCCCCCCCCCCATCAGGAATCGCCCTAGCAACTTTTTGAGACCTTTTGTTTTTTTTTAGGTCTCATCCTTCCAAAGCCGGTTACACCTCCGCTTTTCGACGAAATCCCCCCCTAAATGGACTTTCGCGTCATTTGCAGACCTTTTTTATCTCTGCAGTCCAACAAAAATTTACAAAACCTCACGTGAGATTTCCGTTGCCCCCCCCCCCTCCCCCTTGGTGAGATTTCGCCGAACCCCCTCCCCCCCCTATTTAACCTCACGTAATTTATGGACGCTCCCTATGCTACGTTACGTGGGGGGGCAGGGGGGTGTTCGGAGCCAAGCCACGAAGCTTTTCATTCATATTATTGGTCACAGTTAAATAAGGTACAAAACACACAGCAACATGTGAATATTTATTTACGTCTATTAATTATCTCCGTATGAAATTTGTCTGACAAGAGAAAACAGTACAAAATGTCTTCTGGAATCAATAGGAGAAATAGCTACCTGCCACGCTGGAGGGAATGGAGGTGTAGAGGCAAATGCCACTTTATACCACGTGGGAGAGGAGTTCAGACAGGGGCGTAGCTACCATGGGGCTAGGCGGTGCAGTGCACCGGGGCCCCTACGCTCAGGGGGCCCCCAAGCATACCTCAGGGGGCTCCCAAGCGAAGATCAGAGCGCCCACGGGCCCTCACGGCAAACTGGCGATCTTTTTTTTTAGGGAGCCCCTCACTAAGGACCCCCAAGCTCAACTCAGGGGCCCCAGCCTCAGTTAAGGGGGCCCCCTACCAGCAACACAAAAAAACGTCGCCGATCTGGCCTGAGAGCCTAAAATAAATTTTTTGCACCGGAGCCCTTCTTGACCTAGCTTTACGCCACTGGGTTCAGAGGAGGCCAAATCGTGCTACGTAGTTTATGGATGCTCCCTTCACACAGAACATAGTTACACGTATCACAGATGGATGTAAACGCATCACTTTATCCAGCAGTACATATTACGATCTGACAGTAGCTATAAATGCTGACGTCAGCAAGGGAAGGTGGCCGTGAAACCAAGGCTCCAGATTGACCATGTCATTGATGAGTATAAATCATCGAAGGCACTAAGGCAGTTGACCCTAAAATGTTGATAAAAGGTATTGAAGATCTTAATCTGAAGGGATGGGCATTCGGCTTCCAGATTTTAGTAGAATTATACACAGTGTCGGACAGTCTTAGCGCAAGTGGTGTCGATGTGGAGGTGTGTATCCTGAAGACATGTGGAGCCGCAGCCAGTGGGATCTTGAGAGCGCGCGCTCGGGAGTCCAGAGGCGCCGAATCCAATTAGTTGTCAGTTTTTGTGTGGGGCTGTCGGCCACATAATGGCAATGTATTTAGGGGCACCGGACGGGCGCCACCGGGAAAAACTCTATTAGGCCCGCCTAGCTTGTCTCAGCAGAGGGAGGGGGCGCGCAGCCCAACATCCCAGTCGGGAGGCATTGTTCGTTCGGAAGGCGGCTTTCTCCCCGTCTAGCAGCGTCACAAAGGCCTGTAAATCTTGTTTATTGTCACGCGTAAACAAGGTAACTGTACGAGCATTGTGGTGTGTCCTCACGGGAAACGACGGAGCATCCTCATCTACAGAGCTACCTACCTGGATGAGGAACGATTCTATTATTTCAGGCACTGTGTCGTCTCGTTACACCGTGATCTCTGACCTTAATCTCTCATCACGAGAGTGGGAAACAAGGCGCAGAGACAACTGAGATACCCTACAGACACTCCGCAATAGTGACGTAATAGCCAGGGACTCAGATTTTCAAATCTGAAGTTACGAAACTCTTCATCTCTCCAATTACAAGCTGTTATATTGTAACTGGTAAGTCTTCTCGCAGATGAGATGGAATCTTTTCTCGTAAGACAAATGAGCTGCACTTCTGTATCTTAAGCTGCGTTCCCATGATCTCTTGTAACGGAGGCGGCACCTCAGTAACCGAAGTGTAAGCACGAGCGCGCGCGCGCAGGTTAGGTCTTGTACCTCGCTACCACATCCTCACCACGTTGCCTAGTGTCGTTTGGCACAGAGCACTTTACAGCAACAGAAGGGGTGAGCATCGCTGCTGCAAGCCGATGGAAACAGCGCACCGCTACACACGCCTGTGATGTTTACCGACGTAGAGTGGGTAGCTGCGACTCCTCCCGCTAGCAGAGGCGGCCCCGTTCCCATGGCGTGTTGTTGAGTATTCGTCCCGTCCCGTCCCGCCTTCGTTACAAGACGTCGTGGGAACGCGGCTTTAGCTTGTTCTGGGATGTGTTCATTCAATACTAAATCCAGCAACCCAGAGAGCGTACGGAAAATCGTTGATAGGTGCATCTGTGTACAGCAGTTGGTGCTGAGAAAGCATTTGAAAACAGTATAACTATAGACAGTATATAGTGTGCGCATGGAAGATGCTATTTATTAGATAGCGATTAATCCCTGATGCAAGTAAGTGATGGAAAAAGATCAACTGAATGCAACTTACCAAGTTAGTATATTTTGCGGAACGAAATTAGCAGTCAAGGTCATTGTACCCTCCCTTCTTCCCATCACCTCTGCCTTTAATTTTTATTTAATTTAATTGCAATGGAGCACAGACTCCGGTGGCAATTTCCCTACACCCCATATTCCCCTATTCTCACCCACCTACATTTGCCCCCTAAATTCTATCTTTAAATTCTTTCAACGTTTTCGGTAAATTATTCATCATTTGCCCTGGCCTGCGAAGTTAGCAGACGTATTTCTGGCTGATTCGAGAGTACCATGCCTTTCGTTGCTTATTTACAACACTACGTAAGGAGTTTCATAGACTGATCAATTCAACGCCTTACTCTTGCAAGTTATGTTTTAAAAGCTGACGTAAGTCGCGTAAGTCAGTGAATTGATGGCTGCGTATGACTATATTAACTGGACTTGCTTGAGAATAAAAATTTCAGAAATTCCATTTACTTGTAATCTCAGACAGGACTGATGAGAAAAATTCACTTGTATGAAATATTATTGTTATTATTAAATAATTAACATCATTGCAACGTACACTCCAGTGGCAATGTTCCTATCACTAGAAATGGCGACAGTAAATGTGTTCGCCGAAATATCGTGTGATAACACTTCCTTAACTCGGCCAGTTACACGAGAGCATTTCATAAATTCTCAATTCCGAGAGAAATTTCGCTCTTATGTTCCTAACACCTGCCAAAAGCCAAATTGTTAGTCTCGTATAAATTCTTTCACTGCTTGCAATTTAACTCCTTCCATGATGATTATTCAAGTTTAAGTCCCTTAACTACAAATGTAAGACTTAAACCAAAATCTAATTTATGGCCGTAGGTATCTGTTTCATTTAAAGTACAACACCATGTTTCTCAACCAATACCACCCAGTGCCTCATCTCCAACATAAGCCTTTCTTAAGTTCTCCAAAGTCGTCCAGCGCAGCTCTTTTATAACTTAGTGGCTCTAGTCTGTTGTAATCTGCATAAAAATTGTAGCTACTCTCCTATAAGCATTCAAAATCTTGTTGAAATGTTTGGTTTTGCTCAACTGGTATTTAACAGGCCGAGAAATTAAGAATCGTTTATTGTAAATTAAGTTAAATGGCTTGAAGTAACCAGTCGATGATGATATTTATTAAGAGTCTCAAGACGTCGGCTCATCATACAAATGAATCTAGTCTTATAGATATTTTAAGCTTCTTGGCATCCTGTAGAAAGGCTACTCGTTTCATTGCGTTAGTTGATCTGGGACGTTGTAAGACCTTGATTTGTTTTCTTGCAACCTTTTTACTACTATAACAGATGAAAAACATCATCAGCAATACAATGCTACTAATATGACGTACCAAAGCATCCACATTTGCTCTTTCTTGCAGACTGAAGATAGCCAATACAATATTAGTACAACACGCATGACGTTAAATGAACCGACCTACTCCCTAAAAAAATTTCAGGTACTGCCACATCGTGATGAGTTTCATGACATTCCAGGAACAAAGATGACTTATCCCATTCTTTTCCATACACTAGAGCTAGTTTGCACATATACCTTGTAGCTGGATGATTATACTAATAAACCAACTTCATTCGTCCATTCGTTAAAAGACTGTACTGAAAACAGATGTGTTTTTGTCGTTTCGTGTTTGATTTGCTTTTGGTTGCTCGTCTTCTTACTTACTAAAACGAGCATTCGGAAGGACGCGGGTTCGAATCCCCGTCCGGGCATCCAAATTTGGGTTTTTGGTTTCCCCAAATCACTCCAGGCGAATGCCGGATGCTTCCTTCAAAAATGTTATGGCCGAATTCCTTCCTGTTCCTTTTCCCTGTCCGATCCAGCCTCTGATAACCTTAGCCGTCGACGAAGTAATAACTAAAAAAAAAACACACTTGCTACAACGAGAAACAACAATTTTAGAATTAATATCAGACAAGTACAAGTACAACGTTGTGGATTAGAGCCTGGCTGCCGTATTCGTCTTGTGAAGTATACCAATTACACAGAAAAAAAAAAAACCATCGTATCAATGAAGTTGCGAAAACATTGAAATAGATTAACGGTTTTATTTCCATTAAAAAGAAGCCATCAAATATTACTAAAAAATAAGACTGTATCTTCAGAAACTTCAATAACGCGCTTAATATTTCGAGAAATATTAATAATGGACTCATTTAGAAGAATCGGAGGGCTCCAAATACGTCGGAGTATGTTTGAAATGAAATTCCTACCGGTATCTGAAAGTTCGCGGAAGCGACATTTTGACGTGCTATCTACGAATGGAAGTTGTGGGTTCAGAGACATCATCGCCGCCTTGGGACACTCCGAGGCCCACTCGTCGGCCAAACTTGTCGCTCGCAATTTAAACGGTCCCGCCCCGGCGCTCTCGTAACTTTAAATGTTTAGTGCGGGCGGTACCAAAGTTCCAAACTCGCTGCCGGCTACACAGGGATGATTGGCCCCGGCTCCCCGTCCAATATAGCCTGCGACTCAAACAGACGAGCTGCCTCCCGGAACATAAATCACACAGACATTCTTCTGAATATTGAACCGCTCACAAGATTACACCGTAAGAGAAGGACATGTAAAGTACATGGTGTAGATGATATGAGATAAAAACCCTTGCCTGTTGTATTTATATCACAAGGTTTGCTCATTCGAAAAAGCTATTACCGAATGTATCGATCCTTTTCGGAACAAATATTTATTTG